>SJYX01024466.1:66972-88599 GCA_006410675.1 Oreotragus oreotragus | reverse complement strand
TGTCCGGGGGAACCTGAGGGCCCCTGGGCTCCAGAGAAAGCAGGCTGCTCCTGAGTGTCCTAAAGATAAGGGGTCCTTCCTGAAGGCCCAGGGATGCCTCTGATGGAGGGCAGGTGCTGACAGTTGCTGGCCTGACAGAAGGTGTCTTTGCTGGGAGACTTTTGGACTGAATTGGAACAAATTGAATATTTCTCTGCTCACTGTAGGAGGGGGATTCAATCTCTTTGTGGTCGCCCTTTTTGCTATAGCCTTGACCACAGATGAGACTGTAAAATGTGGAGACGAGGCCTCCTTGTAGAGAAGAGGTGATCACATTCCTATCTCAAGCATTCCTATAGCCTCACACAGGTGGGGCTAGATCTGGGCATCTGGTCTGCCTGTCCCCACCCTCAACTGGAATTGATCCCTGAGGCCAGTGAATCTCAAACTTCAGGATGTACAGGAATTGCCTGGGAAGCTGTTGAAAATTGCAGATTTCAGTAATTCCCTGGAGTCCAGTGGTTAGGACTTTGCAGTCTCATTGCTGAGGACCCAGTTTCAGTCCCTGGTAGGGGAACTAAGATCCCACAAGCCACGTGGTGTGGCAAAAAATTAATAATTAAAATGTTTTGAAAATAAAATAGAAGATTTCTATGCCCACCCCCCAGAGTGGCTGGTCCAGTGGCACCCTGGAATCAGTATTTTTACCATCCACCCCAGAGAGCTGCTGTCTTGAATTCTGCCTCACTCGTGCTCGGCATCCACAATAGATGCCACTCGATGCTTGTCCCTCATTGATCTTCAGTTTTGGGGTCTTTGAGCCTGTCCAGAGGGTGGGTCCCTGCCGGAACCACGCTTCCCCACCCCTCTTCCTGCACTCTCCCTGCGCAGACACAGGCTCACCCCGGGCCTCCTCCTCAGGTCGGTGTGGTGAGTGCCTTTGCGCAGACCCTGCGGAGGTACACATCCCTCAACCATCTGGCGCAGGCGGCCAGGGCAGTGCTGCAGAACACCTCCCAGATCAACCAGATGCTCAGCGACCTCAACCGCGTGGACTTTGCCAATGTGCAGGTGACTTCTCCCAGGCATCTCCCCCACCAGAGACAGGCATGGGAACTCACTGGCTGAGCTCCCACCCGCTAGGAAAATGCAGAGACCCACCAAACTTAGCCCACAGCAAACCGGGCACCTCACTGGGGCCCACATTTCTGTTGCACAGGAGTGGTTGGGGTTGAAGCCCTCCACAGCCAGTCTGGGACCCCTAGGTTCTACTCTGTGATCATTCCCCTGGCCTCCAGGCGCTGGGACCAAGACCTTAATCTGTTTTCTTTAAAAGTTTGCGTTCCCCGTGCCTTGTTTATGGCTCTGTTCTGGGCTTAAAAAAGTACAGGCTGCTGTCGGATGGGTCCTGCTGCCATATCTATGTCTAGTTCAGGCCCTGAGCTGGATCCATGAAATAAACACCACACACAGAGGAGCAGCCACTTAGAAATAACCCAACGGGAGCTTCCCTAGTGGTCCTATGGTTAGGACTCTGAGCTTCCAGTGCGAGAGGCACAGGTTCCATCCCTGGTCTGGGAGCTAAGATTCCACATGCTGCTCCAGGCAGCACCCCCACAAAAAAACCACAAGGCAAAGATGAGGTACAGTCTGAGCTTCAAATGTAAGAAGCCTGGATGTAGGCCCTAGAAGCCCGCCAGGTCCCCTTCTAAAATCCTTCTGTCTCCACCTCATGAAACGGGTATTGTGCTGGAAAAGGATAAGGGCAGTGGGCATCTATACTCATATGCATCCAGCCGGGGCCCATGCTCAGGACGTGTCGCTGACCCAGCACACCCACGCCCACAGGAGCAGGCCTCATGGGTGTGCCAGTGCGAGGAGGGCGTAGTACAGCGGCTGGAGCAGGACTTCAAGCTGACCCTGCAGCAGCAGAGCTCCCTGGACCAGTGGGCCAGCTGGCTAGACAATGTGGTCACCCAGGTCCTGAAGCAGCATGCGGGCAGCCCCAGCTTCCCCAAGGCTGCCCGGCAGTTTCTGCTGAAATGGTCCTTTTACAGGTGAGTGTGTGCGTCATCTCCCAGAGAGCTGGGAAGGTGGAGGGGAATGAGGTCCACAGGTGCAGGCCAGCCTTCGGGACTCATTCCTGGGGGCTCCCAGGGACAGGCCCTCCTGGGACCTCAAACTGGGTTACAGAGGTTTCTTTTTTTTTTTATTAATTTTTTTCATTTAATTCACCATTATTTTTTTAATTCACATTTATTTATTTGTGCTGGGTCTTAGTTGTGGTGTGTGGGTTCTAATTCCTTGACCAGGGATTGAACCCAGGCCCCTTGCATTGGGAGCGCCAAGTCGTAGCCCTGTAACCAGGGAGGTCCCAGGTTACAAAGGCTTCTGCAGACAAAAACCTCCGTTTTGGGCCTCCCTGCTGGGAAGAACGCAGCACAAGCCTTTATTTCTGCCCCTAGAGTGTCCCCACAAAGTGAGGTAAGGGAAAGGTCTAGAGAGAACAGGAGGCACAGATGATGGCGGGTGAGAAACAGAATCATAGTGAGAGGTGCCAGTGAGGACAGTGACCAACAAGACAGGATGTGACATGAGTCTCTATCCCCTCACTGCCAAGTGCAGGCAGGAGGCAGAGACAGGTGTTGGCTCCCCACAGAGTGGTCCTGGGTGAGGGTTAGGTGGACCTATTGATTATTTATTTATTTATGGCCATGCCACCGCTTGTAGGATCTTAGTTCCCCGACCAAGGATCAAACCCAGCCCCCGGCAGTGGAAAGGCAGGGTCTTAACCACTGGACCACTAGGGAAGTCCCTAGGTAGACCTATTTTAAAATGATGTATGTAACTGTATTACAGACTTCCCAGATGGCTTGGTGGTAGAGAATCCACCTGCAATGCAGGAGATGAGGGGTTGATCCCTAGATTGGGAAGATCCCCTGGAGGGGGGCATGGCAACCCACTCCAGTATTTTTGCCTGGAAAATCCTATGGAGAGAGGAGCCTGGCAGGCTATAGTCTATGGGGTTGCAAAAGAGTTGGGCATGACTGAGCAACAAAACTGTATTAGAATTTTTTTTTAATTTTTTTAATTTATAAAATAATTTGCATACTAGGTTAATAAAAATTTGGTCATTTCTACTGGCAATAAAAGGGGTTGAGACTGTCTCTTATACACATCTAGATGTGTATAAGAGACAGCTCCAGTATTTTTGCCTGGAAAATCCTATGGAGAGAGGAGCCTGGCAGGCTATAGTCTATGGGGTTGCAAAAGAGTTGGGCATGACTGAGCAACAAAACTGTATTAGAATTTTTTTTTAATTTTTTTAATTTATAAAATAATTTGCATACTAGGTTAATAAAAATTTGGTCATTTCTACTGGCAATAGGTGAAACCATTTCTCTGCTATATTTTAAGGCTGTATTAATACATTTAAAGTATTTTATCAATATATTATTTTCAAAAAGTATGGTTAAACTTGTTTTAAAAACTGTTCTACTGTGTAAAAACAATGACTGCTGTGCCCAATTTTGTTTCACTTGTTGTCATGTTTCTCTACTACTACTACTAAGTCGCTTCAGTCGTGTCCGACTCTGTGCGACCCCATAGACAGCAGCCCACCAGGCTTCCCCGTCCCTGGGATTCTCCAGGCAAGAACACTGGAGTGGGTTGCCATTTCCTTCTCCAGTTTTCCTTTAAAATTGGAGGAAGTTACAGTTCAATACACACAGGCAAAGTCGTATCCGACTCTTTGTGACCCCATGGACTGTAGCCCACCAGGCTCCTCTGTCCATGAAATTCTCTAGGCAAGAATACTGGAGTAGGTTGCCATTTCCTTCTCCATGTATTAGAATTAATTAGACGTGTGTGCGTGAATGTAAGGAGATTCTGGGAATGGGCTGGCATGATCACAGGGCCAGCATACATGAAGTCTGTACAGTGGGCTGGCGGGCCAGACACTTAAGTGGGAGTAGATGCCACTGTCCACAGGTGGGACTCCTTCCTCCTCAGGGAAACTTCACTTTTGCTCACAAGGCCCCTCAGCTGACCAGATGAGGCCCAGCCCTGGTGTGGAGGCTAAGCTTCTCTACTTCTAGTCGAGAGATGGTGGACAGCAACCACGGCGACTCCCAGACTCGCACTGAACTGAATCACTGCCCATCACTGACACAGAAGACTAACCGCCACAGAAAGGAAACATGGGAGAGAAGAACAGAGGAAGGAAGAAAGAAGAATGTGAGAAAGAGGACCCATGAAAGAAAAAAGAGAAAAAGACCCAAAAGGATCAACTCATGCAGTTTCCTATCCTGTTGATAGGAAAAAATTTTTAAGAGAGAAATTGGAGGGAAAGAGAATAATAAAAACATAATCAAGAAAACATCTCAGGGACTTCCCTGGTGGTCCAGTGGTTAAAACACTTGCAAGGCAGGGGATGCAGGTTCAGTCCCTGGTTGAGGAACTGAGATCCCACATGCCTCAGAGAAACTAAGCCCATGCCATAAGTACTGAGCCCGTGGGCCACAGTGAAGACCCAGTGCAGCCAAAATTTAAAGAAAGAAAAGAAGACATCTCAGAACTAAGGGCTCAAGTTTCCAAGGGCTGCCGGGTTCCCTGCCCAGTGAAGGAGCCGAGCCTCCCTGTGACATTCAGACACCGACACCGAGAAGAGCCGATCAGGAAGGTTTTCAGAGAAAAGACAGCAGATCGTATGTAGGCCAGGAGCCAGAGCAGCATTCAGGCCAGGGCGCCGGGGGACAGTGTCGCCAGGAGACCCAGGGAAAACTATTCCTCCCATGCAGTTCTCACCTGGGCAGACAGAAGCGGGAAACTCAGGCTGAGGAGGACCAGCCCAGAGGGGCCCTGTGGGGCATTCCAGTCCCAGGCAGTAGCAAACACAGGGAAATGAGTCGTTTTGTCACAGTTGAGCCCAGGAAGACCACCAGCTGTTCTAGGCCCTGGACAGCCCGTCAGCCCACTATAGCTGAGGGTTCAGATCCCTGTCCACCTGGCAGTCTACCAGGCCTGCTCATTTGCACACTCTTAGCAGAGCTGAGCAGAGGGGTCAGAAGGCTATTTACTATCCGACTCTTACCAGCGTATTCTGACCCCTCAGATGGCTATGCTGGCCCATCTGGTCACTCCCAGTCCCCAACTCCGTCCTCACGTGCTGCCATCCTCAGAGCCTTTGCACGGCCCTCCCCTGCCCGGAACGTGCTTTCCCCAGGGAGCCGTGTGGCCCGATTGTCCTCAGGGAAGCCTGCAGGCCTCTCCTGTGAAGTGGCACACCCCTTCTCACCCTCCATCCCCCGCACCCGATCTTCCATTGCCTGTCACCTTGTCCTCTGTGTGACTGTCTGTTGCCTATCTCCCCGACCATCGGGAGTGTCCCGTCAAGAGCCAGGGTGTTATTCTTGTTCACTTCTGCATCCTCAGCATCTGAATGTTGAATGAACAAATGAACGAACAGGAAAGGGACTCTGAGCCTGATTGGAAGTGTGGCTCAGTTACACAGCCTTTGCGTTCGTGAAAGTTCTTCAAGTGACCTTTGCTTCCTACAGTGTTCATTTGGGACCTCCCTGGTGGTCCAGTGGGTAACAGTCTGCCTGCCAATGCAGGGGACACTAGTTCGATCCCTGATCTGGGACGATTCCAGTGCCTCGGAGCAGCTAAGCCTGTGCGCCACAACTACTGAAGGCCACGTGCGTAGAGCCCATGGTCTGCAACATGAGAAGCCGCCAGAGTGAGAAGCCTGCACACCACAAGCAGAGAGTAGTCCCTGCTTGCTGCCAACTAGAGAAAGCCCATGAGTAGCAACAAAGACCTAGCACAGCCAGAAATAGTAATAAATTTTTAAGAAATAATGTGCTCCTCTGGACGCAGGCACTCACCACCCGGTGCCTCCTAGGGCATCTTGGAGCCACAGCCAGCTGGAGCCAGCTCTCCATTTCCGATGCTGAACCCACCTGCCTTCAGTGTGTGTCTGTCTACACACTGGCCCAAAAAGAATTAAGTGAACTGGTTTGTTGTCAGTTGTCTTTACTGACTCGCAAGTAGTAACAGTTTCAACCTGTGAAAAGATAAACTGAGGCTTGTTAACTTTTCAAAAGATTCTCTGAGCAAACATTGCTTTGAACCGAGCAGCTCCAAAGCCAAGATGGTGAGGAGCCTCCCCAGCTGGGAGCAAGGGGAGAGGTGTTCACACAGAAGGAGGTGATTTGATGGCTGCGGCTGGCACGCACTGACTGATCTGATCAGGTTGTGGATGCTTGGACTCCAGGGTGATGCCCTTGGAACCCAGGGTGGCGCCCCGAGTCCTATTACTGTCGCAGGTGGTATTCACATTGTGGGTCCCCTTCTGTCTCGTCCCTTTCTGCTGCTTTTCTTGCTGGCACAGCAGTTAGACATCACCAAGGGTAGGTGGGTTCTGAGATGGCGCATCTGGGTGTGTAGTCCAGACTGTGTGGTTGGGCACCACATTATCCCTTTAGGTTTCTCTGTAAAGAGAGATAGGAGAGGTCTTTGAGCAGCACAGGTCCCCAGGCAGATGGCACACAGCAGCAGACATGACTGATAAAACTTTACTTATGGACACTGAAATGTGAATTCAGGTACTTCTTACGTGCCATGAAATAGAATTCTTTTACTTATGTATTTATTTTGAAGTATAGTTAATTTGCATTACTGTACCAGTTGGAATTTTTTTTTGACACTTTTTCCCCCAACCATTCAAAACTGTGAAAACTGTTCTTGGCACACAGGCCATCCCAGACCAGGTGACGGGCTGGATCCAGTCTGGATCAGCCACAGTTCGCCAGCCCCTGCTCTGGATGAAAGCAGCGAAGGCGCCCTGAACTTGAGCCTTGTTTTTAGACGCCTAAAGCCACTGACTGGGGACGTGGCAGGGCAGGGGAGGCGGGGTGGCCCAGGCGGCTGGCTGGCGCGCTGGGGGCCAGCCGGGGGCCGGAGGGGAGCCTGGCGTCCCGGCGGTGCCAGCCCGTGTCTGCCGCTCCAGCTCCATGGTGATCCGGGACCTGACCCTGCGCAGCGCCGCCAGCTTCGGCTCCTTCCACCTCATCCGGCTGCTCTACGACGAGTACATGTTCTACCTGGTGGAGCACCGGGTCGCCGAGGCCACTGGGGAGACGCCCATCGCCGTGATGGGCGAGGTGAGCGCTCCCCACCCCCGCCCTGGGACCCTCGCTGGGACCAGAGGGCAGGCCTCGGGTCCGGGAGGGCACGTCGAGGGGCTCGGGTGTGGGGTCAGCGGCTGGGGGCCAGGGTCTGACACAGGCAGGCCCTGGCTCCCATCGCCTCCTTATGAGACCCCGGCAGGATTTCCTGCCTCCTGCTGGTAGAGCACACAGAACGTGTCATTACCTTTCAGTCACCTCACAGTAAACAATCAGATGGCATTTAGCACCTTCACGACGTTGTGAAACCCCCACCTATCTTGTTCTAGAACATTCCACCACCCGAGAGAAAACCCCATTCCCACTGGCAGTCCCCCCATGTACCCCTTCCTCCAGTCCCTGGCAACCACTCACCCCGCCCCCCGCCCTGTCTCCATGGATCTGCCTGTTCAGGACATTTCCCAGGCATGGAGTCACAGCCTGTGTGTCCTCCTGTGTCAGCCACTCTTCCTGAGCACCACTTCTCAGGGTCCGTCCATGTGGAGCGTCAGGGCTTCCTCCTCCTCATGGCAGAGTACTCTCTCATTGCCTGGCTATTTACCACTTGGCTGACCCATCACCTGTTGATAGAGGGGCTGTTTTCAACTTCTGGCTGGTGTGGATCACACTGCTGTGAGCATTCCTGCACACGTTTTGTTTGAACATCTGCTTGAATTCTTTGGGGTACATACCTAGGAGTGTATTTCTGGGTCATGACGAGTTTGTTTTGAGGAAGAAACAAGGTGATTTTAGTGCACAGAGATTTTAGTGCATGATAAGCAGTGAGAGAAAGCAGCTGTTCCTTCCCTGAGCAGAGGTCACAGCCTCTGTGCCCTTGCTAGCCTGGGCAGTCGGCAGCCCCGTGCCCTCCAGCCACTGCCAGGCAGGGCCTAGAGAGTGTCAGAGGGGACAGCCCAGGCCCCTGCAGCTTCAGGGCCATTTCTCAGGGCATAAGCCCCCTCACTTACAAAGCCAAACCAGTCTCCACTGTAGACATGGCTCACCTTCCCCAGGACCACCCCGCGGAGCCCCTCACTCTGAGCCTCTCTCTTTCAGTTCAACGATCTGGCCTCCCTGTCGCTGACACTGCTAGACAAAGGTGGGTGTGTCTGGGTGTTCCCCCCCATCCTGGGCACAGCGGAGGTGGGGGCGGTCCCTAAGGCAGGGCCCTGGACAGCAGCCCACATGTCCACCGGAGCTCAGAGCAGAAGCCCCCCCTGCTCCTCCTAGATGACTCTTCTGCTACCCCGCCGTCCATACCAGACCCAGAGGAGCAGGGCCACGGATGGGACTGGGGCGGCTAAGCGCCTCCTCCCGCCACGTCTGGAGAGGGAGGGGGCGGGTGAGGCAGTGAGCACCCCCGGGGCCCATTCCCTGCCCGACGGGGATGGGAGGCCCAGCGCCCAAGGGGGACCCTACCAGGCGCATGATGCAGGTGCGTGGGCACTGGTTGAGGGGTGGTTGCGGCGAGGAAGACCCCCAGTCAGCCCAGACCCGAGCCAAGGCAGGGCCCTCACCTGGCCTGTCCGTGCCCCCAACCCCACCCGACCCCACAGATGACATCAGTGAGGCCCACTCGGAGACCCGAGGACGGGGCGAGCCCCTGGTGAAGCGGGAACGCAGCGACCCCAACCACCCGCTGCAGGGCGTCTAGCTGGGCCCCCAGCTCCAGGCCCGAGCTCCGCCACAATAGTGCCTCTTAGACAAGTGACCTTTACTCCGAGTCCAGGCGCCCTGGGCCAGGGTGCCCATAAAAGACACCCTCCTCTTCCTCAAGACGAAAACTGCTGTGACCCTGGAGGAACTCCGCGCCAGGTGCCCAGGGCCTGAGCTGCACACTGGGGCACCCAGCCCACCTTCTCCTCCTCCTGAATCTCCTCCCCCTTCAGCACACACTCCAGCTCAGAGCTGGAAGGGGCCGGGCGGTGTTGGCCAGTTGCTGCCTCCCCTCCCTGCTGGGAACTCCAGTGGCCCCGGAGAGGAAGGGGGTGTCCCGCATCCCCCATCGTGCCCTGTAGAGGGCAGGGGCCGTCTTGATCCTTGCCTCGTGGCCTCCTGCCCAGCTGGTCCCCAAGAGCCTGGTCTCTAGATGCCAAAGGGTTTAGAAGCAGCTGCCAAATGATCCCTGGACGGGGCTCAGCCCACAGCCCCACGTGGGGCAAGAACCAGTCACCAAAATAGGCTCCCTGGTGCCAAGACCCGTGAGACCTTTCCATCAAACCCAGAAGCTTGATCTGCAACCGGAAGGATTGGGATTCTGCCCAAGTTCACAGCCAACATCAAGCTCAACAGTGAGGTCTGGAATGAGTTTCTTCCAAGGAGTTCGGGAGATCAGTATCCCCTCGGCGCCTTCAGAGGGCAGCCCATCCAGCCAAGCCTGTGCATGAACAGCTGTATCTAAGCCCTGCTTCACAGAACCTTCCAGATTGCCTCCCTTTGAAGTAGCGATCCCTGAGCACTGTGACTCCAGCAGGTCCCATCTTGAACTGCTCAGAGTCCAAACTCTTCTCTGGGGACAAACGAACCCCAAGGCCTGGCCCAGCCCCGAACTCTACACGCTCCGTGTCTGCATCCCTCATAACTTAACCCACTGCACCGATGGGCCTGGGCCAGAGGGCTGCCCCCACAGCAGCTGCAGAGAAGACGGCAAGCCTCTGGTCTAAGAAGGCCCGGCTTCGTTTCTCTTTTTGAAAATATGTTCATACCGATAGTTTTGTGCTCTAATTGTTATTAGAACGTTCCTTATGAATGTGTATATGGCAGCATATCCGGTCCCCAATGGTGTTTCCTCATGTGTGAAGAAGGTACTAATGGAAACTCACGTGGCCTTGCAAACCCTGCTTCTCGACAAGCAGCGCTGTGCGTCCATATCCTCGAGTGCACTGGGCAGGGAGCTGAGGGGAAAGATGAGAAATCTCATTCTAAGGAACCAGCGGCCTGTCGTGGTGATCACCGAGTGCATCTCCTCTCAAGACTGCAGACTCAGATGAACTCAGACAAAAAGAATGTCTTTAAAGATACGTCTGCTTTCCTGGGAGACGGTCAAGTTCATGGTTCATGGATGGTCATGCCTGCCTCTTCCTCCACGTTTCTGCCTTATGCCCTGTCTAGTCCTTTGCTGGATTCCGTGAGGAGGAATATAAACGACATAAAGACACCAGGCTTTCGAGCCCATTCTCGTTTTTCGTTGCAATAAACACACTGAATGTACCCACTGAGGGTCACGGTCCACACTCCCACCCCTGCCCTACCCCCCATGGCCCAGAAGATTCAGCACCCCTTCCCGCAGGCCCCGAGTCCTGGGACAGCAGGGCGGCCCAGACCTGGGCTCCACGAGCCTGGGAAGGGGCAGGAAGGAAATGGCGCTTTCCTCCGGCTCCCTGGGGAATGTTCCAGAAGGGGCAGTCTCCCCAGGCCGAGAGGACAACAAAATCAGCTCAGCCCAGGGTGGGCAACATGGTGTGTCCAGGCTAGAGTTGTTCAGGGGCGCAGCATGAGCCCAGCTCCAGCCGCTGACGCAGCCCACTGAGTGTTTACCAGGTGTATCTGGTAAAGCGGGGCGGTGGGCCTCAGAGCCCCCTAAGAGTCAGTGTCTAGCCTCTTGCAGAATCACCAGGCCCCAGCCCGAGAGCCTGGCTTGTGGCATTAGCTGGGCATCCACAACTGTTGCCACCACCCTTTCTGCGGGGGGTGGAGGTGGGCATGGGGGGACCCAACACAGGGGATTGTGGGACTTTGGAGAAATCCTGCAGAGAAGAGCAATGTGCTCAGGAACCAGGAAGGGCCCAGGGGCAGGAGGATGTTCTAGAAACCTGGACGCAGTTCTCAGTTGCCCGTAAAAGCTGCTTCTAGGGGGTGAGGCAGGTGCCCCACACTCCACCGAAGTTGCTCAGCCTCGGCCCCAGCCCAGGCCTCTTTGTCCCAAGTGGCAGCCCAGGCAGCTCCAGGCTACATGAAAATTATCCCAAGCTGGAACCCCAGGGCCTGCGCTTGGCTTAATGCCTTTGCGGTCCCCATCTTGAAATTCCTAAGAATTTTCCACCAAAGGGCCAGTGCTTTCACTTCACACTAGGCCTCACAAATACTGTGGCCAGTCCTGGGGAGGAGCTCCCAGGACCCAAGCATGCAGCCTCCCCCTCAGCCAGTGGCCAGGCCCCAACTCTGTGCAATGCCCTGCCAGGCTCTGAAANGCCTGTCCGTGCCCCCAACCCCACCCGACCCCACAGATGACATCAGCGAGGCCCACTCGGAGACCCGAGGACGGGGCGAGCCCCTGGTGAAGCGGGAACGCAGCGACCCCAACCACCCGCTGCAGGGCGTCTAGCTGGGCCCCCAGCTCCAGGCCCGAGCTCCGCCACAATAGTGCCTCTTAGACAAGTGACCTTTACTCCGAGTCCAGGCGCCCTGGGCCAGGGTGCCCATAAAAGACACCCTCCTCTTCCTCAAGACGAAAACTGCTGTGACCCTGGAGGAACTCCGCGCCAGGTGCCCAGGGCCTGAGCTGCACACTGGGGCACCCAGCCCACCTTCTCCTCCTCCTGAATCTCCTCCCCCTTCAGCACACACTCCAGCTCAGAGCTGGAAGGGGCCGGGCGGTGTTGGCCAGTTGCTGCCTCCCCTCCCTGCTGGGAACTCCAGTGGCCCCGGAGAGGAAGGGGGTGTCCCGCATCCCCCATCGTGCCCTGTAGAGGGCAGGGGCCGTCTTGATCCTTGCCTCGTGGCCTCCTGCCCAGCTGGTCCCCAAGAGCCTGGTCTCTAGATGCCAAAGGGTTTAGAAGCAGCTGCCAAATGATCCCTGGACGGGGCTCAGCCCACAGCCCCACGTGGGGCAAGAACCAGTCACCAAAATAGGCTCCCTGGTGCCAAGACCCGTGAGACCTTTCCATCAAACCCAGAAGCTTGATCTGCAACCGGAAGGATTGGGATTCTGCCCAAGTTCACAGCCAACATCAAGCTCAACAGTGAGGTCTGGAATGAGTTTCTTCCAAGGAGTTCGGGAGATCAGTATCCCCTCGGCGCCTTCAGAGGGCAGCCCATCCAGCCAAGCCTGTGCATGAACAGCTGTATCTAAGCCCTGCTTCACAGAACCTTCCAGATTGCCTCCCTTTGAAGTAGCGATCCCTGAGCACTGTGACTCCAGCAGGTCCCATCTTGAACTGCTCAGAGTCCAAACTCTTCTCTGGGGACAAACGAACCCCAAGGCCTGGCCCAGCCCCGAACTCTACACGCTCCGTGTCTGCATCCCTCATAACTTAACCCACTGCACCGATGGGCCTGGGCCAGAGGGCTGCCCCCACAGCAGCTGCAGAGAAGACGGCAAGCCTCTGGTCTAAGAAGGCCCGGCTTCGTTTCTCTTTTTGAAAATATGTTCATACCGATAGTTTTGTGCTCTAATTGTTATTAGAACGTTCCTTATGAATGTGTATATGGCAGCATATCCGGTCCCCAATGGTGTTTCCTCATGTGTGAAGAAGGTACTAATGGAAACTCACGTGGCCTTGCAAACCCTGCTTCTCGACAAGCAGCGCTGTGCGTCCATATCCTCGAGTGCACTGGGCAGGGAGCTGAGGGGAAAGATGAGAAATCTCATTCTAAGGAACCAGCGGCCTGTCGTGGTGATCACCGAGTGCATCTCCTCTCAAGACTGCAGACTCAGATGAACTCAGACAAAAAGAATGTCTTTAAAGATACGTCTGCTTTCCTGGGAGACGGTCAAGTTCATGGTTCATGGATGGTCATGCCTGCCTCTTCCTCCACGTTTCTGCCTTATGCCCTGTCTAGTCCTTTGCTGGATTCCGTGAGGAGGAATATAAACGACATAAAGACACCAGGCTTTCGAGCCCATTCTCGTTTTTCGTTGCAATAAACACACTGAATGTACCCACTGAGGGTCACGGTCCACACTCCCACCCCTGCCCTACCCCCCATGGCCCAGAAGATTCAGCACCCCTTCCCGCAGGCCCCGAGTCCTGGGACAGCAGGGCGGCCCAGACCTGGGCTCCACGAGCCTGGGAAGGGGCAGGAAGGAAATGGCGCTTTCCTCCGGCTCCCTGGGGAATGTTCCAGAAGGGGCAGTCTCCCCAGGCCGAGAGGACAACAAAATCAGCTCAGCCCAGGGTGGGCAACATGGTGTGTCCAGGCTAGAGTTGTTCAGGGGCGCAGCATGAGCCCAGCTCCAGCCGCTGACGCAGCCCACTGAGTGTTTACCAGGTGTATCTGGTAAAGCGGGGCGGTGGGCCTCAGAGCCCCCTAAGAGTCAGTGTCTAGCCTCTTGCAGAATCACCAGGCCCCAGCCCGAGAGCCTGGCTTGTGGCATTAGCTGGGCATCCACAACTGTTGCCACCACCCTTTCTGCGGGGGGTGGAGGTGGGCATGGGGGGACCCAACACAGGGGATTGTGGGACTTTGGAGAAATCCTGCAGAGAAGAGCAATGTGCTCAGGAACCAGGAAGGGCCCAGGGGCAGGAGGATGTTCTAGAAACCTGGACGCAGTTCTCAGTTGCCCATAAAAGCTGCTTCTAGGGGGTGAGGCAGGTGCCCCACACTCCACCGAAGTTGCTCAGCCTCGGCCCCAGCCCAGGCCTCTTTGTCCCAAGTGGCAGCCCAGGCAGCTCCAGGCTACATGAAAATTATCCCAAGCTGGAACCCCAGGGCCTGCGCTTGGCTTAATGCCTTTGCGGTCCCCATCTTGAAATTCCTAAGAATTTTCCACCAAAGGGCCAGTGCTTTCACTTCACACTAGGCCTCACAAATACTGTGGCCAGTCCTGGGGAGGAGCTCCCAGGACCCAAGCATGCAGCCTCCCCCTCAGCCAGTGGCCAGGCCCCAACTCTGTGCAATGCCCTGCCAGGCTCTGAAAACCCAGCGGAGCCCAGAGGTGTCCCCACCCTCTCATGGTTCAGGATTTCAGCCCATGGCCCCTGAGCAGCATCAACCCTTGCACAGAGCAGGAGCCGCACCCCCAACCTTCCCCCTCAGAGATCCCAGCTGGGGCCAGGCAATAGGGTCCCTGGTAGGGGAGGGTGCCTTAGGGCCTGGGTAGCTGGTGAGGCTCATGAGCACAGGTGATGCCTACATGATTCCTGCCCCAGGAGCCAGAGAAGAGAGATAAGGAGGGGCGCCCACTGAAGGTTCCTGGGTCATCGAGTCCCTTGATGGCCCACTGGGTAGTGCATAGGAGGGACCTAGTCCTACCAAGAGCCTCGGGAGGTCCTGACCAATCACAGTGCCTTCTCTGTAGATGCTTTGGTCCATTCTTTTTGACGATCTTCCAAGGTAGGTATTAACCACCCCCATCCACTGCCCTACCCATGGGAAAAGCGAAAGTTACTGGCTGAAAAGCAAGCAGGATGGCTGGAACCCCAGCAGCCGTATTGGACCCTGAGGTGGACATCATACAATAGGGTGGCAAAGCAATGAGACAGAGGAGCCTGGGTTCCCAGGGCCCCAGTGAACCCTCCAGTCAGAGTTCAGAAAACCACCGTTTAGGAGGGTTGTAGGGGGACCCCTTGACGTTCCTGCTTCTGAGAACTCTCTGGTAGCAAAAACTCTGAAGCAGAGTACGTGGTGCAGCTGCATATGACACGCACACAGACGAGTGTGAAGCTGCAAGAGTGCTAAGAGAGACTCTCCCGGCTGGGAGTGGCACCCCTGCACCAGTTTCCCCCCCACTTCTCTGGCTGCCCCTCTGACCCCACTCCCTACACCTGGGTCCTGCTCCTTCCACACCCTCTGTGACCTCGTCCACATGCTGCTGACTCGCTCAGCATCCGAAAATCCAGACCTCCTGCCCAAATCCCCACCCCAGTGCCTGAGAGCCCCCATTTTAATTTTTATTGGACTATCACTGACTCGATGGACATGAGTTTGAGCAAGCTCCGGGAGCTGGTGATGGACAGGGAAGCCTGGTGTGCTGCAGTCCATGGGGTCACAGAGTGGGATGTGACTGAGCGACTGAACTGAATGATAGTTGCTTTACAATGTTGCATTCGTTCCTACTGTACAGTAAAGTGAATCAGCTATACATATANGAGTTTGAGCAAGCTCCGGGAGCTGGTGATGGACAGGGAAGCCTGGTGTGCTGCAGTCCATGGGGTCACAGAGTGGGATGTGACTGAGCGACTGAACTGAATGATAGTTGCTTTACAATGTTGCATTCGTTCCTACTGTACAGTAAAGTGAATCAGCTATACATATATCCTTTCTTTTTTTGATTCCCTTCCCATTTAGGTCACCACAGAGCATTAACTAGAGTTCCCTGTGCTGTATAGTAGATTCTCATTAGTTATCTATTTTATACACAGTATCAGTAGTGTATAGTGTCAATCCCAGTCTCCAAATTCACCACAACCCCAAGAGCCCCTGTTTTAGACATGGCACACCCCTAATGCTGCGAGTGCAATCTGAGCAGCCAGCGCCTACTTCATCTGGTTCCAAGAAGATGCCCAACCTCAACGAGTACAGAGCCTTTGGGTCTCCAGATATATTCACTTTGAAGGAGCTCAACTGCTTTTTACCTGGAGCCCACTTTTCACTTTTATGCACTGGAGAAGGAAATGGCAACCCACTCCAGTGTTCTTGCCTGGAGAATCCCAGGGACGGGGGAGCCTGGTGGGCTGCCGTCTATGGGGTCACACAGAGTCGGACACGACTGAAGTGAGTTAGCAGCAGCAGCAGCAGCTTTCATTTCATCCCAATTCTCTGCCGCCACCCTGTGGTCAGTTTGTGACACTGCCTCTTCCTTTACACGGGAAAACGACCCACTCCGATTTTGCCTAGCTAGAGGCGAGGCTGTTTTGTTTACACTGAAATTGCAATCATGCCTGGAAAGACCAGAGCTAGCTGTCTGTCTTCCACATCCCATCTCTCCTCCTCTTTCTCAAATATTTCCTGTTTATGTATCTCCCTACAAGATATTCAGTAACTGTTAATACAAAGAGAAAAACAGTAACCTGACCAACACCAAGTGATCTGAGTTGTCATCAGTAATGATACAAATTGCCATCAGGTGCCTTCCGGATAGGTTATTCTGTGTTAGTCCCACCCAGAAATCATGACCTTAATTTAATCAGGAGGAAACAGCCAACAGACCCAAAATGAAGGAGTATTCTACAAAATAGCTGGGAGTATTCCTGACTAGGGGCTTCCCTGGTGGCTCAGTGGTAAAGAATCTGCCTGCAATGCACGCAGCACAGGTTCAATCCCTGGTCTGGGGCGATCCCTGGAGATGGAAATGTCAACCCACTTTAGTATTCTTGCCTGGGAGATCCCATCGACAGAGGAGCCTGGTGGGCTACAGTCCATGGGGTCCCAAGACTTGAACGCGACTGAGCAACAGTAACAATTCCTCACTAGGGTCATGGTGAGGGAAAAACAAGACCCAGGAATTGATCCAGACTGAAGGAAATCCGAGGAGAAATGACATCTAGATGCAACAAAGGGGTCTTCCCTAACAGTCCAGCGGTTAGGACACTGCATTTCCATTGCAGGGGGCACAGGTTCCATCCCCTGGTCTGGGAACTAAGATCTCACATGCTGTGCAAAGCCAAAAGATAGAAAATAAAAATTAAACGAGGAATCCTGGACTGGATCCTGGGATAGGAACAAAATACTGGCAGTCAGAAGATGAGACCTGAATAGGTTTGTAATCACCAGTGTACTGATCATGTATTGATCAGTGTGAATATCCTGGTTTTGAGCATTGTGCTGCTTAAGCAATATTTGGGGAAGCTGGATGAAGGCCACATGGAATTTCTCGGCAGTTTTTTCAACTTCTTTGTAAGTCTGAATCTTTTTGGTTTTTTCAGAGTTAGGGGAGGCCGAATTTATTTTTAATTGAAGGTTACATCCTTTTCGTTACAGGGACTTCCCTGGTGGTCTAGTGATTAGGACTCCACACTCTCAGTGCAGGGGACACAGGTTCAGTCCCTGGTCAGAGAACTAAAATCTCGCATGCTGCAGAGTGACCTTTAAAAAAAAATCTTTTAAATTACAAAGAGAGTAAGGNACTTCCCTGGTGGTCTAGTGATTAGGACTCCACACTCTCAGTGCAGGGGACACAGGTTCAGTCCCTGGTCAGAGAACTAAAATCTCGCATGCTGCAGAGTGACCTTTAAAAAAAAATCTTTTAAATTACAAAGAGAGTAAGGTCAGTGCATGCGTGTCAGTCATGTCTGACTCTTTGCAACCTCATGCGCTGCAACCTGCCAGGCTCCTCTGTCCACGGGATTATCCCAGCAAGAATACTAGAGTGGGTTGCCATTTCCAACCTCCCTAGGGATCGAACTTGAGTCTCCGGCGACTCCTGCCATGGCAGGCAGATTGTTTTAACAGAGCCACTTGGGAAGCTTTGTCAGTATTTCCTCCTAGATCCATACCACATTTAGCTGCTGCAAAACATGGGAGGGGAGCCGATGCACCCAGATTGGATCAAGGGTCCCCTCTCGGCTTCCGCGTCAGCAACACCTTGCTGGCAAGAACTTGACCCAGTGGACTACAGTGGGAGAAGTTCTGAGCAGAGGAGGCCAGGAACTCCTGCTGATTAACCTCTGGGTCCTCACCCTCCACGTGGGGCTGAGCACAGAGCAGCTACTTCCCACGCCAGCTCCCTGCCCACAATGGGTAGATGATAACTAAATTGCAGCTGTGAAGGTCCTTTTCCTGGGGTCCAACTACAGAAGCCACTTTGCAACTTGGCTGTAGAGAAGGAAGTTCTTGGTCCTCAGGGATTCAGCCCAGACCCGGGGTCAGGGGAGGAAGAAGGCAGCAGAGAGGCTGGTCAGCAGCCTAAGAGAAACCATTGGGGCCCCTCCATTTCCCACTTCCGACCCTTGTCTTGGAGAAAAATCACAAACCCCTCCAAGAACTCTTTAGCCTCCCAGGCCCTGTGGGGCTCCTTGCTCACTCAGTCCCAGCCAAACTGAGCTCCTCGCTCTTCCTCGCTCTTCGCCAAACTGGTCTCTGACTCAGGACCTTCGCACTCACTACTGTCTAGTGCTTCTCCCGCAGGTCTCCCACTAGAATGTCCCTTCCTCAGATCCCCAGAGGGGACTCCTGTGAACAATCTTTTTTTTTTTTTTAATGTTTCTTTTTGGCAGCGTCAGATCTCAGTTGCCCTGAAACACATGGGATCTTAGTTCCCCAACCAGGGATCAAACTCCCGACCCCTACATTGGAAGGTGGATTCATAACCACTGGGCCACCAGGGAGGCCCCTGAACAGCCAATCTAAAGTACCCTCTCTGTCACTTGATGCTTTATTATTTTTTCTGTAACACTGACTGGGTCACTGTCTCAAATTATTTCACTTGTCTATTGTCAGAACCCCCCACAGAAGAATGCGAAGCTCAGTAACGGCAGGGTCTGTCTTGTTCCTGGGCCCCCAAGTGTAGAACGGTATCTGAGGCGTAGCAGGTGCGATGACTATATGCTGCCGTGTAATGAATATTCCTGAACTTGGTGGTTTGGTTTATAACAGGAAGCATCATTTATCTTTCATGGAAGTGAAGAATGGAAAGGGCCAAGCTGGCCAGGCCTCTCTCTGGGCTTTGCCTTTTGGTCTCTTTTTCATGTTTGGCTACGGCAGGTCTTAGCTGCAGCATGTGGGATCTAGTTCCCTGACCAGGGATTGAACCCAGGCCCCCTGCACTGGGAGCAGAGTCCTGGCCACTGGATGACCAGGAAGGCCCTGCCTTTTGGTCTCATTTCAGCGCCCTTATAGCGTGGCAGCCTCAGGGCAGGGGACAGCTTACAGGACAGCAACGGTTCCAGCAAAGCAGGCAGAAGTTGTATCCTCAGTCTTATGAGTCACGGTATCACTTCCACGTCTATAAATGGACGTGTAACCAGCCTGCCCCCATTCATGGAAAATGGAGCCCTCACCTTTTTTAAATTGGAGAAGAGTTGATTTACAATGTTGTTAATTTCTGGTAGACAACAGTGACTCAGTTGTACATATTCTTTTCCATTATGGTTTCCATTATGTTCCATTATGGGACCTTGAACATAGCTCTGGGTTGTACAATAGAACCTTGTTGTTTATCCATTCTGTATGTAATAGTTTGCATATGTGAACTCCAGATTCCCAGTCCATCCCTGCCCCCCACCCCATCCCCCTTGGCAACCACAAGCCTGTTCTGTCTGTTTCTGTTTCATGAGGTAAGTTCCTTTGTGTTGTATTTTAGATTCCACATGTTAAGTGGTTATCAGGTGGCATTTGAGACCTGACCTTTTGATGGGAAGGTCAGAGAATTTGGGGCCATGTTTTAAAACCATCAGAGTAGGCAATCAAGAAATATTTATTGCATAAATGAATGTTGACTGAGTGAATGTGTAAGAGACCAGATAAAGAAAGCAAAGGAAGGTCTAAGGGACACGGAGGCAACCGCGGCCACCAGGATGAAAACCGTGAAGCCAAGGGAAATTTAGTTGGCTCATCAGGCTGACGGGGCTTCCCCGGTGGCTCAGTAAAGAAGCTACCTGCTAATGAAGGAGACCCGGGTTCAATCCCTGGGTCAGGGAGATCCCCTGGAGGAAGGCATGGCAACCCACTCCAGTATTCTTGTCTAGTGAATTCCATGGACTGAGGAGCCTGGCGGGCTGCAGTCTATGGGGTCGCAAAGAGTCAGACAACTGAGCGTGTGTGAACATCAGAGTGATGGGTTTAGCGTCCCTCCAGAAACCACAACTGGATTATATTTAGCCAGTGATGACATGTTGCTGGGAGTCTCCCAAAGTGTGGGATGGATGTGGTCCATGCAGCTGACTTTTGGAGGCATGCAGACAACGCATTAAATGACACAGAATCTCACGGATTAGAGTTACCTCAGTTCAGTTCTTTCATTCCTTCTCGCTGTGTCAAGAAGTTTCAGTTGAGTGATAATGCCTTTAATAGCCCTCTAATACTTTGCTAATCGCTTTACATTAAAAAAAAAAAAAAAAAAAAAAAGCAGGCTTGGGGCTCAACACCTTGGCAGGCAACAATATCCACCCAGAATTACAAAACATTGTTTGGTGTTCCTTCTTACAGCTATGGCTCAGTGGTTTCCTATCTGAAGTGGCAATATACGGTATCTATTTAATGTCAACTTCAACTAATAAAAGGCACATAAGTATTAAGTTCATTATGGGCCAGAGGGTTCTGAGACATGGCAACAGCCAAGAACACTTACCCAAGAGAAGTTTCAGATAACAAAATGTAATGAACATAGTGATTGTTGTTCTTTAGTTGCTAAGTTGTGCCTGACTCTTGCAACTCCATGGACTGTAGCTCGCCAGGCCCCTCTGTCCATGGGATTTCCAGGCAAGGATACTGGAGTGGGTTGCCATTTCCTCCTCCAGGGGTTCTTCCCGACACAGGGATTAAACCCGCATCGCCTGCATTATCAGGCAGATTCTTTACCATTGAGTCACTAGGGAAGCCCAAACATAGTGATACCCGTAAGACATAACAAAACTAAGTCTGTGTACTGCAGGCGACACCTGGGTTCGATCCCTGGGTTGGGAAGATCCGCTGGAGAAGGAAATGGCAACCCACTCCAGTACTCTTGCCTGGAGAATCCCACAGACGAAGGAGCCTGGTAGGCTAGAGGCCATGGGGTCGCAAAGAGTCAGACAGGACTGAGCGACTTCATTTCACTTCAGTGTCCTTTCCAGCACTGACATTCTAGCTATTCCTGTAGAATTTCTAGCCAATCTCTGTGGCCTGTGCCTGCAGCCAAAATCCAAGGTAGCAAGTATCTTGCTAAAATGCAGATTCTGATTCAGGTCTAGGTTGGAACCTGGGAGTCTGTATTTTCAACAAATTTCCTGGTGATGCTAATGCTGCTGGTTTGGAGGCCACAGCAAGAAAGTAGCAGGCTCTAGAGAGAAAAATCTAGTATGCTACTGCACACCTCTGCTCAACTCTGATTAGTGATATTCACACTGGTAGCCTGAGACTGGCCATATGAAGTATTTATATCAATGAAATCAGCATTACAAGGCGGGGTCCGTTTTATTGTCTTCAAAACTTAAGTATGGGAAAATGGTAAAATTTACAAGAAACTATATATACACAGGCACATGTGTAATTATAGACAGAAACACACGCTTCTCTGTTTCTCCCAAAGCAGCAGCAGCTGTTGAACATTCACTACACCCCACTGGTTGTACAGAAGTGTATGCTGCTGCTGGTAAGTCGCTTCAGTCATGTCCGACTCTATGCGACCCCATAGATGGCAGCCTGCCAGGCTCCCCCGTCCCTGGGATTCTCCAGGCAAGAATACTGGAGTGGGTTGCCATTTCCTTCTCCAATGCATGAAAGTGAAAAGTGAAAATGAAGTCACTCAGTCGTGTCCAACTCTTAGTGACCCATGGACTGTAGCCCACCAGGCTCCTCCAACCATGGGACTTTCCAGGCAAGAGTACTGGAGTGGGGTGCCATTGCCTTCTCCGACAGAAGTGTATAGAACAACCATATAAATACCGCAAACCAGTCAATC
>SJYX01024466.1:0-66463 GCA_006410675.1 Oreotragus oreotragus | reverse complement strand
AGAGGGAGAGGGAGAGGGAGGGATGATTTGGGAGAATAGCATTGAAATATGTATACTATCATGTAAGAAATGAATTGCCAGTCTATGTTCAATGCAGGATGCAGGATGCTTGGGGCTGGTGTATGGGGATGATCTGGAGGGAAGATGTGGGGTGGGAGGTGGGAGGGGGGTTCATGTTTGGGAGTTCGTGTAAAAAAATAAATGAATACAAAAAAAAAATAAATAAAAAATTGCAGAGGAGGGTCAACTTCCAAAAAAAAAAAATAAAATAAATAAAAATTTAAAAAAAAAAAAAACTTTTATCGAGACCCAACAAGTAAATATCTTAAGATTTTTGGGCCAGTCTGTTAAAAGAACTGAGCTCTGTGGCTGCAGCTTGAAAGCGGCCACAGACATTATGTTAATGACTATGGCTGTTTTCAAGTAAATCTATGGGCACTGAGATTTAAATTTCACATGATTTTCACAGGTCATGAGAGATGATTTTTCTTTTGGTTTTGTTCTAACAATTAAAAATGTAACAGCCAACCCCTAGCTTGAAGACAGATGTGGCCCAAAGGCTACAGGACCTCCTTGTCCAGATCGTACTGAGTGGAACTGGGACCCAAACCAAAGAGTTTGGGGAGCTCCAAAGTATGAGAAATATGCTCACATATCCAAAACCACGGAATGGACCCAGAGACACAAAGCACGGTGAAAGTGAGACTTTTAATGACAGTCTTGCGAGACCGAGTTTGGGCAGGCACAGCCGGGACAGTTACAACAAGCACTATTCGCTAGCACGCAGGTCCCTCCCTCGGCTCCTCATCGGCTGGGCACTATGGGGTGTATGATCATCCTGGAGGTTTGGTTATAGAGTATCCTTCCTTCTCCCTTCCCAACCTAATTCTGTTATTTCTCAACCAAGATTTTAGTTTCTCTCTCTCACAACATCCCGCTTGCTTAGGGACTTTCCAGGTGTGTGAACTTTGTGGTTGTTACGTCAGCAAACTGTTAGGCAAACTCGGCTGCTGGTAGTTTTCCACTCAGAGCTAGCTACCTTTGAAAATGGACCACTTTTATTTCTTACAAATTCCTGATGGAGAAGCTCTATACAGTCAGCAAAAAAACAAGACTGGGAGCTGACTGTGGCTCGGATCATGAACTCTTTATTGCCAAATACAGACTGAAACTGAAGAAAGTGGAGAAAACCACTAGACCATTCAGGTATGACCTAAATCAAATCCCTTAAGACTATACAGTGGAAGTGAGAAATAGATTTAAGGGACTAGATCTGATAGACAGAGTGCCTGATGAACTATGGACGGAGGTTCATCACATTGTACAGGAGACAGGAATCAAGACCATCCCCAAGAAAAAGAAATGCAAAAAATCAAAATGGCTGTCTGAGGAGGCCTTACAAATAGCTGTCAAAAGAAGGGAAGCGAAAAGCAAAGGAGAAAAGGAAAGATATACCCATTTGAATGCAGAGTTCCAAAGAATAGCAAGGAGAGATAAGAAAGCCTTCCTCAGCAATCAGTGCAAAGAAATAGAGGAAAATAATAGAATGGGAAAGACTAGCGATCTTTTCAAGAAAATTAGATACCAAGGGAACATTTCAGGCAAAGATGGGCTCAATAAAGGACAGAAATGGTAGGGACCTACTAGAAGCAGACAATATTAAGAAGAGGTGGCAAGAATACACAGAACTGTACAAAAAGATCTTCACGACCCAGATAATCACAATGGTGTAATCACAAACCTCCAGCCAGACATCCCAGAATATGAAATCAAGTGAGCTTTAAGGAAGCATCACTATGAACAAAGCGAGTGGAGGTGATGGAATTCCAGTTGAGCTATTTCAAATTCTAAAAGATGATGCTGTGAAAGTGCTGCACTCAATATGTGAACAAATTTGGAAAACTCAGCAGAGGCCACAGGACTGGAAAAGGTCAGTTTTCATTCCAATCCCAAAGAAAGACAACGCCAAGTCTGAGCATTCTACCTCGCCATTGCACTCATCTCACATGCTAGTAAAGTAATGCTCATAATTCTCCAAGCCAGGCTTCAGCAATACGTGAACCGTGAACTTCCTGATGTTCACGCTGGTTTTAGAAAAGGCAGAGGAACCAGAGATCAAATTGCCAACATCCGCTGGATCAAGGAAAAAGCAAGAGAGTTCCAGAAAAACATCCATTTCTGCTTTATTGACTATGCCAAAGCCTTTGACTGTGTGGATCACAATAAACTGTGGAAAATTCTGAGAGGGATGGGAATACCAGACCACCTGACCTGCCTCTTGAGAAATCTTTGGCAGGTCAGGAAGCAACAGTGAGAACTGGACATGGAACAAGACTGGTTCCAAATAGGAAATGGAGTAAGTTAAGGCTGTATGTTGTCACCCTGTTTATTTAACTTTTATGCAGAGTACATCATGAGAAACACTGGGCTGGAGGAAGCACAAGCTGGAATCAAGATTGCCAGAAGAAATATCAATAACCTCAGATATGCAGATGACACCACCCTTATGGCAGAAAGTGAAGAACTAAAGAGCCTTCTGATGAAAGTGAAAGAAGAGAGTGAAAAAGTTGGCTTAAAGCTCAACATTCAGAAAACTAAGATCATGGCATCCGGTCCCATTACTTCATGGGAAATAGATGGGGAAACAGTGGCTGACTTTTATTTTTCTGGGCTCCAAAATCACTGCAGATGGTGATTGCAGCCATGAAATTAAAAGACACTTACTCCTTGGAAGGAAAGTTAGGACCAACCTAGATAGCATATTCGGAGAAGGCAATGGCACCCCACTCCAGTACTCTTGCCTGGAAAATCCCATGGATGCAGGAGCCTGGTAGGCTGCAGTCCATGGGGTCGCTAAGAGTCGGACACAACTGAGCAACTTCACTTTCATGCATTGGAGAAGGAAATGGCAACCCACTCCAGTGTTCTTGCCTCGAGAATCCCAGGGACAGGGGAGCCTGGTGGGCTGCTGTCTATGGGGTCGCACAGAGTCAGACATGACTGAAGCAATTTAGCAGCAGCAGATAACATATTAAAAAGCAGAGATATTACTTTACCAACAAAGGTCCATCTAGTCAAGGCTATGGTTTTTCCAGTGGTCATGTATGGTTGTGAGAGTTGGACTGTGAAGAAAGCTGAGCGCTAAAGAATTGATCTTTTTGAACTGTGGTGCTGAAGAAGACTCCTGAGAGTCCCTTGGACTGCAAGGAGATCCAACCAGTCCATCCTAAAGGAGATCAGTCCTGGGTGTTCACTGGAAAGACTGATGTTGAAGCTGAAACTCCAATACTTTGCCCAGCTGATGCGAAGAGCTGACTCATTGGAAAAGACCCTGATGCTGGGAAAGATTGAGGCCAGGAGAAGGGGACGACAGAGGATGAGATGGTTGGATGACATCACCGACTCGATATGGGTTTGGGTGTTCTCTGGGAGTAGGTGATGGACAGGGAGGCCTGGTGTGCTGCAGTTCATGGGGTTGCAGAGTCGGACACAACTGAGGGACTGAACTGTTATGAGAAGGATGAGAACTGAGGCAACCGTATCTTTCCATTTTCCAAACCATCCTTTTAACCAATCTGTGAATGGATCATCAATTCCAGCATTTTCTGCCAGCTCATTGGTTGAGGTCGTTAGTCCTTCTAAGGCCTTTGTGATGGCTCCATCAGGAGCTGTATTTTTGGAAAAAAAAGTACAGCATTTCCCACCCAGCATAACACGAACGCCCCCTTTCTCTGCTAGTTATCATGTCCAGTGCGATCTTATTTCCCAAGCCATTGACTGGTGGCATCCAATTGGCTAGCTACTCCTTGGAGGGCATCTCTGGTATATCTAATAAATCTGTTGGTTATACTATATGTAATTAATCCAACCTACATTTCTTTTTTGTTTTTTTCTTTTTATTAACTGTGGACCACCTAAAAAGTATTGACTCAAACCCTGTAGCTATTTGGTTTCAGGCCTTGAATTCATTAAGAACTCCCTTAGGGACTCCTATTGAATCTATCTATTTATATATATATATATATATATACACACACACATATACATATATGTCAAAGGAGTCCATCCATGTTTGACTTCGGTGGCTGGGTGGCTTTTCAGGTACCTTGAGGAATGCCAGGGTGATGAGAATGGCCAATTGAATGAAGCCCCTGTCCAACTTGATGGCAGTCAGTCTAGGAGGTTCCTTTTCCCACAAAACCACCAGCCATCAGCCCAGGGTCTACAGAAGGCTGAGTAGTTACTGCTGTCTGGCTCACCGGTAATGTTCACGATGCTGGCACAGGTGGCAAGTTCTCCCAGTGGTCTATTGAACTCTGCCCCCTGCCTAGAGGCAAGAGCACTCGCCGTGCTGTCATGTCCGACTCTCTGCGACCCTGTGGATCGTAGCCCGCCAGGCTCCTCTGTGCATGGGACTTTCCTGGGAAGAATACTGGAGTGGGATGCCATTTCCTTCTCCAGAGGATCTTCCCCACCCAGGGATCAAACCCGAGTCTCTTGCGTCTCCTGCATTGTTTCATATTCCCTATGGAGAAAGAGGGGACGGCTCTTGGGTCTGACCTTTGCAGTTCGGGAAAGTCACGACAGAGTCTTGCAGGTCTTTTCCCCACGCATCTTTGTCCTGGTAAAGGGCCAACATGTGGTGCGTTCTTCCCAGATCAGTGTCCCCTCTGAGGGGGAACTGGTTCCCCACCTGTGCCTGTGGGCATCCGGCCACACGCGCATCACATCACTCTTATGATGGACTTGCACTGTAAATTTGACCCATTCGACCCAGGCATTCGAATCTCCATACCCTGTGTCAGTTTCTAAAGTCTGTCTTAGATCTTTGTACCTCAATTATTTCTATTCTTTTGGGATCATTAATAGAACTAACATGGTTTTCTGAGCTCGGGGTAGGGACAGTCTCTGATACACAGGAGGTTTTTATTTTCAATAAAGTTAAGAACAAATCACCCTAGGGTTGTCTTTCCCAGTGACATCTGTCCCTAACCCATATACCTGAGATGCTACTTTTGGCTCTTAATCTAGGGTAGCTGGGTTGTTAACAGTCAAGAGGACAGGGTTGCATTTTAGATTTTGACAGGCTTCTGAAATTAAAAGACGCTTACTCCTTGGAAGAAAAGTTATGACCAACCTGGATAGTATATTCAAAAGCAGAGACATTACTTTGCCGACTAAGGTCCGCCTAGTCAAGGCTATGGTTTTTCCTGTGGTCATGTATGGATGTGAGAGTAGGACTGTGAAGAAAGCTGAGCGCCGAAGAATCGATGCTTTTGAACTGTGGTGTTGGAGAAGACTCTTGAGAGTCCCTTGGACTGCAAGGAGATCCAACCAGTCCATTCTGAAGGAGATCAACCCTGGGATTTCTTTGGAAGGAATGATGCTAAAGCTGAAACTCCAGTACTTTGGCCACCTCATGTGAAGCTGTCTCTTATACACATCTAGATGTGTATAAGAGACAGCATCAGGAATGTCTTAAAGAAGTTCCACCAAATTTAAATGAATTTTTAATTAGTTTTTAAAAAAGGTTTGACCAACGACAGCACACCGAATGGGAGAAAATGATCTGCAAATTTGATCTGCAAATCATCTATCTGATAAGAGACTTTTATCTAGAATATATAAATAACTCTACACTTCAACAATAGAAACAAATAAGCTGATTAGAAAGTAGGCAAAAGAATCTGTATAGTCAATTTCCCAGAGAAGATATACAAATGACTAAGAAACACATGCTGCTGCTGTTGCTGCCAAGTCACTTCAGTCGTGTCCCACTCTGTGCGACCCCATAGANGGCGTGCTTCGATTCATGGGGTCGCAAAGAGTCGGACACGACTGAGCGACTGAACTGAACTGAACTGATGGAATGCCCTTTCGGTATATTTTGTCTTTCAAAGGCCTCACCCACCCTATGTTTACCATCCAGTCCTGAAACTTGGTGGTCCACCATACACCGTCCCAACTGGGGCAGGGGCTTGCTCTAGTATAAACCAAATCTGGTTCAGGACAAAGATACTTATCCGCCTGAGACAACTGTCTCTGGTTTTCTAAGTTTCCACAAGGTAAAATTTGGCAGGCATCAAAACTTAATAGTCTGAGCTGACAAGGTTTTGGTTATATTGACAACCAACCTGGTTGGATAATCAGGGGTTCCTTGTCAATTTCGACTCTGACTTTTTACCTGTTGGTTTCAATACCAGTTTCCAAAGGTGTGGCCACATGGTTAAAGGTTATTGTGAAGGGGAGGATTCAGAGGGAGGGATTTAACAAGGTTTTCTTAAAGTTACCCTTAAAGGCTGCTCATTGGTTCTTTCCCTTCCCTTTGAGGTCTCTTTTATTAGCCCCTTGACTCGTGTATAATGAGTACAACATTTTTCAGCAGTGCACACAGCTGTCTTGCTGGTCAGGAGCATTTGATAAGGGCCTTTCCAGCTTGGTTGGAGTTTGTCTTCTTTCCATGTTTTAATTAACTCCAAGTCACCCGGCTGGAAGTGATGAATTCTACAGGCAGAGTCTGGGCAAGGTGTCCTGTTAATCTGGGGGATGATAAGGCAGAGGAAATGGTTAGTATATAGTTTCTTAGAAATTGGTCTTAGCCCAGGAGGTCTGCCTCCTGAAGTGTGTTTTCCTAATCACCCTCTTGTTAATCTTCTGGCAGGCTACGCAGCTTCTGTAAACCTGTTCTGCAATGGTGTAAATTCTCAGGCAACCACAGTTTCTAAGTATTGTATCATACATAGCCCAGGGGCCCCAATGGGCATTAATTCCCTCATCATGGGCTTACTTATCATTTTCTTTCCATCAGGTAACACCCATCTTTGGTCTTCAGTTTGGGTGTTTGAGATCAGGTTCAATAGATTCATTTTCTCCCCTAGAGAGGCTCGCTTAGTGGCTTCATCTCTAAGCCTGTTCCCTGTGGCTTCCATAGAATTCCCTTCCTGGTGACCATTTACATAAGCTATAGTTACCTCGTCTGGAAGCAGGAGACTTTCTGGCATTTGTTTAATCAATAAAAGTATTATACCTAACGTTGATGGCTCTAAAGTGAAAATGAAAGTGAAGTTGTGAAAATGAAAGTGAAGTTGCTCAGTTGTGTCCGACTCTTTGCGACCCCATGGACCATAGTCTACCAGGCTCCTCTGTCCATGGGATTTTCCAGGCAAGAATACTGGAGTGGGTTGCCATTCCCTTCTCCAGGAAATCTTCCCAACCCAGGGATTGAACCCGGGTCTCCCTCATTGTAGGCAGATGCTTTACTGTCTGAGCCACCAGGGAAGTCTAAAGACATGCCTATATTAACACTTTAACATCAGATATTAACTTAATATTGAATTTTTTTTTAGTTTTCATGAATCTAAAATTCTGGCCAGTTATCTTTTGTATTTTGAGAATTTATATAAGCTCTTAATTTTCTCAAGCCAATTAAGTAGTGCTTATTTACAAAATAATGTTGATAATGTCATCCACAGGTAAAGCATAATATTACATACCTACAGACAAACACAGAGAGCTCACAGATTAAAATTTACTAGATTATCTCTAGCTAGCTTTCTTTAACAACTGCCTATGCAGTAAAAGAGTCCATTCTGGCTATTTTTAGGACAAAAATCTCCCTTTAATTCCAAGTAGATACCTGCAAGAATAAGTTTTGTACATGCATAAACCAGGTTGGTGTTAGAGGCTGTTTTCTGATGCCCCGTGTTTCTGTGTTTGAGGGATTCTATTTCCCATTTTAAGTTGAATTTGTCATGGGTAAAATTTACTAGTGAAATTGTGTGGTGGGCCAGTGTGTTGCATGTGAGCTTAACTCCTCCAGGAGTCACCCCAGAGTCGTTTCAGCCCTCTTACGTGTCTCAGTAACTCCCTTCAGCAGTCTAAGACCACCATGGGTGCTCAGATCGATCAATAGCCAATTCTTATTTGAGACCCCTGGACAAGCGTTTTAATTAATGAGTGGGTTTCCCTAGGGAACCACTGCATGGTATGAGGACTTGGCCTTCACCATTCCCGGAAATTTCTCGGTCACCTGAGAATCATGAGCGGCCGGGAAGTGTAATGTCCCATTTCTTTGGAGCAAAGCTCTCGTGTAAAAATCTTCATTTTTATCCAAACAAATTCTAGTTAAGCAAACAGGAAAAGCATCACATCAGCCTCCAACTCAACTGCTCAGCATAGTCCGCTCTGTCTCCTACAAGCAGGCAAAAGTGCTGTCTTTCATCAGAGCCTTACGCATCGGCTAGTCCTGGCAGGAGGACTATCCTGCCCCAAATCTCAACATCCTCCCCAGTGGACTATGGGGTGGGGGTAGGGGGGGATGTCAGAGGAAGAATCCTTATCTCCCCCTTTCTTTGGTTCCCTAGGCCTAGAACATTTATTCCCCATTTTCAGCTGGTCCCTATGCCTGAGTTTCCCTGTGCACTCAAGCCCCCTACACTGGAGGCTTCTTGTACACTCTTGATAATAGCTTTGACCATTTCAGGCCGTTTCTCAGGTGGCGCTAGTAGTCAAGAACCTCTCCGCCAAAGCAGGAGACTTAACAGATGCTGGTTTGATCCCTAGGTGGGGAAGTTCCCCTGGAGGAGGGCATGGCAACCTACTCCAGTATTCTTGCCTGGAGAATCCCAAGGACAGAGGAGCCTGGTGGGCTACAGTCCATGGGGTCGCAGAGTCTGACATGACTTAGCATTCACCGCCGTTTTCCTCGGGAAGAAGGAAACAGGATTGGGAGTCCATACTAGCTTACATNACTCCAGTATTCTTGCCTGGAGAATCCCAAGGACAGAGGAGCCTGGTGGGCTACAGTCCATGGGGTCGCAGAGTCTGACATGACTTAGCATTCACCGCCGTTTTCCTCGGGAAGAAGGAAACAGGATTGGGAGTCCATACTAGCTTACATCTCAGTCACACACACTCGACCTCCGAAAATGCCCAACCAACAAGGCAGTACTTATAGTTCAATTTTTGCCTGGTTGTCCCGGTGCCTGCTTTTCTTGCCTATGTAGGTTTCACTGTCTCCCAGACCTTGGGCGATAGCCAGCCCACGTGATCTATTAAGACAATCGTCGCAAGGTCCAGGGCCTCGTGGGCCATTGGTCCCGGAACGCCCATTCAGATGGTTCAATGAGGCACGTCCCCTACGCTGAGTCCCCCGATCAACATCTGAGCCCCGCCCCACCCCCACGGACCTTCCCTTTGGCCAGTGATCTCCAACCTGACCTCTACTTCCCCCAACCATCCCCCACCTCTCCACGTGGCCTCAGAAATTTTGCCTGACGTACGGTTCCTTAGAAGGGAAAACTGAGGCCTGAGGTGACATAGGGAGCCCCAAGACCCCCTCCAGGGTCCCCTCCAAGCCCCGGGCCTGCGCACGTGAAAAGCCTCCCCCTGCCCCAACCCAGGGATTTACCTAGAAGAAGGCCTTTGTTGCGGAGCCCTCCACTGTCCATGCTCCAGCCTCGGGGGGCAGAGCCGGAAAACAATCGGAAAGCAGGGGCATGAAAACCCACTCCGGCTGGAAGCTGTAAAGAACTTCGGATCCCTAGTTGCCCGCCGCGCGCTCGAGACTCACTGCGCGTGCGCCCTGCCCTGCCCACGCCCCCTCGGTCGGCGGGAAAAGGAGGCGGAGGCGGTTAATGCGCAGGCGCATGCTATGAGCTTGGCCTGAACCGGGCTGCTACCCGGAGCGCGTCTCGGTGCCGGGCTCCGCGCGCAGGCGCTAGCTGCCCGCCTCGCTCGGAGTCGATTTGGAAAGTGCGCACGCGCGGGAGTTTCTGGCAGAAAGCAGACGAGCCCGGGCCGGCGCGGGGCCTTGTGGGAGGGCTTAAGGAAGTAAAATGGCGGACCTGGCGAACGAAGGTAGGGGAGGCGCCGTCTGGGGCCAGCTGGCGGCCAGGGAACGGGTGGCGGGAGGTCCGGGGACCACAGGCCCGAGGGGTGAGCACTCTGGGTGCGGGGAGCCTGTCTGCTCCGGAAGAGCGGCCCAGCGGGCCTTGCAGCCGCCCCCCATTGCGTCCCCTCAGGCCGGGCTCACCCGCCCGACCCATCAGTCCCGGCAGCCCCAGCCCTACCACCGTCCGGCCAGACGGCCCGGCAGACGGCGGGGACCGCGATCCTGAGGCCCTTCCGCTTCGCAGGCCAGGCTGGGGGCCGAAGCGGGCGGGAGGCACGGCCGCAGCGCCTAGACCTCGGATGTAAATAGATCTCGGGGCCTGGTCGCGGGCCCAGCGCGCCACGCTCTCTCCCCGCCCCCTCGTTCTCGGGGACCCGGGCTTCCCTCCTCCCCGGCCGGGCTGCCAAGCCGGCCCACCCCCTAATCCTGTGGCGGTGCCCCACGCCGAGGGTTGAGAACGTCGGGTTTGTTTTCATCCCCACCTTCAACTCGGCCCCCCAATTCCCGCCAGTTATTCCGGATCCTTAGTGGCGACCGAGAGTCGCGCCTCGTCTTAGCTCCTTGAGGCCCCAGCCGCAGGGTGTGGGCCGCTGAAAGCCCTAGCTGGTTTTCGGCCCTTTTTTTGGTTGCACTTGCAGAGAGAGACAAGGTTGTGTGATCCCCTCCTCTGCGAAGCGCTGACATCCCAGCTGAACGATTTTGACAAGGTTACAGTTCCGAACGGCTGAGAGAAAGCGCGCCATCAGCCGCTGTCTGATGAGATCAACTGTGATGTTCAGATCGCTCGTAGCTTCAGGACTTTCTGAGGCTTATGTTTAGCTTCCTTCGTTCTTAGGTGCACAGCTGAGGGGGACCCTGCTCCCTGCTGGCCTGAGGTTTCCCCCTGCACAAATGACGTCCTAAGTGCTCACCCTGGTGGAGCATTTGGGGCAGTACCAGGTACTGTTCAAAGACTTGGGCGGGCAGCTATCTGGAGAATAGAAGTTCCGCACAGAAGTTTCCAGAGGAAGGTGCCATCAGCCCTGGTTGTCGGTGAGGAAACTGAGTTAGAATGGTTAAGTTACTCCTCCAAGGCAGGTCACACAGCTGGTAAGGAGCAGGGATGTGCGTCAACGTGGTCCAACTTCAGAGCCCCCACTTCACCTCTGATCTGTACCACGTATCTTTGATAAGTTAAAGGAGCTGGTGGAGGGTTGAGGGCACTGGATAAAAGAGTCAGTAGGACACACCTTATATATTTGCGAGTTTTGCCCGTTCACGTTCTTGAACTCAGGGCTCATATTCAGCACCTCCATTTGGATGTCATATCAAATGAAACCCCTATCTTTCTCCCCCAAACCCGCCCACCCTGCCAACTTTCTCCCCTAGTGGTAAGTAGCAGGTCCGTTGTTTCACATTGCTCAGCCAGACACCTTGAAGTCGCCCTGATGACTTCCTCTCACATGCTGCAGCACATCTTTGTCTGTTCCGCCTTCAGAATCTTTCCAGAGAATGACCGCTTCCCACCACCGCTGCTGCCACTGCTTGGCCCTCCCTGCCACCTTCACCCACCTAGCAGACTCTCAACCCCGAAGGCAGACGACCCCTGTGCCCCAAGACCTCCCTGTCCTCCCCTCCCACCGCGCTCTCCCGACTTGCCCTGCTTTAACTACTCCAGCTTTCTCAGCGCCCGTCTCGAGCTCCGTATCCCCCCTCCGTTATGCCTCTGGACCTGCTGGTTCCTCTGCTTGAGTCAGTCTTCTCCAGTTGTCCCTGTGGCTCGCTCCTGTACCTCCTTCAGGTTCCTCCTCACACGTTGCTTTGTTGAGAACTTCCACCACCTATTTTAAGTTTTATCTTCATTCCCTATCCCCTTTACTCTGTTTTGTGTTACTCCACACTGCTTATCACCTACCAGCAAGCTGGGTTGACTTGCTTGTCTGACTACCCCTCTTCAAGAATGTAAGTTCCATGAGGAGCAGGGTTTCTGTCTGTCATTAATGGATCCCCCACCCCACCCCGATGTAGAGTAGTGCCTGGCACAGGGTATAGGGATCCAGGGAATGTTTGTTGAATGAACGAGTGAGGTGTACCTGTGAGCACAAAGGGAAATATGGATTCTGGTTATCCAGGGACACCATGTCTAGCATAGGTGCTGGCACATGAGCTGTCAGTTGCATAGCTGAACTGATCAGTGTATAAAACAGAGACAATGGAATGTTTTGTACTTAAAGTTTTTGCCTAGTAAATGCCACACTCACCTAGTATTTTGCCTCTGACACTAGTTCTGGCCTAGCTGGCCTCAAAAAAGTCAAATCCTAGTGGCCTTTTATGCTTCCCTTATCTCTGCCGTCCTTTAGTTGGTTGTCATGTGTTCCTCGACTCTATTTCTGGTTTTGGCTTGTGCAGCCCGCCAGCATGTTTAGTTTCTTATCCTCTGTGTGAACTAGGACTTCCTTCCTTATGCATCGTGCAGCCTAGGGGACCACCCCATAGCTGTGCTTTCCCACTTGTCGTTGAAGCTCACACGCCCTCTTGGCTTCTGTCTTTCTGGACTGGGATTCTAAGCAGCCCCATCCTTATTCCTGGGCATCTGTAGAGACAGAAAGCCGCACACGTGATCCTGCTGTGCAACAAGGGTTGAGAACCGCCAGCTTGAGTGGTGCAGTACTGGTTAGGAGGGCAGTGCTTGTGTAGAGAGAAGCATTTCCAGATGTGCATCGAGTTCAGTGTCTTGTTGGCTCTCATTGCCATGGTGGTCTCTTCAGGGATGGTGACAGCCACTCCCACAATCCTTGCTGGTAGTTCTGTAGTCTGTGACTTTTAAAGTCCCGTTGGAATGTTTCCTGGGGGAGAGAGAGAGTGTGTGTGTGTGTGGGGGGAGGGTACACTTGTGTCCTGGAATCTTCTACTCGGCACTTCACTGTTGACACATCCCAAAGTCGTTAACCATCTTGTCTCTGGAGTTATCCTGCCTGATAGACTGGCATCAGGATGTGAAGGCAGCGTTTGGTTTCTGGTGAAGGTGAAGAAGGTGAGCAGAGCATATTGGAGCTGTAGGAGACCTTGGATTCTAGATCCCGCCTTAAAATTTGACACCATATACACATGACGCCTTGCTGGCCTGCAGAGACCCGTGGTGGAAACCCGAGAGACGGTGCGGCGCAGGCTTCTCAGCTTTGGTCCTCTTGACACGTTGGACCAGATGAGTCTCTGTTGAGGGGCTGTCCTCTGCTGTGCAGGATGCTGAGCGTCCCTGCAGCATCTTTGCCTCCATGCGACGCTGGCAGCACGCTCCCTGCCTTGCGCCCCTACCCCAGGGGCCGTGACCGTCATGGTGTCTTCAGACACAGTGTGTCCCCCTCAGCTGAGGCCTGTGGTGTGGCAGGATGGTGGACCCCAGTCTCTGCCTTGGAACTGGGCTTGTGCTTTGACTCTGCCTTGTCCTCTCTGAATGACTTTGGGCAACTCCTTAACCGCTTTGAGCTTCAGTTTCCTCACCTGTAAAATGAGGATAATGGTGATTGTATCTGTCACATGGTTGCTCAGAGCCCTGGCTGAATTAATATATATAAATGACTTAGCACCTATCTCAGCCCAGTAATAAACAGTCAGGAGGAAATGGCAGCTGGTTTTATTGTGGAGGACTTATGTTATAGACACAGTTAGCTGAAGTGCCCAAGGCAAAACCAGAGAGAGCAAGAAGCGAGTCCGAACGAGGTGGCCTTGGGGTGCGCCCAGGATGGGATGCAGCCAGAGCTGGGCTGTCCGTCCTCTTTGGTTCTGTCCTGACTTTGATAACATGACCATCTAGCCATGCGCTCCCAGCCTGGGCACTCTGGGCATTTGGGGCCAGAGCATTCTCTGTGGTGCTGCGCTGGGTGTCCTGGGATGTTGATCTGTTTCCCTGGTCTCTACCTGCTGGATGCTGGTAGCACCCTCCTGTTGTCATGACAACCAGAAATGTCCAGACATTGCTCAGTGTCCCCTGGTGGGGGGGTGGGGGACTCCCGTAGTTGCCCCCCATTGAGAACCCCCGATCTGGCCTGACCAGGTAGCAGTCCAGAGATTTTCGAGGGTGATTTGTCTTTCTTCACTCACCTAACTTGTTTTTTGCCTTTTGTTTGATTGGCTTTTGGCCATGTTGTGCAGCATGTGAGATCCCTGACCAGGGATCGAACCCATCTCCCCTGCAGTGGAAGCTCAGTCTTAACCACTGGACTGCCAGGGAAGTCCCTCACCTTTTTGATTTCAAACCTAAACCCTGAGAGGATGAGATGCAGCTGACTGTTTATTGATGTGCTAGAATTCCAATGGTTGAAGTTCTCTGTTCACTTGATTCTTACCACCCGCTTGCCCTGCCCTCAACTTAATACCTAGGATAAGTGAGAAGCAATTTTTCATAGTTTCATAAATTTAAACAATAAACATTAACCCTGAGGTTTGCCCTGCAGAGTGTACATTGAACTCCCCGGTGCATCTCACCTGAGGCAGACTAGGGCTGAGGGTGCTGTGCCTTAGTATACTTGGAAGAAAATTTTAAGTTTTGCCCGAGATCCTGTGTACAGACGAAACCTGGTTTAGTTCTGCAAGTTTAAACTCTTCCACCGTATCTTCAGCCTGCCTCTCAGTTAACTGGAAAACGGACTCACCCAGCAGTCCCACTGTGGTTGTTTAGTTACTAAGTCCAACTCTTTGCATCCCCATCGACTGTAGCCACCAGGCTCCTCTGTCCGTGGGATTTCCCAGGCAAAAATACTGGAGTGGATTGCCTTTTCCTCCTCTAGGGGATCTTCCTAACCCAGGGATCAAAGCCAAATCTCCTGTATTGACAGGTGGATTCTTTCACACTGTGCCACCATTTCCTGCGGGCATCGTTGGGTATAGGACAGGTCAGGCTCTGCTGTGTGCTTACATGCTGAAGCATCTGGGGAGGGAGAGGTGACAGAAGTTAAGGGCAGAGCTTTGAATGGTGTTGGGAAAGGGGGCGGTGTTTGGGCCTGGCGAAGAGGGTGTTTTAGGTACCAGTCGAATTCCCACCTGAGTTCAGAGACAGAATGGGCTGGAGTAAAGTGGGAGATGGGGGCCGTTTGGGGAGCAGCAGGATGCGTCTGGGGGACTTGGACAGGGCCTGTTTCTCATGTGATGGGAGCTGCCTGACAAAGGCAGTGGGCAGAGGTGGCTGCTGCCCCCTCGCCAAGCCCCTGACAGGTAGCTCTCCATGGCACTTGGAGGCGAGCAGGAGGCAGGATCTGGGGGTGGCCACGCCAGCAGCAAGCAGCAGGGGTTCTCTGCTTTGTTTGGGCATTTGTTTTGCCGCCTTCCTGTGATCCCGTGGAGCCCTGTCCGGCGTGGCTGTGTGCTCCTTGGTGGGAAGCTAGGTAGCTCAGGGCCTCAAAGCGGGTGAGGCCCCCGGGTGTCCACGCTCTGCCTCACCCTTGGTTGTCTCGGCACCTGCTGCAGCTGTGTAGCCCTCGCTGTGAGTCCTAACCCCGACTGCACTTAACGCTTACTTTAAGGAGGTTGTGGAGGAAAACTAAAACCAACGCTTGTCTGCACCGTCGGAGATAGTTGCAGGAGGTCAGGAGGTCCACGATGTCTAGGACCCCACCGGTTTTCTGCAACACAGAGCCAGAGTCAAAAACCACAGGCAGGAGTTGTGACCTCACTTCCGGGCAAACAGTATGTAATTTGGTCCATTGGGTTTGTCTTTGCTTGCCGTTAGTTAGGAGCGGAGTAAGGATTCTAAGGCCTCAGGGGAAAGAACAATCCAGATTTCTGATCTCTCTTGGAAAACAGCACCAGCCTCAGCTGGTGTTCCTGCCCGCAGTGATGTGCCAGGACTGAAGCACAGCGCCCCCTTGAGACAGGCTATGCTTCCCAGTCACCACAGGCAGACGCCCCCACCACCACCCCCCCACTGCCCGGGGCCAGCTGGGAACCTCCCTGCTCCCCACTCCCCGGGCCTGCCTGACCTCGGCTGGCCTGTGGGCTTCAGTTCAGTGGCTCTAGCACCTCTCAGATGTGTTCAGAGCTCTGGGCGTTCTGTGGCAGAGACCCTCAGCAGATGGGTCTTGGCGGTCCATCATTAATTCAAAATTCTGTGTGCTTGAAATGCTAGTGCTCAGAGCAGCGTTTCTCCAAGATAGTCCAGGGGCCCTGGAAGTTTTTCAAGGGGACTTTTCAGCCTTTTCAAGGGGACTGCGAGTTCAAAACTATTTTCATAACAATGCAAAGGCATGTTTGCCCTTTTCACACTCCTTGTGAATGGATGGTGGTGTTTTTTCCCAGAGGTTGTATAGTGTAACAGATGGGCTGCAGAAGCAGATAAGAAAGCCTGGCTGTCTCCTGTTAAGCCAGATGTTAAAACATGGGTCCAAATATAAAATAATATCCCTCTTCTCCCTAGTGTTTTTGTTTGTTTCAAAAATAGTTATTCATAAAAGTGTATTATCTAGATAAAACTTCACTATTATTATCTTAAGTAAATTAACTAATTTCTGATGTTTCTTAGTTCATTTTCTAACATGTTATTATCGTTTAGTCACTCAGTGTGTCCAACTCTTTGTGACCCCATGGACTGTAGCCCACCAGGCTCCTCTGTCCAGGCAAGAATACTGGTATAGGTTGCTATTTCCTTCTCCAGTTTCAATAGCTGTAGCTCACATTTACCAAAGTTCTTGGGCATCCTCAGTAACTTACAAGTGTGGAAAGGGGTCCTAAGGTCAAAAAGTTTGAGAAACACTGGCTTGGGCCAGTGGAGCCCCAGTGTGAAGGGCCTGAGTGGGGCCTGTATGGAGTCTGTGGGAGTTTCTCCCCTGTCTCGAGCCTCGCAGGAATCTTAGACTGGGGCTGACAGGCAGCCTCCAGCTGATAGCTTGTGGCATAGTTGGAAGTGCTCTAGGTTTGTGTCTCATCTCTGTCACTTACTTGCCCAGGATCTTGGGCAAATTGTTTGACCTCAGGTCCTGCGTCTGTAAAATAGGAACGGTGCTCTCTAGTCTGCGGATTGTTGTGAAGGGAACACATGGTGGGTGACCAGCCCACTAGCGTGTGGGGAGCCATATCGGTTCCTGCTGCCTGTTAGTCTGCTGATGGATCCTAGGGGGAGAGAAAGCTCCTTTCAGGCCATAGCCAGGTTTCACTGGTGCTGATGGGAGCTGTCCTCCAGCTGCACTGTGTCTCATGGGATGTTTGGCAGTGTCCCTGGTCTCTACCCAGATGTCTCCGGACATCGTCAGATGTCCCCTTGGGGGCAAAATCACCATCATTTGAGTACCCCTGGGTTAGGGGATGCTGTTGACCTCCCCCCCCCCCGGCCCCCGCCACACGACTGTGTGGCATAGTCATCTCTACTGAAGTCCTGAGATGCTGCGCACATTTAAATACACAGACTGAGTGGGGAGGGAGAGGAGGTTATTCACAGAAGCTGGGGTGCCACCCTGCTTTGTGCCATCTGACCTACTGAGAATTTACTTCGGTGTACAGCATGAACTAGGGATCTGACCCGGCCTCCTTGTACATAATCAATATGTGGTTCTCAGCCTCTGCACAGTTGATGTGTGGGTGGCTCATTCTCTGGGCTTGAGGGGTCATCCTGTGTACAGTGGGATGCTGGTCAGCATCGTGATCTCCGTTTACCAAATGCCAAATGCTGTTAGCAGCTCCTGCCCTCATGTTCAGACATCACGCGGTGGGAGGGAGGGAGGCAAATAAAACTGTCCAGAGTAAACTGTTTGCCAGCTAGAGCTTAGGGCTCACCCTGCCGACCTTTTTTTTCCCATATGGCCTCTTGGCAGCCGTTGGCATCATGGTGTGGTGGACTTCATGTCCCAGTTAAGGGGGAACAGTGTTTTCCATGACCTTCAGCACTGTTCCAAGTTCAAGATGAGGGCCTTCCAAGATGCTCTGTGTTTGAGCAACCCCCTTGCACAGGGGTTGAAGCTCAGGGCCAGGTCTGTTGGAAGAGTCGGCCTGTCCCAGTGTGCCCACCTCCAGCCACTGAGTCTCAGAGCCCAGCTCATGCTTCCCAGTGGGTCATTCTGACTCCCCGGGCACCTGTTCTCCTAACAGAGACGATGCTGGTTTCTCCATGCCCTGTTCAGGAGGCAAGCCTCGCTTTTGCATCGTATTTTAAATGCCTTTGCTAAATTAAACACTCTCCAGGCTGGCCACACAGGATTTCAGGGATTCGTCGGCCCAGAATGAACGCCTGTGTTGTATCTGTCACAGCACAGCAGAGTGTGGCTTCTACCCTGGCAGGAGTTAGAAAAGAGGGCCCCCTGTGCTCAGAGGAGAAAGAACGTTTTGCAGCATTGAGTGGCCACTGGGAGTCCGAGCACCCAGGGCCTGGGTCGCTCATCATCAGTGCCACGTGGATGGGACCTATATTCATGGAGTCTTGTTGTCAGAGTGAGGGTCCTGTCAGCCACTGAGTGAGCGGACCACGCTTCCACAGCCTCGCCCTGTCGTCTCAGCCCTCCCCCAGCTCAGACACTGGAGGCTCTGTCCCCAGAACAGTCAGACTCCCATCCACCCGAGATCTCTTTTCCTCACCACCCCGGGTGACCTTATTAAAAACATCCCAGAGCACCAAGATGGGAAAGATTGCCCGAGGACCCCTGCCAGGGTGGGGTGGGATGTGAACGCCGCACCTCCACTCACTCCTCACCACACACCCCCTCCCTCCCCTCTCCCACTCCGCCTCCCCCCAGGAGCTCTTGGCTCACGGAGGCCTCAGGGTTCTTCCTGCCCTTTGTTCATTCAGGCTGAGGGCTCCCCCCTGCCGAGTACTCTCCCTTGCCTGGCTCGCTCCCTCACCCATCCAAGGCCCCCTTGTGACCCCTGCAGGCCTCTGCTTCATGTTTTTCCTTCCTCTTCCCACTAGAAGAGGGCTGTAGCCTCATCCACCTTTCGTCCTGTCTCTGGCCCCTGGGCCCTTGTGGGTGCTCAGGAAGTCGTACTGCTGTGAGCAGGGCTTGGCTGGTGGACTGGTGATTCTCTCGGCCTCAGAAGGGTTCCAGGGATTCTGAGAGATGGAGCGTGTGTGGTGAGGTGTCCCTGTGTCCAGGCGGCCCTTGGAAAGGGACTGGCAACTCGAGTTGAGTCCAGGACCCATGCTTTGAGGTGGCGTCCGTGTATCTGCCGTGTCCTGTGTGTAATTAGAGTAAGATAATAATGCCAGCCTCTTCCCAAGCTCTGGACGTGCATCTTTGGGTCCAGTCCTTCTGAACCAACAGGGTGGGGGTCCCATCTGCGCTGACAGACACAGGCATGTGTGGAGAGAGTTCACCTGCAGGGGATCCCAACCCCGGGTGGTGGAGGCCCACCTGAGCACACACAGAACCTAGTGCCCACGTTCCCAGGTTTCCTTGGTTGGTCTGCAGCCTCCGTAGAGGTCTTGTAGTCCTGAGATTGCCTTTGGGAACTGCCCCCCTTCACACCCAATCTCAGCTCAGCCGTGCTCTTGTCACGCCATCTAGTGGTAGAACAGAGAACTGCTGTCGAAGCTGGCTCCCTGGTTTCTTGGTTGCTGTAGGTGAGGTTGCTGACTTTCATTTAGTAATAGGCGAATGGGGTTTTTCTGGGATTTAAGGCCCAGGGGTATGCACAGTGCAGGGTGTGCCCCAGGATCTTGTAGTCTGAGTGGATGGGGCAGGGATGGGAAGGTCGTAGGGGGTCTGCTGGGCCGATAGTTATAGAAGAGAAGAAGGCAGATGTAGCTTGGCCCGAGAGGTTGTGAGGGATGTGAGGCGGCCAACTTGGAAGTCAGGCTTAGGGTTCTGGTCCCACCCCCGCTGTGGGGACCCATCATGACTTCGGGCACCCATCTCCAAGGCCTCCCAGTCTGGCTTTGTGATTTGCAAATCAGAGATGATAAATGATTCTCTGCCACGGGGCTGTGATGACACTGAATGAGATGGAGTGTGTGAAGTGCCAGGGTCTCGGAAGGGCCACTGAACAAATATGAGCCATTTGTTATCCCCGCTGTTGTCAGGGTAAGGTTGGAGCCCTGAGCAGTGGCTTGATTTCAGTATGGGAAGGTAACGGTGTGAGGAAGAGCATTCCAGAAAGAAGGGGTAAGATCATCTCCCAACCATGTGCTCCTGTGGTCTCTGTGAGACCAGTTGAGAGCTGCCTGAGGCAAAACACATTCGAACACCAAAAAAGGAACGAAGGGGCCCACACCCCACAGTAGCTGGGCTGTGGGGCTGCAGAGTCTGTGGTGCATGAGATCAGAGGCGTCGCCTAGCAACAGCATGATGGAGATCAGTTCCATTCTTCACTGGAGAATTAGCTGGTGGACAGTGTTGACACATTGGTGACAAATTCACCTTTATGTTGCTGCACCGAACTGTTTATAATAATTCCTGAGAAAAGAAACGGCTCAAAGGGTTGAGATAGTAAGTATTGGGGGATTAAAGCGGTTGCCACGTATTAACAGACCGTTGTTTGTGTTGGCAAGATGCTTTCCATATTTTTTGCACAGATAAGAAGATTAAGCCACATCAGCCCAGGATTAAAGCTCATTTCGCACAAGTACCTTACTGACATTTTGGTCAAGAATTGTAAGTGGCTTTCCAGATGGGAGCTGTTTCCTGGCAGGTGTTGGAGACATCATTTTAGTAGGGGGATAAACAGAACAGGCCAAGGTAGTCCAGTGTGCTCTCCTGGGTCTACAGTTTCTTCTGTTTAGTTTAACAGACGTCCTTAGGCCCAGGCAGTCAAGCCGCCACGGGGGGGTGCCAGAGCTTGTCGTGGAGCAGCCGCCCGTGGTTTCTGTGTACATACCTCCCTGCACAGCACAGTGGAGAAGGAAAGCCTGCATGCGGGGGTGAATGTGTGTGTATGTGTGTTTCCAGCTTAGACAGTGGAAGTGTTACACAGAGCATCCCACGGTTACACATTTGACAGATGAAGACGGTGTAGCTTGCCTCTCCGTGGAGCATGCACCTCGGGGTGGGTCTTCATTTTTTCTTTGAGGACCATAAGAATCTGCCCTTGGCTTAACTGCGTGCTTGCTCATCCGAAGCAGATGGTCTTGTGATTTGGTGAAAGCCCACCGCTCACCGGCTAGTTTCTTTGGGACTCTTCCAGAGATGTCTGTCTAGAATGTTCGCTGTAGCTGCTTTATTCCTGATGTTACTTCTCTAAAGAAAAGTCTCAATGTCTCAGCTTCGAGGCCCTCCTAAGCGAGAGAGATGGGAGGAGGCAGGCTAGGGTAGTGACTTTCTCCCTTTTGCCCCTGCGGTGTGGGGATAGCAGTGGAGGTCAGGGGCCAGAGTCAGACCTGCCTGGGTTGGAGGCCCAGCCCCACCTTGGACAAGTCACTTGGCCTGAGTCTCCGTTTCCTGTTCTGTAAACTAAGGACCTGCCCTTTCAGGTGGTTGTGAAGATTTAGGACAGTGTTGCCAGCAAAGCGCTGAGCATCTGCCGGGTCCATCGGTACCCCACAATGAGTGCCCACTGATGGGTGAGACCATCTGAAGGTCTGGACACCCCATCTGGAGTGTTCTTGCTGTGACTGCATGGCAGAGGCTGGGAGGCATTTAAAGATGAGTTTCCCAAGACCTGTGTCACCCTGAAGGGTTGGGACACACACCCTTCTACCACGGGGCTGCCGCCGTGGTCCAGGCCAGCTCCTTGCATCTGGGCAGCTGCCGCCACCCACCCTTTCCCTCGGGACTCCTCCACCGTAGACTGGCTTCAGGTCTGTACCCGCTCCATCCCCCTTTCCTGCTGCATCCGAAATAGACACACAAGTCATTTTGTTTTAAGGGTTTTGCCACCAGTCAATCTCTGGGCAGAAAAGACACCAGTGAACCCTCCCTGTCCCCTGCCCTGCCTGTAGCGGTGGTGTCAGAAAGCCCGCGGTTTTAAATCTGTCAAGCATGACGCTTTGTAAAACTCTCCTCTTCTTTCTGACCCTCCTCACCTCCTCTTTTAGGAGACAGTTTAAGGGGCCCTCTTCCTGACAGAGATGTCACACAGATAACAGAGGTGCCTTCAGGGTGGGGCTTTTACAGCTTCCCACACAGGCACCCAGCCATCTGAAGACTTTCCCCCAACCTGGGCCCTGAGTCGGTAGTTTGTGCTTTAGGAGAAGGACCTGGCTCCTCAGTGACCCCTTTGTTACCCAGAGACCTCCACTCCCAGCCGAGAGGATGGTTTGTGGCCCCTTGGGTCCAGAGGCGGCCTACACCTCAGGGACCCCCTGACTTCTTCACAGCCATCTTAGTTCCTTTACTTAAGAAAGAAACTACCTTCCAGGAGCGTCTCCCCTGGGCCGTGCAGTCACAGGGGGTTGCACCCCACTCCTCTAACCCCGGGCTGGGGCGTTTCCCACCCTGACTTTCCTCGAGTTCCTCCAGTGCTCCCTCATTCCTCCCCACTCCTGGCTGCCTGGCCAAGTGCTGCTCTGCCTTCTGCTTAAAGGCGCTTCCTCCAGAACCCTTCCCTGATGGGCTGCTCCTCTGCAGCCTCACCGGCTTGGGTGCCTCAGCCCTGCACTCTGTGCTTCCTCTGTGTTGTAATGTTCAGCTAAGTCTGAAGTCGGCTCCTGGCAGGCAGGGGACGTGTCTCTCTGTGTCACCACCACACCCTAGAAACCCGCTTGAGGCAGGCATAAGGGCTTTCCCTGGCTGGGAGCTGGGATCACAGTTGGGCTGGGGTAGCCCCCTGGGGCCCTGGAGCTGAGGAGGGCTGTGTGGGGGACAGTGGAGGAGGGGTTCAGACCAAGAGCAGCCACCTTGGACTTGGCATCAGCACCTTGGAAAGCTGAGGTGAGGCAGGCACCCCCAGTGCATCCCTGACAGTAGTGCCCACTCTGCCCAGAGGAGGGCCATTCTTCCAGGTGACTTGGGGTTCCGAGTCCCGCCCCACTTCACACAGCAGTGCTAACTGCAGTTACCCACTGTCCTCAGGCCTCGTCACAAGGGTTCTTGCAAAGGGTTCCCTGGTCAAATAGCTTTGGGCAACATTTAAAACACCTGGTGGACAGACTGCATTAAATAGCATGCGTTTGATTAACCTTTTACTGCCTTAGGTCTTGGTGGTGGCCTTAGTCTCTACAAATCTGTGGAGGTGGTTTTCTCTTCACGCAGGAAAGGAGAGCTGAGCTGGGATTTCAGGTACTTCCTGGAAGCCTCGTTGCCCCCTCCCCATTGTTGTTCAGTTGCTATGTTGTGTCTGGACTGCAGCACCCCAGGCTTCTCTGTTCTTCACTATCTCCTGGCGTTTATTCAAACTCATGTCCACTGAGTCAGTGATGCTATCTAACCGTCTCATCCTCTGCTGCCCTCTTCTTTCGCCTTCAATCTTTCCCAGCATCATGGTCTTTTCCAATGAGTTGGCTCTTCTCATCAGGTGGTCAAAGTATTGTTGCTTCAGCATCAGTTCCTCCAATGAATATTCCAGACTGATTTCCTTTAGGAATGACTGCTTTGACCTCCTTGCAGTCCAAGGGACTCTTGAGAGTCTTCTCCAGCATCATAGTTCGAAAGCATCAGTTCTTTGGTACTCAGCCTTCTTTATGGTCCAACTCTCACATCCGTACGCGACTACTGAAGAAGCCATAGCTTTGACTAGATGGATCTTTGTCGGCACAGTGATGTCTCTGCTTTTTGTTATGCTCTCTAGGTTTGTCATAACTTTCCTCCCAAGGAGCAAGTGTCTTTTAAAATTTCATGGCTGCAGTCACTGTCCGAAGTGATTTTGGAGCCCAGGAAAAATACAATCTGTCACTGCTTCCACTTTTTCCTCTTCTGTTTACCATGAAGTGATGGGACTGGATGCCATGATATTAGTGTTTTAAATGTTGAGTTTTAAGCCAGCTTTTTCACTCTCCTCTTCACCATCATCAAGAGTCTCTTTAGTTCCTCTTCACTTTCTGCCATTAGATTGGTATCATCTGCGTATGTGACATTGTTGATATTTCTCTTGGTCTTTATTCCAGCTTGTGATTCATTCAGCCGGGCATTTCGTATGATGTATTCTGCATATAAGTTAAATAAGCAGGGTGACAATATACAGACTTGATGTACTCTTTTCCCAATTCTGAACTAGTCTGTTGTTCCATGTCTGGTTCTAACTGCTGCTTCTTGACCTGCATAAAGGTTTTGTCAGGAGACAGGTAGAGTGGTCTGGTATTCCTATCTCTTTAAGAATTTTCCACGGTTTATTGTGATCTGCACAAAAGCTTTAGCATAGTCAGTGAAGCAGAAGTAGATTTTTTCTGGAATTCCCTAGCTTTCTCTGTGATCCAGCGAATGTTGGCAGTTTGTTCTGGTTCCTCTGCCTTTTCTAAATCCAGCTTACACATCTGGACGTTCACTCGAGAAAGCAGAGCTGGGCTGGGGTCTCAGGCATGCCTTAGAGCCTCGTTGCCATTGTCCCCATTCCTTCCCCATGCTGGGATCTCAGTCTGCTGGGTGATGGTGCTCATCTGGTGACGGCACAAGTGGTGACACGGGTCAGGTAAAGACCAGCCTGCCTGGAAGGGGGCACGCGTGTGTGGTCGTGGAGTCAGGACTCAGCCACAGGTTTCAGGCTTGGGGCCCTGAAGTGGATGAGCAGCAATGAAACTCGCGTGGCGCTGGTACTCTTTGTCTTTGGTAGAGAACTGACTGAAGTTCAGACTGCCAAACCTGCCATCCAAGGGGTCTCCCTGGCCCCAGTGGCAGCGTTGCGCTCGCCTCGTGACTGTGTGTGTCGATCACGTGTCAGGTATGAGACTGCGTTTGGCTGTGAACACGCAGAGGCTCTCAGGAAACTTATGGTCCAGGGGTAGACGCAGCCGGCGAGCAAATAACCCGCCCGGCCCTGTCCCATGGACACCTGGAGCCCCCAGGCTCCACGGTGCCAGGCCGCGTGTACACACCCCCCCCTCCGCTTTCACAAGATGTTTTACCCTGAAGTTTTCTGCCCCCAGTTTCCTCGTCCTCGTTTTTTCCCATGGTGCCTTGCACCGAGTAAGAGCTTCATCTGCCTGTGTGATTACATGGCAGCTGGCGCTCCCACAGGAAGAAGGGCAGGGGGGGTTCGGTGCAGACATGATGGACGGTTCTCACCCTCCATGCACCGGGTCACAGGGGCACAAAGGTATTCTGGGGGCTGTCTGTGGTCCCTCAGAGTCCCTGACAGGCAGCCTTGGTGTCACCCATGCAGATATAAGCCAGAGCAGGCTTCAGGAGCCCAATTCAAACTGGAAGCTTCCCGGGGGAAGCAGTGTCTGTACCTGAGGAAGAGAAGGCGAGACTGTCTTCCCGGCAGAGGGACTAAGCCGGGTGAAAGTCCCAAAGTGACAGAAGCGAGGGGCACGCAGGGACCAGGGCTCGTCAGTGTCCCAGTCGTGGTTGGCGGGGCTGGCCTGTTCAGAGGGCCTGTGCTTCAAGTTGGGGAGGATGTTGCCTGGTTGTAAGCGTGAGTTTCGCACCAGTGGTTTCGGCAGCCACCCCAAGGGGTGAGAGTAGAGGCGGGGAAAGACGGAGGTCTCAGCCGCGACCGTGGAGGTAAGGAGGGCGGATCCACTCACAGAGCCCAGAGCCCTGTGTGCCCCTCGCTGCTCTCTGCCCCCAGCTGCTTCAGAAGGCACTGGGCAGGCCCCGTGAGCCACAGCCAGCCTCCTGCTGAAACCAGTTCCCCTCCCACCCCTCCCTGGGGGCCCCCAGGCAGCCCCTCCCGGGGGCCTCTAGTCACAGCACCAGGGAGCTCTTCCTGTGCCATCTGCATGCCGCTTCTCGTCTCAGGCCTTCCTTAGAGCCCAGCATTGCATTCATTTTCTCAGTGCCCCTCCCCTTACTCGTCCCTCCCTCAGTTACTTGTTGAGTCCCTTCAGGGTGCCTAGGACTGTTCTCAGGCTTTGGGACAGGAGGGGAGCAAGGCAAGGCCTCCCATCTCATGGAGTTGGTGTCTTACTCGGGCCAATAGGCCCTAATCCTGCAGGCGCGTGTGCACACACACACACACAGTGTGACAGGTGGTGGTGCTGCTGTGAGAGCAAGCAGGCATCCTGTCTTCCCTGGGAGGCCCGTCCCGGGTTTCTTCTCCAGGCAACTGTGTGTTTAGTGAGGTCTGCAGTGGCTAGGCCTCCCCTTTCAGGCCAGAGGTGCTTAGAGACCAGGGGCAGAAATCAAGCTCAGGCTGGCTTAAGCAAAAGTCAACATTTGCTGGCTTAACTGAAGAGTCAGGGTGGGAGGTGGGGTTAGCTTTGGGCCTGCTGACTGGGGGCCTCCAGCCCAGCCTCCAGGGCTCCACTTCCTTCTCCACCACCAGCTTTGCTCCCAGCTGCCTTGGCTCGGCTCCAGCTCCCCTTGTGGTGACACTCGGCCGCTGGCAGCCCCGGGGTCCTCTCCCACCAGCTTAGCAGCCCCAGCAGAGCAAGGGGGCCCCTTCCCCGGCAGCTCTGGTGAAAGTCCCGGGCCTGAGTGCCGTCACTGACAGCAGTCTGGCCTCGCTGCCGTGCCTGGTGCCCCCTAGGGCTGGGGCAAACAGCATCTTCCCTCCGGCCTGGAGCCAGGGCTGTAGGAAGTGGGCCTTGGGCTGATGCCAACTCCTTTCTGCATGCCCCCAGCCTTGCAGCTGGCCTGGAGTGGAATGCGGAAGCAAGGCTGGGACCCAGGCCCGCAGCCCTCAATGCTGGGCTTGTCAGGCAAAGGGCAGTGACAGGTGTCTGGCCATCCCCATGGTAGACATGTATGTGGAAAAGCTGCTGCTGTCCCCAGAGTCCCTGCAGCTCACCTTCGCTGTCACTTACTGCCCAGCAGTAGGCGCGTTCGTTCTTCGTTCACCTGGGTTTGTGGAGCTACACGTCTGTGCTGGGAGACCCTTCCACGTCACTCACCCCAGTGGTGGCGGCGTGGGCTGCGCCTGGTTAGGACTGTCGTGGTGAATCTGACTCGGGCACCAGAGTGAGTGAGGCAGTGGAGGAAACGGTCACCATCAGTGGCCCGTGGTCCCAAAGTGCAGATGGGCGTCTGTCCTGCTCCTCCGTGGCGTGGGAGTTTTGGGAGTGGGGCGGGGACAGTGTCCTGTGGCCATCTCCCTGCACCTCGTCCCCACCCCCTCCTCTTCAATATAGGGGGTTGCTATCGCCCCTTCCCCACACTCTGGTCTCTCTGTGCTTTCCCCCACCTCCCCCCTTCACAACTGCCCCACCTCCTTACATCGCCATCATCTGGCTGCCCGTCACCTCAGGCTGCCCGCCATCTCAGGAGCCGCCTTCACACCTGTTCCTCCATTCCGGGCTCCTCTGCTGAGGCTTCAGCGCAGCCTCTCCCAAGATGCCCCAGACCCTACCCTCCGACCAGGTGCCTGCGAGTGCCCTCGTGGCCTGTGAACCGCGCACCCATCCTGCCGGGTAAAGGCTATGCTAGTGCGGGTTCCTGGCTCAGCCCAGGACTCAAGCAGGGGAAGGGCTGTGCAGATGCTGCCCAAGTTCGTAACAACACCCCCTGCCCCTGCTTCCCATCCATGCCGCCCCCCACAGGGCTCAGGCGCACACCCAGAGCCCTGCACTCAGGCCCCAGACAGAAAGGTGGTGTCCGCTCCGGCGGGTGGCAGAGGGCCAGGGACATGGCCCCTCGGACGGAAGACCAGTGGTGGTGACTGAGGACGACCAGCGGCAGCTGTCTCCTGGTCCAGTGACAGCGTCCCGGAGGGTTTTTCCCTTCAGCAACAGCTGTGCAAGATGGACTTTTCAGTCCTCACAACTCCACACTTTTTCCTAACGGGTGCTCACTGAGACGCCCCGGTGGAACGCAGAGCTGACTTGAGCACAGTAATCCTCCAAAGAGCATGTGCCTCGTGGGCAGAGGTTGTGGATGGGTTGCCCCTGGCCCCAGCTGGCCTGCAGATTTAAAAACAAACATTTTAAACCCAGGGACATCCCAGTGACGTGGCCGTTCTAAGCCAGTCTTGAAACCGTTTATTGGTGTGTACATGCACACAGAAAGATGCACATAGCTTTACACACTGAACACTGCACATTTATATCAAGAAACTGTTTTCTAGGTGATCCAATGATCATTCGAGTTACTAGTTTTATATCGGATTTGTGTTTTGTTTTTAGCTTATCACAAGCAAATGTAGCTGTGTTTACTGTATGAATATAATGTTGGGGGGAAAAACACCAATTTTTCTTTTTGCAGAAAAGCCTGCCATTGCTCCGCCCGTCTTTGTGTTTCAGAAGGAAAAAGGACAAAAGGTAAGGGGCCGGTATGTTCTCCCATCCCCTCTTCCCCCACCACCTCCCCCCGAAGGTCGCAGCGCCGCCATGGGGCTCAGGGAAGAAGGCCTGGTGCCCTTAGGTTTACCACAGCCCAGGGTTAACAGAGGGTGCGTGGACAGGGCTCGGAGACCCTGCTTTAAGAAACAGAGAGAGAGCGCTTCCTTCTAATTCATTGTTGAAATACTGCCGTGCATCAGGGAACCTGGTAGGAGGGAGGGAAGAGGGGAAGAGAGGAGAGGAGCTGGAGCAGTGCTGAGTAAGAAAAAACAGGACCTTTACTGCTTTTAGGGGAGTTTTTGGCCCCAGCCCACTTGGCATAAGTGCATTTAGAATAATTGGCAGCCGGCTTGCATCATGTGTTCACTACCTGTCCTTAAAGGTTGCTTTACATTTCAGCTTGGCTCTGTTGTTGGAGATTCTTCGCCAAATTCATGGTGAAGAGCTTGCGTGCCTGGAGGGCGAGGCGGTGGCTTCCCATGTGTGGTCCTTGTCATGTGTGGTCCTTCACCTTGAAGTCATCAGGCCGTGTCCCTCCCTGATGGGGCAGTGTGGAAGGTTGGGGTTGTGTCTCGAGTTAGTCGATGTTCTGTGGTGACCCACGGGTATATGGGGACTCCCCCTATTTGTCAAAAAAACGTGGACAGTGCCTGTCCCCGTGCCCGGGGATAGCAGGTGTGATGTCATGGCCATGGCAAGGTCTCGGAGTGACCCCTACACTGCGTTGATACCAGTATTCTGAAATCTGTGTGCGTCTTGTTAGTGAGGGCAGCCTCTGAGGGGCCCCTCAGCTCTGGACTCATGATCCACAGACCAGGTGGGTCCTCCCGAAGGTGACTGGCTCTGAGGCTGGGGGCTGCTGGCACCCGAGCCGCTGCCTGTAGACCCTGCCCCATGGTCTGAGAAGAGGCCAGTCTTCTCCCTGTGCGCAGTGCAGCGTTCGAGGGCTGTGGGGACCGGTGCTAGTGTGGGAGCAGGGGTGGGGAGGAGAGGCAGCTACCCTGAGACCCCCACACCCCCTTGCAGGGTGTTTTCTGTGTTATCTGCTGGGCTTGTTCTCGCATGAATCTTTCCCATTGTCAGTTCTTTTGCTAAGGAATCAGAAAACACAAGAAAAGGTTCTTCCCTTTTTGCTTCTGTTTCCTGGGTCATGCTTTCTAGGTCCATCAGCCTCTGCTGCCTCCTCCCCATTGGGCCCTGACTGATACATACAGTTAAGTTTCACGTGCTTTTATCATTTGTCCTTTGGAAGTTCAGCCTCTGTGAAGGGGCTGATGTGTTTCTTTTGGCTTTTAGAAGTAAACGTGTTTGGTTTCTGCTTCAGATATGAAAGTCACTTATTTTACTCAGGCTTTCCATAAAATCGGTACTTTCTAGAATTTTGAATTTTACTGTGAGTCTGTTTTGAACCACTTTTAGATTATCAACAAACTAAGGGCGGCCAAAACTGTTTTTGTTAATAAAACTTTATTGGTGCACAGCCCCGCCCAGTGTGTACTGGGAGTTGTGGCTGCTCTCTCACTGTCAGCTGCAGCATGAAGGAGTTTGGACTGAGACCAGGCAGCCTACAGATTCAAACATATTTAGCACCTGGCCCTTTACAGAAAAAAAGGTTGGCAACCCAGATTTGAAACAGGTAATTGAAATAGATAATTCTGAAGACTTTCCAACAATCAGCAGGATGAAAAACTAAAGTGTAACATTTATTCAGCTGAATTTAAAATGCTTTTAAAATTACTAATTCTTATTTCAGTACTGTTTTCATGGTTGAGATGGCTCTGTTGCTTTGTCCATTCAGAGGCAGAGTTACACTCATTACCTTCAGAAGGTTGATTCTAGTTATGCGAACAGGGTGAGTTTGAACCTGAAGAGTTGCCAACAGGGTGCTCCTCCTCATGAAAACGTGCACATCCAAATACTGACTCGGTGCCAGCTCTAAATGGGCTTCTAAAAATAGCTGACCGTCAGCTCTTCAGATTCCGGCTCTCCGCTACTGTCATACTTGTGTGACAGGATCACTGGAAGGGCGTGGAAAACCTCTGCAGCAGAGGCCAGGGGAGTCTGTGTGTTCCTCAAGGCCCATGTCTGAGCTGCCGAGTGGGTAGCTGCCCAGTAGACATGGGCCCTCCTCCTCCTCACTCGGGCATCAGGGGAAGGACGTGGAGAGGCCCAGACAGCTGGCTTGGTGTCTGTGTGGCCCCCGGGGCCAGGGCAAGGTGGGTCTGCAAGGAGCAGCCACCACGCCTTCCGGGGCCCCCCCCCCCCCCCCCCCGGTTTCCCGTTTTGCTGCCATCTCAGCCCTCCCTGCTCACACCACAGGGTTGGGAAACAACAGGCTGCTGCTGTTTTTTTCCAAGTGAGCTTTTTTGCCCTTTTTCAACTTTCTGTTTTGAAATTTTTGTCAAGTCCTCAGAGAAATTAAAAGAATGGTACCATGGACTGGACCCTTGGGAAGCCACCTTAGGTAGGCTTCACTGTTAACATTGTTATCATAAATGCTGCTGCTGCTGCTAAGTCGCTTCAGTTGTGTCCGACTCTGTGTGACCCCATAGACGGCAGCCCAACAGGCTCCCCCGTCCCTGGGATTCTCTAGGCAAGAACACTGGAGTGGGTTGCCATTTCCTTCTCCAGTGCATGAAAGTGAAAACTGAAAGTGAAGATGCTCAGTCGTGTCCGACTCTTAGCGACCCCATGGACTGCAGCCCACTAGGCTCTAGAAACACTCAGCTGTAAGTTGTGCCCCCGACGGTTCTCCCTTAAAGACAGTTGTCTCTTTGGAATTCCTCTCCACAGCCCCAGTGCCACGGTCACGCCTGAGAGAGTGATAGTTAATTCAGAAACATCCTGTAATATATTTAGTCCAGATGGAAATTGTCCGAAGTGTCAGCCACACAGCTATTTTCTGAGCCACTTTTGGATCCACAGAGATCAAAGAGTCCCGTTGTCACCTGTGGGCCCATTTCCTTCTTTTGGTGGGTAATCCGTAAACCGCTAGTGCACCCACGGAATATACTCCAGGAGCCCCCAGTCCCCTTCAGAGGCACAGCCGTTATTACCAAATCATGATCAAGATAAAAGATTTGAAACTGAGAAGAAAAAAGTTAGGCTGCCAGCCCAGGCATTTTTGGTGCTGGTTTAGTGACGAAACCACCTAGGATTTTCAGTCTGTCCCGTAGACAGGGTTTGAGTTGCCTTCACAGCAAACCATAGATCTGTGGCTTGCTGGTAGCGTCCCTGGGTCTTGGGAAGAGTCCTCAGATCCTCCCGTTGTTCTGTTAGAGCCTCGGGCAGCTGGAACTGCAGTCTTGATGCCAAAACCCAGACCAAGCACAGGAACCTTTCCTGTCGCTTCCCTATGCCCGAACTTCCTCAAGATGGCGCTCTTCACAAGATGCTTGCGTTTCCACGCATTTGTGTTTTAGGGGCAAAAATGAAACCTTCTTAACTGCAGTGGATGAAGACAGTTTTTTTCTTTTAAACAGGAAGAGAATTTGAATCTCATTCTGTGGGTTGTTACACTGTTTGAGATAACAGAACGTTCCTTTCATTTACTTTATCTTCCAAATATTTGTTAATCTGAAGGCAGAAGACTTTGGGGTTGCCCTGGCAGAATAAAGACAAAAAGCAGTTCAGCGAAAAGACAGAAAGCAGTTACAGCAGCAGTCTGCTGTTGGGCAGAAAGCAGAGTGTCACTGACAATGCTGGGCGCTTACTCTATGTGTAAAAAGCATGTTCTGTGTGTGTGGCTTTTTGTCAGCCATCTGTATTTTAGGATGATGTTAAAGGCTGCCAAAATCCCAATGTCTGACTTTAACAAACATGTTGAAAACCTACAGGCTCTTTAGAGCTTACTTTCCTTGTCCAGAAGAAATACTCAAGACCCTAGGAGAAAATGCTGGGGTGGCATTTGTATTTCTTTTTGTTTCTCTGGTATAGACTTCATCTCTGCCATACGCGAGGGCATTTGAACTTTTCTGTTCGAAGAGCGGGGATTGTTTTAAAAACCCTAGTTGTTCTGCATACAGATGGACAGTCTCCCATGGAGCTCTGGGTTCGTCCCCTCTGGCTAGGCATCCAGTGCTGGCCGTAAAGCAGCAGCAGGCAGGTGTAGGGCCCCGCCTCGGCACCCGGCACAAGTTGGAAGAGCAGCCTGAGGAGGAAGGCCTTTACGTCTGTGGATCTCCTTGCATAAAGAGAGTCCATTTGGGCGACTTTCAGACATGTGGATGTGTTAACGTCACGTGGCTTTTGCTTTTCCAAGAGTGTTTGAACGTTCTCTTCAATCTTTTATGTAGTTGCTTTCATCCAGCAGGCTCACACATTTAAAAATAGTCCCGAGTCTTGTCTAAAGAGGGTTCAGTCACTTCACAGGCAGGAGGAATGTGGCTGCATCTACAGGGAGACAGGGTGGCCCCATTGTCATTTAGTTCACGAAGTGAGAGAAGCCTGTGGTGGATGAGGTTTGGGGACTGGAGCCCACCTGTTGAATCCAGGCCACCAGCTTTGCAACAAGCCACTTCCATAGAAGCCCCTCCTGAACCCCAAGAACTGCCTCAAAGGATTCCGGCTTCCCCTTACTCTGGCTGTTTTCTAGATAAGGCCTGGCCCGGGAGACTCCTAGGCCGAGGGACTCCCTCCTTCAGCCAGACCTGCACCCAGTTTGCTGAGTCCCCGACACTTGGACACTTGCACTCACTGAGCAGGGATGCGTTTCCTTCCTGTCGGGTTTACGGGCATGGATGGGAGGTGCTGCCGGGGCTTCAGCTCCTGCTGAAGCCCGAGTCCCAGCGACCAGACACGGTGCTGGCACTCACCCCCCTTCCCGAGTATGTCTGGGTGGATGGCTTACTAACCCCAGAGGCAGTTTGGTCACTGAGACCGTTTCTTCATGGCTGCCACCAGCAGAGGAGCTTCATGCCGCAAAGGCCGCCTGCCAGTTTTCAAAACCTGGGTCCGACTTCCTGGACACCTTAGGAAGTGCCAAGTCTGACACTTGGCCCATGTCACCGCCCTCTGACAGCGTGGAGGGCCGGCTCTCTTGGCCCGACTTCCCTCCCAGGCAGGAGCGTCAGGAGATGCTCAACCTTTGAATCCCACCCCCTCCCCGGCCCCGCATTGCAGGCTTTGTTTACATTGAAGGAAAATTGTCTTTTTTGCTCCCAGTCCTCTGCAGAGCAAAAAGACTTGTCGGATTCGGGAGAGGAGCCTCGGGGGGAGGCTGAGGCCCCCCACCATGGCACGGGTCACCCCGAGTCAGCTGGTGAGCATGCCCTAGAGCTTCCTGCCCCCGCTAGCGCTTTGGCCCGCGCTCCCGAAGCCCAGCTTCTTCCTTTTCCACGAGAACTGGCAGGGGTAAGTCCGCCTCCCCCTGGCATCCCCCAGCCCGGGGCTCCCAACCCAGACCGGCCCCTCCCCCTCTGCCCTCACATCCAGACCCCGGGTCGCCAGCAGCTGGCGACAACTGAAAAGATGACAAGGCTCTCTTCGGCGCCCTTTAATTCCCGCTGCCAAAAAGTCAGTAAGGAGCACGTCCCCTTCTACGCTGAGACCTTTCTAGTCAGGGGAACATTCATCCACAGCCTGTACCTAATCCTGTTAGCAAAAGAAGCAAAGGGTCAGAAGAGGAATTGAGGAGCAGGGTAGAACTCTCCACCTCCAATTCAGCCCCTTCTCCTTCCTTCCGTTTTTCCGTCTCTCCCTGAATTCGGGCTTTCAAGTTCAGTACCTTAGAAACACGAAAGGCTCCAGCTTCCTTGATCTGTAGGAAAAGGTGTCTAACGCCTGTTGCTTTGCAAGACCGGTTGTGTCTGGACTGTGGTTGGGCTGTGAACTGCTTGTCTTCAATCAAAGCAGGAAGAAGAGCTGCTTCCTTTGAATCGGAGGGAGCCCCCTGAGCCCTTTTTCTTTGTATTCAGAAGGCTTTGGAAGATTATAGGTGGAGAAGACTGTGAACTCTCCAGAACAAGAAATGTCTGGAGTTTTTGGAGTTTGATAAATCGGGAAAGGTAAACATTATTCTCCGTTCAGGATCGAAAGCTTCATCCTCTCGGTACCTAGTGGCAGAGCCCCCCCATTCCCACGTCAGGGAAAAGTGACTCGAGAACAGGATCCCACCCCACCACATGGCACCCAGGGCATCACAGCCCCAGCCCTCTCCCAGACCTTTAGTGATTCCTTGTGTCACAGTACCAGTCTACCATGTCCTTGAGGAAACCATCGAAATTCAGCTAGAGCTACCAGACCCTGGGATTCGCAGAAAGAAGTGATGTTCAGCCAAGTGAGGCTGGAGCCAAATCTTAACATTTTGAGGAATCAGTGTGTGGTGGAAAAAGAAGAACCAGACTGTCCCTGTTGGGGGCTGTCCTTCGTGGCCTGGAAGGGGGCTTGAGGGAAGGAAGCCCAGGGAAGATTCCAATCTGAGGTCCCCACTTGAGGGCCAAGAGCAGAAATTCAGAGGCAGTCATTTTCTGGGTTGGGCAAGAGCAGCTGCTGGGACCTTCTCCTGAGTCAGGTGACAGCAGGCACATGTGCCCAGTTCCCTGAGAACAGGTAGTCTTTGTGAGAATCTGCCCAGGAAACAGGGCCCCTCCGCTGCTGTCTGGGTTGAAGAGTGCAATTTACAGAGAACCTCCAGCTGCAGAGGTCGAGGGTTTTCTGTAGAGGGTGGCAAATGGTAAAGGTGGCATCACGGCAATGGCCCTTCCAGAAGCCAGGCTCTTTCAGACCCCTTTCTGCTAATGCCTGTGAGACAGGGCCTTGCCTTCTCCCTGTGGCCAGTCCAGACACTGATTTCTGAGGCCTGGCCAACAGAACTCAGCTTCTCAATTCTTGTGGACTCTAGGTCAGAAGCTCTAATTCTGAGAAATGCAAGCAGTGCCCAGACTGAAAGACGCAAGGTCGAGGGCGATAGCAGGGAACGTGAAGATGGTGGTTATGCTGCTATGGGAGAGGGCCTGGGGCGGAGGGGGGCTTGTTTCTGAACGTGCCAGCTTCGTGGACAGGGCCATGCCTGTGACACACACACCCGTGCATACCCTGTGTGGTTTTAACACGGTTAACTGGGCATCCCTGGTTCCATCAGAAGGCCCAGCAGTGCCGCCATCACACCATTTGTGACAGCTCTCAGCCATCCACGGCTTTTTCTGCTTTGGAGGCACTAAGACACAGCAGAGTTTGTTTTTTAGGTCAATTAGGGTGTGGATAGACCCCGATCCCAGCTACTTCCTGGGCTGAAATATTTCTGTGGTGAACTCGGACTAGTTGCTCTTGCTTCAGAGCAGATTTGCTGCTCACTCTTGTCTCACTCTGGAGTTCAGGAAACACCCACATGTAACCTGACAGGGCTCATCCCCCACGTTCAGCCTGTTCTTCATTCCACGATCCTTCGGGGGATTGTAAAGCTGCGATATATCGCACACTGAATTGTTGCCTATAAAGGGCCCTTATCATCTTCCAGTCTCATCAGAGCCCTGGCCGTTGAAGCCCCAGGACCAGGAAACGGCCTCCTTATAGCAGACCTCCTGGCTCTCACAGGGCAGCTTGGGGGACAGCAGACCACATCCAGATTAAGCTGTTCATCTGACCTGGAGAAAGTGTTCCCAGTGCTCACCCCAAGCCTGGCTGAAGTCTGCCGGCTGAAGTCCTGAGCCAAGGCACTACCGAGCCTGAAACGTGTTACGAGCCCCACTGGGAAACCGACAGAGTCTGGACCAAGTCCCCTTGCCGGACTGCTCCCCTGCCCGTCCTCTGGATGTGCACGGGCTTCGCCACTCGTCCGCCCCTGCCCAGCAGGCACATCTGTGCAGGCTACCTCATTTTCTCTTTTTTTTCAGTGTCTGCCTTTTGGGTAGAAAGCTCTGAGCTGGTTCCCTGAGTCAAAGGATAAACAGTGGTGAGTGGGCCTGCGGTCCACGTGAAGGTGAGGCTGCCTTGGCAGGCGCCTCCCTCAAGTGGCGCCTTCATCCAGGTGTCCATTTTCCTGCAGTCACAGCAGCGGGCTTTCTGGCTGGACTGTCCAGATGGGGGTCCATCCGGGTGCAGATCACTGAGTCCCTGGCAGGCCAACTGGTATTTTCTGGAAGGAATGTCCCTGACGTGGTCTTGATTTCTCATCTTTCCGGGAGGCCAAGAAGGTGGCACCGCTCACTCCTGCTCACTGCCCGTTTGACTGTGTCTCAGCTTCTTTGACACAGCCTCTTGCTCCTTCTCTGCCTCCTGAACTGGCCTGGCGCCCTTGTCCCCTCAAGGCCACCCATGCCAGGCAGCCTCACAGAAGCCCTGTCTGGGGAGGGTGCAAGCCTCAGTAAGCGGAATACTAGGAACTGCCGTCGATCCAGCCTTTACACAGAGGACGGGCGCGTCTCAGCCCCTTGGCCCTGTCCTGGGCCCGGTGTTCCCTCCAGTCTGGTGCCTGGTGACAGGGACGTATGCCCTTCCCAGGACAGGCTGCTTCTCCCCAGGGTTCCAGTGTGTTCTGAGAGGGTGGGCTACCCTGCCCACCCCACCCACTGATGGGGGACCCACAGCCACTGTGAAGTGCGCAGTCAGGGTGCCCTGATCTGAGCGTCCCCAGGGTCAGTGCGAAGCCCACATCATCAAGAGACGGCTTCTGCTGTGGAACGAAGCAGAGAAGGATGTGGGGCTTCCACACCCCACTTCCGTCCTGACTGCTCCCCAAATCACAGATCCCTAGAGCCTGCTCTCAAGACCCTCCTCACAGTCATCCCTGGAGCAGCAGCTCCCAGGCTTTGGGCTGCAGGTCACTGGGCCCAACCCCACGTGTGCCCCAGGGAGTGAAGATGGCACGAGGCACCAGGCCTAGATGGCAAGCTCAGTCCTTCTCTGACGGGGGCCACGGGGTGGGGAGAGGCCAGGCTGCAGCTCACACAAGCAGCAGAGGGGGCTTTCCAGCATGAAGAGCATCTCCCAAGGCAAGCCGAAGTGACTTGGCTTCGGGCCGCCTGCGTCCTCGTGCTGGCTCCTGTTGAGGAGAGTTGCTGACATCACTGTCTTCACTGCTTCTGAGTCAGCTGTTTCAGAACCCACAGGAAGTTCCAGCAGCTTCTGAAAGGCTCTCCCAGTGGAGCAGTCTCCTATGTTGTCCTCCACAGGCCTTCGCCTCCCAGCCTGTCCAGGACCGCACGCCTGTGGGATGGTTCTGAGACTCAGAGCGTGGACTTGAGGGTCTCCTGAGGGCAGAGGTCTGGGAGTGTCTTGTCTCTCCAGGTGCCCTTTCTTCTCCAGGTCACCAAGGGGGCTGTGGCGGAGGCGGGGGCTCCATCTGTGTAGTAGATTCTTGCTGAGCAAGTATCCTAGGTATTGGGTGTGTGAGTTGTAAGCCGAACAGGCAGGGTAGGGCCTCATGGTAGCAGGAGGCCCGCAACAGATGGGCACAGCAGATCACTTGTCACTGTGAAGCCCAAAACAGAGCTGAGGCCCAAGAGAGGCTGGAGGGTGGGGGCGGAGGAGCTGCTTCCTCTCGCTGGGTCATGGGATGGCACGTGAGCTTGGTTCACCCTAGAGGTGGTCAGGACAGCAGTGGGAGCAGCGCGCACGTGGAGAAGGAACACTGAGGCAGAAACGGTGTCACCGTGTCAGAAAACGGGAGGGAGACACCAGGGCTAGGGTGTGATAGACGGAGGGGCCTAGTGTAGCAGGAGGCCACTTGGAGCCAGAGGCGGGGCTGCAGCTCAGAGGCCTGGGCACACTTGAGGGGAGAGGCTCCTGGCTCCCATCAAATTCTCAGGGACACCCGGATCCCTGGGAGGCTTGGGGTGTCGCTGGCAAGAATAAGCAAGTTAAGTGTTGTTAAAAGAGCCCCAAAGTATTAAAAAACTGACAGAAGAAAGGGAGTCCAGAAATCAGTCTTCTCCAACCAAAATGGAATGAAATTAGAAATTCCTAGCAGAAGGAGCCCTGGGGCATTCACACCCATGGAAATTAGCCAGCGGAACAGGCAGCCAGATAGGGGCCCCTTGAGATGGAGGTGGCGGAGGACCGTCTTCCCCAGGAGCTGAGAACCAGGAGGACAATCCTGGCCTTGCAGCTGTCAGGGCCCCCACTCTGCATACAGTTGGGGTGGTATGTGACTTGGCTGCTTCTCTGTGGCCAGCGAGCGCCTGGGATCCAGGTGCTTCCCCTGAACACGTGGTGAGCAAGCCCCACTGAGCACCAGGGCCAGACTCTTCCGGAACTTAGAGGCTAGCGGGGGACCCAGAGCGAGAGCCATGGAGAAGAGCAGGGAGGGGTGAGGCCCCAGCCTGAGAGATTCGCACCTGGGTGGCAAGGGAAGGGAGGGTGTTGGTGAGAGAGTAGTGTCTACAGGGGCTGGCTATTCCAGGTCCCAGGCATCCTTCAGGAAGCCACAGGTGCCACGGGCCTCGGAGGCTGCCTGCCATGGGGAGGTTTGGTAGAGTCGAAACGCTTGTGGAATGAAAAGGAGGAAAGAAGTTGAGGCCAGGACCTGGGGGCAGGGTAGCAGGGGTAGTCGGGCTGGCCAGGCCTGCTCCAGAGGAACAGCGGGAGGAGACCCTGGAGCCTGTGCCTTCACAGTGTCACCCAGGGCAGGGGGCATCCGAGAGGAACCCCGGATGTCCTGGTGACGCGGGCATGGCTCTTGGCCGTCAGCTGCCAGCCCAGGCCCGTTGAATGACAGCGCTGCAACGGTGCCTCTCTCGTTGTCCCCCCACGGTGAGAGGGTGCCCCACCCTGGTCCCTCCTGGCCACACCGTCCCCTGAGCGCTGAAGCCCTGCTGCCCTGGGTGTGACACTCCAGGAGGTGAGCTTACTGGGAGGGTGTGAGCAGTCCAGGTGTGAGGCCACCCATCGACCCCTGCACCTTCATCCCTGCAGGGGAAGCACTGGCCGCACTGTCTTCCAAGCTAGGAGGTGGGAACCTGGGCCAGTGAAGCCGTTTGCCCCAGGTTCCACATTCAAGACACAGCCGACTAGCTCTAAAGCCTTTGAGAGGGAGTTGAGCGCCTTCACATTCCGAGCCCTGACCACTGTCTTGTGCTCAGCTAGTAGTGCCTGCCTGCTGAATCCTCCGGGGGTATTTTATTTCATTTTGAGCCTCTTGGTATGGTCACAGTTGCCCCGAGGACCACTGACCCCACGGTGTTAGGAGGCTTTCGCGTTTCCTGAGCATTCTGATAGATGGTCTCGAATGGGGGCGGGGGTGCAGTCTGGGGTCCTTTTCTTACGGTCCTTGAGGACTTGTCTGCAGACTCTGTCTACCGCCTCTTTTTGTCATTCCTACAAGCTCAGATGGTGTTCAGGTTTTTAAAGGATTGTAAAAACAGAATATACTTGTGGCCTGAATGGGGCCTGTGGAGCTGGCCCTTTACTGGAAAGCGCCGCCCCAGTTCTCAGGGGTCCCAGCCTCCTCCTCTGCAGCTTCCTTATATTTTACAGCTTTTACCCGACCCGCGGCCCTGCAGCTTGCAAAGCACTTTCACATGCATCATCTCATTTAATCCCTCACAGGCTCAAGGCAGGTGGTCCTCGTTTGGCCAAACTTAACCCCTGAGGGGCTTTTCTGAAAATAAGAAAATTGGCTCCCCTGCTTCCCCTTCAACTCTGGGGCTTGGGGCTGGGGGGTGGGGATGTTGACCCCTCAGAGTTCGCTTTAAGCTGGTTAGCTCTGAAAAATCACAAGTCCCTGAGAGAGGATGTGTCACCCCAGATGGGGCCAGGGGCTCATTTTAAGCTTCTTAATTGCTAGTCGTTCGCATTCTAAAACCAGAGGTTGTTGAGGAGGAAGTTCTTCATCCACCTTTCTCTCTCAGCTCGTGATTGTTCAGCCGGGTCTGTAGTCTGAGGTGCTGCACACTTGGGCCCATGGCACCAAAGCACTCAGCTACTCTGGAAACAGCAGCCTCTATGGAAACTGGGTTTCACACCAGGGGAGGTGCCAGGGATGGGGCCCCCCTGACCCAGTGTCCACGGCCCTGTTGCCCTTCAGGGTGGAGAGGTCACCTCGGCAGAATGGACTTTGGCCAGGGCCATTTTTTCTCTTTGATTGGGGTGTGGGGGACATGCCAGTGAGCTGTACCCAGTGGAGAAACTTGGATACTGATCCTGTGCCGGGAACATTCCCAGCTGTTAGGAGTCCTTGGCGCAAGGCCTGGCGAGGCGGGGGCACAAAGTTCACGGGAGATTTTCAAGCATTAGGTTGAAAGTCTGTGACCTGGGCAACTGAACCCAAGCCCCATACCTTTGGTGCCGCATTTCGGGATCCATTGGTGGCAGAAGTCAAGAGCCACCAGGCTGTGTGGCCCTCTCTGATTGCCCTGACATGTGTTCTCATTTCAGAGGTCAGCCGGAGGCTCCAGCCCCGAAGGTGGAGAAGGTGAGGATATCTCTCAAATGTTTCACCAGCTTCGGGCCTAAAAGTGGAAGCAGCCTGATTTTTCTTCTCCTCCTCCTCATTTTGTGTAGATTCTGATCGAGAAGATGGAAATTACTGCCCTCCCATCAAGCGAGAAAGAACCTCCTCTTTAACGCAGTTCCCGCCGTCACAGTCAGGTAACGGTGGCAGCCCTTTTCTGGGTGGTGAAGCGGCTGTGTTTGCAAGCCTGCTGCCTCCTGCGGTGCCTCCCACCCCCGTGTATCTCCAGTTATGCTCAGCCTGAGGCTCAGTTTTTTTGGGGGGCGGGAGTAAGGTTGGAGCTTGGCTGAGCACAGCGCAGACGCCCTCGAGAATCAGTGACACTTAGGGAGGGGTGGGATGTCAGGGCCATGTTTGGAGCTCTGACCGTTGAGTGCATGTCCACATTGTAAGGGCCGCTGGCTCTGCGTGGACTGAAGGTGTGGGGAGTGGAGGGTCCCCCTCGCCCTTCAGCAGTGAGCCTAGTGCCCAGGGGGACCACTTGAGAAGCCTAGACACACAGACAGTACATGAGTCCAGCAGCCCTGGCAGACACTTTGGTGGTGGGATGGCATGAACTCCCCAAGAAGGGGAGCTCGGGAGCCCAGAGGGCTTGGCCAGGCTGGGCCCAAGGGGTTGGAGCCTCCAGGCCAGAACCAGGTCTGTGCCTACACAGAGGCCAGGAGACCATCTGGTGGACAAAGGCGGGTTCCTGGGTAGAAGGCGCTGGGCCTGCTGAGTAGGGGCTCTGCAAGCCTGGGGTCGCCGCTGTTCCTTGCAGGGTCAGAGCTGCAGCAGGGCCCCCAACTCCCCACCCAACCCGAGCATTGCCCAGTGCTCTCTGCAGCACGGGCTTTCACATGCCCTCCAGCTCCCTAGCTTAAAGTTCAGTCTTGGGAATTCACTTAAAGCATTTACAGCTGTGAGCCCTAAGGATGTCACTTTAGGAGAGAAAAGACTCTTGGAAGCTTAAAGAGTACGTGAGCGTCGTCTTACCATCACCCCTATGACACACCTGAGTTCATGCCTGTTCCCTGAACACTTGCCTTGGGCACAGCTGAACCCTTTTTCATAACTGCAGGAGACACTCCCCCCACTCCCCACTCCAAACAGGTTTGCACTGAGGAGTCCTCCGGACAGCTTGCAGTCCAGGCTGGAGGTCCATTCTCTTTTTTAAGGCTTTCTGCATGCTTGTTGCATGGGCCTTAATACAGGAGGGCAGCATCCACTTCCTGGCCATAGGTTACATTCCTTCCCGCTCACTGCCCACTGCTAAGCCTGACTTTTTCCATCAGGAAAGTACAGCGGAGAAGAGAGGTGGTGGTCTGTGCTCTGGCTGTAGGCTGGAGAAACCAAGGGCCAGTGGACATTAGACATTAGTCCTGTCCTCTGGCGCACTCCCCCTAGGGTTCAGCTTAGCCAACAGGCGTGTAAAGACAAGTGGTCTGGGTTCAGAGGCCTTGGCTTTCTGCTGCACTCTGATTCCACTTAGCTGCCTGCAGTCTTCACAGTTTGGTCTTCAGCCCCACTGTGGTGTTGCCTGGCCCACAACCAGGGAAGCAGTTGCTTTTTAAGCTTCTAAAAGGGGGTGTGGGGGGAGGCTGTAGCCAACCGAGCACCAACTGCTGACAGGGAGTAGGGTCTGGGGCTCGGCCCTGGGGAGCGTCTGCGTCCCTCCTGGCCATGCTCTTGGGGATGCACGAGCAAGACAGGAGGCCACAGCAGACCAGAGTCGACAGCTAGGTGTCAGGCAGATTCAGACTGTTCCGCTGGACACCCATGTTTCAGGGCTGTAGGAGGAACCCCGGGGTTTCACTTTTGCTAGAGCGTCTGAAGGCCACGTTCGTGATGCTGACCCCCCACCCCACCCCCCGCAGCACCACAGTGGGGCCTGGAGATGCCCCCTCAGGTGGGCGAAATGCTCCCAGGCATGTCTGTCCTGCCTACTCACGCTGTTTTCCTCTTGTTCCTCCCCTGCCTGCACCTCCTTGTCGACAGTATCCAAAAACAATGTTTTTATGCCATCCACCTTCTGCGAGCCATCTGCAGGCAATTCTGACTCAGAACCAGGTGAGCCTTCCCGTGCCTTTGCCCTTCACCAGCTGGTCACTGGGGGTGTCCGGGGATGAAAAGTACTTGCTCTCGTAAAACACTATTTTAAACGAGGGTGAGCAGTTGGAAATCAGCACTCTTTCTTGGTTCGTGTTTCCCGACTTTCACCGGGCAGATGTAGAATCCAGTGTGAGGCAGACTTCTGTGGCCCTTAATATCGGTTTCTGCAAGCAGAGCCTAGTTACCGGGAGCTTCAGGTCCCTTTAAAAAAAAAAAGACAAAAGCAAACACAAACTCCATAGTGAAATACAGTACTCGTTTTTCAAATTTTCACACACATACTGTACCTCTGTGTCATTAAAAACTCGGAAATACATAGCGTGAAAGAGTCCTCCTGTGCATTTCCTGCCACACTGCCATCCCCATGGTCACTACTCTGAAGTTTATGTAATTTTCCAGACCCCTTCTCTGTGTATTAAATTCTCACACTGACTAATATTACTTAGATCTGTTTAGATAAATATGTTTAATCACAGCTTTAAAACTTTATGGCGAATAGCTTGATCCTTTCTGAAGAATGTGGAGCCTTTTCCTTTTTCGGTCCTTCACTAGAGAACCAGCTCCAAGATTTCCTGAAAGTTTCTCCCACGTGGCTGGAATTCCTCATAAAAGGTTTAATGAGCGAACATAACCATCCGAATTCTGTAACCCAACCCGCCTTGTATAAATTCACTGCTGACTTCAAAAGCAAGGCAAACTCAGTCAGCCTCTGGCACAAGGGCGCCGTTGGGGGAGAGGCGAGCTGTAACTTTGAGGGTTGATTTGATGGTACTGTTTCAAGAGGTTGAATTTGTTCTGACTCCAGAGGCGAACTGTTCTGAGCTGACCCCTTCACGGGGCCTGAAAGGCAGCTAGGTGGCTTTTTGTTTTTCATTTGGCCATGCTGTGGCATGGGGGATCTCAGTTCCCCAACCAGGGCTTGAACCCGAGTGCCCTGCATTGAAAGGTGGATTCTTAACCTTTGGACCACCGGGAAGTTCTAAGGAGCTAGGTTCTCACGGTCCTTGGGGAAAGCCTGGGCACCGGCCTCGTGAGTCCCGTTCGGGACTGTGGGGGCCGGGTCATAAAAGGTCAGCCTGGCCCCTGGTACCCTCTGCGGTGTGCAGTGGGGACAGTCTGACCTGTCCACTCCGCAGAGTGAACTGCTCAGCTCCTTGCCCTCCTGCCTTTTTATTTTTTTAGCTTTTATTTTGAAAGAAAGAAAAAAATGTAACCCTTAAGGATAAGGTACTTCTCCATCCCACTACCTAGATACCCCATTCGATCCTCCCCCAGGCGCCCTAGCGATGAGCAAAGGCATCCCATTCTGGCTCCTGCGTCACACATCTCAAACAGTCCTTCAGCTTCACCTGGTTCTGTCAGTGGGCTAAATCCGTTGTTAACTAGTATTTATCTTAACATTTATCTCTTATTTCTGGCGTCACTTCATTCTAATGGCCCCCGACCTGGCTGGCGGAGCCCCGCCCAGCAGGTTTCTCCACTCTCCGCCACGGCCCCACCCTTCTCTTGAGTGTGCCCTTTTCTTCTCGTCAGAAGCAGTTCTAGGCTCACCATCTTCTCTCCCTGTCCTCAGTGGGGTCCTGGCTCTGCTTAGTGGAAGTGGTCTCTTGGAACCAAGATCTGAGTGCTTGGCCCACCGCACTGTTGGAGGCCGTTGCTGCTCCCAGACCCTCTCTGTACGCACAGCTAGGAACACGCATGGCTGAGAGCACATACATACATACACATGGACCTCTTCACACACGGGCACTCACGTCTGCATGCTTTCTGTGTCTCTGCTCCTCTGTCTGCGTGTATAGGTCACCCCAGTTCATGTGGATACTTCCCGTCCAGTGCCAACAAGGTTCATTGAAACCCTCCTTCATGTTTCTGCCCCTTTCCTGACAGTGAGAAACCTGCTGCTCCCTTTCTCCTCAGTGTGTTTACTTGTTGCTTGAGCCCCCACCAGGGAGCCTCCTCTCAGATTCTCTCTAGCTTCTGGTCTGCACCAGGCTAAATTCTGATCTGTCTTCCTGGTTTAATCCAAGAGTTCCTGGAATTCCCTTGGGAGCCAGCGTTACCCTCTCAGACATCACTTGGGGTCTCTCAGAGGCAAGGCAGAGAAACCTGCTTGCTTGGGTGTGATTTCAGAGGAGGGCAGAGGCTGCCCCATTAGGAGTCCTGCTCTTCCACAGCAGGCTCATGCTGGGGCCACGCGTGTGCCCTTGAGAGAACACGGGCGTGATGGCCTGTGCACTCCTATGACCCAGGCATGCATGCTAGGGCTCTGACCGCCTCTCCATTACACACTGACCTTGCTGCAGAGGGAGCTTCCAGAGGCCACAAGCAGAGAGCACATTTATTCTAGTGCAGATGGGGCCCCTGCCCCATAAGTATCCCCCTGCTGCTCTGGACCACGCCATCTTTCTGCCCAATGTTCCCAGTCACATGAGGCATGTGGTGCGTCAGTTCACCGCAGCATTTATGGTGGATCCAGAGGCCACAAGCAGAGAGCACATTTATTCTAGTGCAGATGGGGCCCCTGCCCCATAAGTATCCCCCTGCTGCTCTGGACCACGCCATCTTTCTGCCCAATGTTCCCAGTCACATGAGGCATGTGGTGCGTCAGTTCACCGCAGCATTTATGGTGGACGTCCTGTACATCCATGGGCGGGCCAGCACCAGGCCGGGAGGTGGTGGTCAGTGTCTGTGACTCTCCAGGCTTGTTGCCCCTGCTCAGGGTCGATCCCGAGGGTTAGCCTGTCAGAGCTGAGTGGTGAATAGTCAGAGCGGAGTGGTGAATAGTCAGAGCGGAGTGGTGAATAGTAGTCGCAGTATGAGCATCGCAAAGCCAGCTCTGAGGACCTTCTAAAATTACCTCAGTTGTGAATTTTACCTCAGTCTTTTCCAGTGTTTCTAAATTGCCAGTCGTCGTCCTAGTAACCCTGAGCTCTGGGAATGTAATTTAGCATCTCTCTGCCCGAGAGGCCCACCTGACAGCGTGTTTTCCCCCGCATCCTGGGCTGTCTTGCTGTTGAGGCCTCTCTCAGGAGGGACCCAGCTCCAGCAGCATGGCCTCCCACGTGCTGCACAGCAGGGGGCATCACTCTTGTGAACCTGTGTTTGCCTGAGAAGAGCACAGGGCCCTTCTGCCTAATGGGGAGTTCACTTTGATTTTCGTACTTAATTAATTGTGTGGACTGACAAGTTGTGAATATGGTGGTGTTTCTGTGTACAACTGAAGGGTTTCTAGTGCAGCTGAAGGGTTGTATACCCACCACCATAATTAATTTTAGGATGACTGTCACTCCAAAAAGAGACCCTATGCCCTTGGGCAGTCACTCCCCACTTGCTCTCCCCAGCCTCTGGCCACCACAAATCCATTTTCTGTCTCCATGGATTTGCCTGCCCTGGACATTTCATGTGAATGGAATCGCACAACTGTGTGGCCTTTGGGGACATCTTTCCATTTTTTTTAAGTCTTTATTTTCTTCCAGCAATGTTTTATAGTTCTTATTGGTTACATTTATTCCCAGGTACTATATTCTCTTCTGTGCTGTTATAAATGGAGTTTTTTTTTCTTTTCTCAACTTCATTTTTGGATTAGTCACTGCGCGTGTCTAATAACACACACATGATTTCTGTGTATTGAGGTTGTTCCCAGTGACCCGAAAAGGTTTTTTTTCCCATGCGTTGGACCTTAGCACAAAAGTGAGGCCATCCCTTCACTTTTCTGGGGACAGACTGTTCTGTCGGAACCACGAGGCTTTCTACTGACTCTTCTGGTCAGGAGTGGTGTTAGCCTGTCTCCCCCACTCCCTAAGATGGGCCAGTCACGAGGATGCAGAATGAAGGGGTCTGGGTGCCCCGATGGCTGAGCTGAACCAGGCTCTGAGCCTTGGCTGTCAGTCCCAGACCCCATCCTCAGAAGGCCCCCTCCTCCTCCCAGGCCTTCCTGGCACATCTGGAGAGAGCAAGCCTGCCATCAGCCTCCTTTGATCTTTCACCACAGAAAACCGTGTCTCATTTCCCGGACATCTGCTGTAATGGCAGGACTTTTCCGGATAACAGTTGTGTCCTCCAGGATAGGGAGCTGGGTCCCAGGGATGGTCAGACTTCTGGGGCTCCCTGATTGTCCTTGGGGCCCTCAGGCCCTGCAGGCAGCTGGGTAGACGGGCGGAGGCCTGACCAGTCCTGCACTCACCCTGCAGTCTCTGCTGCCAGCAGTTCTCCTAGAGCCAGCCCTGCCTGCGGCCCTCCCGCCTCTTCCCTGGGCTGCCCTGCAGACGGGACTGGACCAGCCTCTGCTTCTCTGTTTGAACTTGAAAATATTTGCCCTGGTTCTCCAGGCCCACGGCCACTGAAGCCCAGGCTGCAGGCCTTGGCCGCCCCAGGTACCTCCAGCTTTGTTGCTCTGCCCCAGCAGGCCCGCTTTTCATCTTTTGTTTTGTGCTTGTAGAGGAAAAGAGCAGTGGGTTCCGGTTGAAGCCACCGACGCTGATCCACGGCCAGGCCCCCAGTGCAGGTGGGTGTCTGCTGTCGAGGAGGCGTGCAGGGCAGCAGCCTCCCAAGTGCCGGTGCGTGCTGGGCTCCCTCTCCTGACACTTGAGCACCAAGAGTGCCCTCGGATCACGAGGTGCTCCGTCCAATGAGCCCGCTGCCCGGAGGAGGAGGCGGGAAAGGATAGGCTCGGCTCGGGGTGGGGCGTTCAGACTCTGTACACGGAAGTCCTCAGTCATCGGATTATCTCCCCAGAGCATTCTGGCCACAGCGTTAACCCAGAGTAGCAGAGTGCCCGTGAGTGAGCGGGGCCCAGGCTGGTGCTATCCACATCCAGTGGGGAGCCCGTGCAGGGCTGGGGACGTTCTTGTGGTCCTTGTCCCGTGTTTGGCAGAGGGATCTTCTCAATGTGGCATTTTGAGAAGCACATGTAAGGGGTACCCTTACGTGACCCCTTGTGGAGTCCTAAACTCTGAGAGGTCAATCATGGCTTCACTGCTTTCCCCTCACCGTCTGCCCTTGACCCGCAAGACCAGCTGTCCTTTGGCTCCGCTGTAGTAGTACCATACTCCCTGGATTAATCTATAGGCAAGATCTGTTTCACGGAGTGTTTTATTGAACTACGTATAAAAAGAACAATAGCTGGAATGTGTGTGTCTAACTGTAAAGAAAATAGCTGGAATTTTCTTTCTTTACTGTACTTCCTATAAAGCCCAGCCTATGAGGGACATCACATGGGGCACTGGGGGTACTTCTATAAGTGCCAGAGCGTGGGGGTGGGGGGCATTTCTGCCTGTGGGGTCGGAGGGACCAGGGCAAACCAGCCTGTGTCACCAGGTCTGCCGAGCCAAAAGCCCAAGGAGCAGCAGCGCAGCGTGCTTCGCCCGGCGGTATTACAGGCCCCGCAGCCAAAGGCGCTCTCACAGACAGGTTAGTCACAGCCCCGGAGCCAGGCTTGCACGGGAGGGTACAATCACTGTCCCTTACTGCGGTGCCAAGGTTCCCAAGAGCCAGGTCCCACCCCGGGTGCGCAGCTCAGCCCTGTGCATCTCCAAGACTGGAGGAGTGACCTGATTAGAGGTAGTTTCACCTCACTCCCCACTCTCGAGATGTTAACTCCTAAACCATGGTTCCGTTATATCCACATACCGGGTGTGGTTTGCAGTTGATCTGTAATTTTTTAATGACGATGGGCTTTTCTTAATCTTTCCCTGCAATTTAAGAACTCCTCATCGGGAACAGTGCTACAACCCACCTGGGAGAAGCAGTGGTATTTATGAAGAGTTTTAATTACATGGAAAATTGTTTGGTCTGACACTGAACAAAGCCAGATTTGAAGTTGTGCAAGTCACATAGTTGCAACTACTTAAAAGGGAAAAGTGAAATGTTAGTCACTCAGTCGTGTCTGACTCTTAGGACCCTGTGGACTGGAGCCCGCCAGGCTCCTTTGTCCATGAGATTCTCCAGGCAAGAATACTAGAGTGGGTTGCCATGCCCTCTTCCAGGGATCAAACCCACGTGTCCTGCATTGCAGGTAGATTCTTTAACATCTGAGCCACCAGGGAGAGAAGTGCATAGAAAAAACACTTTATTAGTAAAACTAGTTTTATAAAATTTATAACTATTCCCCAAATAACATTCTCTTTTCTCCTCCTTATTAGTAGTATGTCTAAATAAACTGAAAATTCACAGGGTTCTTTGTAGAATTAACAATAATAGAGTCTCAGTTTTGTGAGGTTTTCGTTTGGTATTTGGGTTTTTCTCACCTAAGAATTTGTGATTTTCAGTATTGATTCCATATCATTTTTCTTTAAACATGGTTATCTTTTCAATTTTCTCGCTGCATTCCGTAGCATGTGGGATCTGAGTTCCCTAACTGGGAATCAAACCTGGGCCCCCAACAATGGAAGCACAGGGTCCTAACCACTGGACCCCCAAGGAAGTCCCAGATCCTCTCCTTTGAAAAAAAGAGTCCACTGTTGGGCCCCAGTGGTAGGAAGGGGCAGTAGAGGTGAGACGCCCTCCGTCTTTTTTTCCCACAGTCCCGAGCAGTGGCACCAATGGGGTCAGCATCCCAGCAGACTGCACAGGGGCAGCAACATCAGCCTTGCCTGACAACCCAGCCCGGAGAAGTCCATCTGATGAGGCGCCAACACTTGAGGTCTGTCCTCGATGGGGCAGGGAGCGCACCACATGCAAGGCCTCTCAGGGTATAGCTGAGCATGTGGGCTGTGGGCCACTTTGGGCCGTGTCCGAGCTGGCCTGTACTCAGGCTGCCTGATTTGCCCGGAGGGATCCTTGGGTAACCACAGCTGACTGGCCAAGTCACCAGGCTGCCAGGACCCCATGCTTGGTTCTGAGAGAAATGGGCCACGAGCAGGACTGTGCCACTGAGGGGGCCTGCGTCTCTCCATGGAGAGCTGTCTCCTCACCCTCTTGCACAGACAAGCAGCTCCTAGGGATTTGTACACGCTCTCTGCTTCTGGTGGCAGAAGTGTGCCTGGGAGTTGGCTCAGAAATCGTTCTTTAGAAGTGAAGATGAGCTGTGGGATTCTATAGGCCAGATGTGTTTTCTTGTAGCATTTCACAGCAGCTGGAAAATACGGGACATTTAACGAAGAGCCTGCATTTGTGGTTGGCAAGTCAGACCTGAAACCCGAGCTGCAGTCACACATAACCCAAGGGTCCATGTGCAGAGACCACTTGCACCCGTGTGTTTATTTCCATTCCATCCATTTGGGCAGATACAATGCTGCCTGGGCTTCTCCACCTCCCCGCCCACGCCCCCCACCCCCACCGGATGTTGAGGCTCAGATGGGGAAAATGAACATGTGCAGTTCAGTCTTCATACGTCCCTGAGCCCCCCCACCCTCCAACCACAGTCGGCAGAATTGGAAGAGAAATCGTTCCCACAGTCTACAGCTTCTCAGAAACTGGTGGCCAGGGTCTCCAGGGCAGTGAGCTTGAGGAGGACCCAGAAGTGACCCCAGCCCACCCATCCTACTCCCCACCATCCTTCACCAGCATCCCCAGTGACAAGGGCACTGCCCAGAGCTTGCCCCATCCTAGGTGGTCTCCCCAGCACCCCCCACCCAAGGGCCTGCACCACAGGATTCATGCTGAGCAGATGTAGCGGCGTGAGACAGCTCCTCTCGCTTCCTAGGGCTGGGGTGTTCTTGCTTCTCAGCTATCCTGTTGGCTTGTTTTAACCAGGAGAAGTCCCAGAGAAATGAGTCTAGCAATGCTTCCGAGGAGGAGAACTGTGAGAAGAAAGAGCAGAGGGCCCAGCAGGCATTCGTGTTTGGGCAGAACTTGAGGGACAGAGTGAAGGTAGGTGGTTGGAGAGCCCGGTGAGCTGGGGACTAGTGAAGCAACCTGTTTATGCCTCCCCCAGCTTCATTTTCCCAAAGATGGGGAGCGGGCCCGTGTCCAGGGTGGTACCATGCTGCGCTGCTGGCCGCGCGCCACCCCACCCCCACCCCCAAAGGTGGAGCTCGGCGGGGCTCCCAGCGGCCAGCCCCCTCATGCTCCAGGAACAAGGTCAGGGAGGTGACTGAGCCCTGACAGCTGATGTTTTTACAGCAAAGGAACGAGCAGATGTTAGTATCTGATGCTTTCAACGTCTCCAGAGACTCTTACCCTTACTGAAGAGTTTCTCAGCACTGGCAGTGTTCAGACTGGATCCTTCTTACTTCTGGGAGGCGTGTCCTGGGCACTGAGGCTGTTCCCCAGCCCCGCCCTCTGGATGCCTTTCCCTGACAGTCGTGACCATAGGAAGCATTCCCACATGTGCTGACCCCAGGGGCTACCTCACTCCCAGTGAAAGCTGCCGCCATTTGTTTTCAAGTAGGACAGCTGGGACAATGCTTTGTTCTCTCCGCAGAAGGCAGCAGGCTCTGCCCTTCCTGGCTGCCCCCAGCTGTGTTGGTCTGTTCTGGGAGCTTTGAGTCAGGGGTAGGGAGCTTGTGCTCATGGCAGGGGCTCTCAGTTGGGGACCCCGCTTTCTGGCCCTCTGGGAGACCTGTCCCAGCCCTGGGTGCAGAAGGTCCCTCTGCACCATGTGCATCAGGCTCATGGGACAGGAGCTCCTGGAGGCTGGGTCTGGGGACACCGGTCATTGTCACAGTTGGAGGGTAGGTGCGCTGATGCTGAGTAGGTGGAGGCCAAAGATGCTGACCAACACACTGCAATGCCCTGGATGCCCCCTCCCTACTCAGAGAACCATCCAGGTGCGGGGTCAGTGATGTGGAGGGTGGGGAGCCCTGGAATGAGGAGACCAGAGTCTGGGGTGCACAGAAGGTGTCCAGCTGCACTAGCTGCTTCCTTCTTTGGTGCCCGCTGTCTAGTAGAAGGACGGATGCCCCCAGAGACACAGAAGTAGGTGTTGATGTTGCACAGCTTTCAGCAAAATAACGAGTCCCTTGGCAGCGGCTCCCTTTCTGGAGCAGGAAGGAGGAAAAGAGACCTGGGCCTTCAGGTCGAGTCTTGCATGCTGCCTTGAGATTGGGGTGGGGCAGCATCTCATGGAGGCCCCCAGGTCTCAGGGCCACATCCTGGCTTCTGCGTGGAGAGTGACTTGAAGGTGTGTTTCTTAACCCTTCTGAGCCTCTGCTTCTCTCAGAACACAGTCGCCAGCACCCACCTCACAGTGTTCCCAGGAGAATTGCATTGGAGAATGTGTTTAACCAGGGCAGCACGACAGTTGGCATAAAAGAAGCCTCAAGAAATGAGGCTTCTGTTTATTATGAATCCTTTAAAATATGAAATTTGTACATGATCTGTGATCTCTTGGTACAGAAGCATTGGTGGAAAATGCCAACAGGTTACCAGCCTGAGTATGTTTTTTTAAACGGAGGAGAAAAGGCTTCCTAGCATGGACTGTTTTTACATCTTAACTGTAACCCCCAGGACGCATGCATGTAGATGGAGCCGTGTGTCAGCACGGGGCCTGTGCAGATGGGCTGAGCTGCTGAGGCCCTGAACATGCCGTCCCCTGAGCAGTGTTTTCTCTCATTTCCCAGTTGATCAATGAGAACACTGAAGTGGCAGACATGGAGAACGCCGGACACCCCAGTTCAGAGACGCCAGCTGCGACCAACTACTTCCTTCAGTACATCAGCTCCAGGTGTGCGCCTCGGGCTGGGATCTAGCCTTGCTCGGGGAAGCCACCGCCTCAGGGGGACCCACAGTCACCCACTGTCCCTGGACCAGCCCAGTCCTTCCCCGGGAGGGTGGGGGGCCCAGGCAGCCAAACTCCAGTCACCTCCAGCCCTCCTTTCCTACTTGGTTGGGGGGTGGGGGTCGCTGCAGCGGACAGCTGAGGCAGGACCGCAGTCCCGTGGGGTTGTCCAGCCCATCCTGGGAGTGGCCTCCGTCACCAGGTGCTGGATCTGGGCTCCCTCTTGGCACTGCTGGCCAGGGCGTTCGCCCACAGCCTGGCTGCTGGGGTGTCTGGCGAGGAAGGCACACCCTGCCTGGGAGTTGGGCCAGCAGGGCGGCCACCATGCAGATGCCAGCCTCCGAGAGGCCTGGCGGGAGCAGTGACCTGCTGTTCGGCAGCCTGGCCCCTAGTTAGTGCAGCACATCAGTTGTTTTAAGACATGTTTTATGCACCTCAGTGTTTCCCACATTGGGAGGTGCGTGCAGCCTATGATGTCTTAACCTGGGATAAAGTGTGGCGGCCATGGCAGCGGCTGTTTGCCGCGCTTTCCCCGAGGGCCATCCTTTGTCACCCATCCGCAGCCTGGTAGGAGGTGTCATCTCCTTGGTGTGGGGCTGGGGGAGGGGCCCAGAGAGCTGCAGCACGTCTCGGGGGCGTGTTTTCAGGGAGTGGGCGGACGGCCTCTGCCCTCAGCCTCTCTGTGGTGGTGCCCTCCTCCAGGGGCTGGGGAGGTGGGCGTCTGGTGGGTCACACGGTGACTAAGCCGTCGGTGCCAGGCAACTGGGGCCAAGGGTTCCTGTTTGCCTCCCGGTGGGGCCCAACCCAGAGCCTGTGGGGGCCTGTCCCTGGCGAGGCAGACCGGCCCACTTGGCCTTGCGGGGCCTCGGCTGCTTTCTGCTCTAGCCATGCACATTGTGTGTGCGGGCGTGCACACCGCTGGCCCTGTGTCCCTGATGCCCCACACTCACTCACAGTGCGTCTACTCTGCAGCTTAGAGAATGCAACCAACAGTGCCGACGCCGCCAGCAGCAAATTCGTGTTTGGCCAGAACATGAGTGAGCGTGTGCTGGTGAGTGACCCCGTGGAGACAATCCTTGGGGCCCAAAGACTTCCAGAGCCACCCACAGGTCACAGGGGCACGTGGGGTGTGCCTGCCGTGTCGTGTCCTGTGACATGAGAGTGCTTTCTTTTGCCGAGTAAGAGAAAGAAGACCCAACTCAGACTCAGCCTAAACAGCGTGCGGAGCAGGAGGGACAGACCCGGCAGCCCAGGGAGGCTCTGTGGGAGCCTGGGCGGCGCTTCCTGCCATTGCTCATCTCAGGGCAGGTGGGGCAGCTGGCGGCCAGAGCCCTCAGCTGTGTGCCGCTGGGACCACCACGAGCCACCTCTGACGCCAGGGGAGGGTGGCCCCACCTTGACTGTGAGGCCACAGCACAGAGTGGGTGATGGGGTGGCAGCCTCGGACAGGTCCCCACAGTGTCCCCTGCACCCATAACACATACCTTGGGTCGTCTTCTGGCCCAGGATGGGTTTCTAGAATTGTCACCTGCTTCCTTATTTTTTCCTTTTATTCCCCCAACCACACATTCCCACCCCCACTGTGTCCATTTGTGAGGGTGGCTCAGGTGCTGGTGGGGGCTCCTGACTCCAGGCGCCTTGGTCTCTGTGTTGATTATGCTGAGGAACTCCCTGCTACTTCTCTTGAGTGTCAGTAGTGTCCTTTTCCGATTACAATGAAGTAGTCAAAGAATTGCCTCACAGACCAAGGTGACCAGGTGGCCTGTGTTCAGTAAGGCCCCGCCTCTGGGTGGTGCCACAGAGGCTCCAGAGTCCGTTCACGTACAACGTCCAGGGCAGGCCTGTGTCTAGGGTGTCGTCTGAGGATGCTCGGCGAGCGCTGAGTGGAGAGGGGCTGGAGCTGGGCAGGTCCCCAGGCTCCAAGAGGGAAGCTGGCCAAGAGAAACCCTCTGCCCAGAAGAGCATGTGCCAAGAGCCACCTCGCAGCAGAGGGGCCTCCTGTCCACAGCGGTCAGCCCACTGGGACCACTTCCCCACATACCCACCTTCTTCTGGATACCTTCACTCCCCACAGAGCCCACCCAAGTTAAATGAACTCAGCTCAGATGCCAACAGAGAAAGCACAGCAGCAGAGTCCGGATCCGAGTCCTCGTCCCAGGAGGCCACCCCTGAGAAAGGTAGGCCTTGGTCCTGCCCGTCCTGTCCCAGGAGGGTGGCCGGGGACACTGTGAACCCCAGCCATGAGTGCGGGCATCCAGTTAGCAGAAGGGGGCTTGGCCAGCTCAGGACAGCCAGGCCCAGGCACTGCCTGGTAACCCAGAATGGGGTGAGGTGTCTGTCCCCGACCAAGGCGGCTGAGGGGGCGCTCTTCAGCACCCTCAGAGGTCTCGCTATCTTCTGTTCTCCCCAGAGCCAGGAGAGTGGGAACCGGAGCTGTGCTGGCCACTCCTGGCAGAGTCACAGGGTGCGTTAGCAGGGTCCCCTGTGGGCCAAGGTGTGGCTCCCAGAGGCACTGGCCCCCTTGGGGTGTCCCATGAGGTACACCGTCCCCCCAACCAAGTCAGTGGTCATTGGCGTTTAGCTAATCACATTGCAGAGTCCCTGGCTGAGTCGGCAGCCGCCTACACCAAGGCGACGGCACGGAAGTGCCTGCTGGAGAAGGTGGAAGTCATCACCGGGGAGGAGGCCGAGAGCAACGTGCTGCAGGTGAGTGCTCTCCTGCTGGTGCTGGGTGCTAGAGCCACACAGTCTGTCTCAAGACAAATTACAGACCTGAAACGACACTTCTTCCTGCCGCCGGCTTAGCAGCTGTGACTGTCCTGTCCTGGTGTGCTGTGTCCTCCTCTTAGCCCAGACTTCACGGCCCTCCTGCCACGTCCCCACGGTCCTCCCTTTCTGGGGCGGCAGGTCCAGGGCGGTAGGGCTCCATCTGCCCTTCATCCTTCCACACATACCCGAGTGTGTGTCTGTAAACCACGTACGTGTGGCATTGGGGAGTTTTCTGTGGTACTGCTTATCCCTACTCACAGATTCATTTTACTATCAAGAGATGTTGACTTATAAAGATCTACGGACTTCTCTCTGTAAAGGGTCATTTATGGTATCTGTTGCACTTTTTTAAACATAAAACAGGTTTGTTGAGATACAGTGCACATGCTATGAAATTCATCTTTTTTAAAGTGTACAGTTCAGTGATTTTTAGCACATTCGGAAAGTTGTACAAATGTCATCAGTACTTTAGAACATTTTTGCCCCCAAAAAGAAGCCTTATGCCCATTGCCCTTCAGCAGTGATTTCTCCATCCCCCTCTCCGCCAGCTCCTGGCGACCACAAATCCTCTCTCTCTCTCTCTCTGGGGATGTGCCTGTTCTGGGCGTTTGATGTCAGCAGACTCATGCTGTGTTGTCTCTGGGGTCTGGTCTCTCTCGCTGAGCAGCGTGTTCTCAGGGTTCGTCCCTGTTGGAACATGTGTCAGAGCCTCATTCTTCATGACTGAGTGACTGTCCACTGTACAGATGGACCACGTTCGCTCATCCCATCTCCTGTTGGTGGACACCTGCTTTGTTTCCACTTTGGGGGAATTAAGAATGATACCCCATGAATACTCGTGTACAGGTTTCTCAGTGCACACCTGCTTCACTCTTCTTGGGTAGATACTTACAAGTGGGATTTCTGGGCCATGTGATAAGTCCGTGTTTAACACTTTAAAGGACAGTTTTCCACAGCGGCTATACCAGTTTCCATTCCCATCAGCAAGGTGTGAGGGTTCTGCTTTCTCCACATCCTCCAGCACCTGTTTCCATCTGTCCTTTGGTTACAGCCATCCTAGTGAGTGTGAAGTGGTATCACATTGTGGATTTTTTATCTTTTCATTTACTTGGCTGTGTCAGGTCTTAGCTGCCCTATGACATGTAGGATCTTAGTTCCCCAAGCAGGGGTGGACCCGTGTCCCCTGTACTGGAAGACAGATTCGTAACCATAGGACCACCAGATTCCACAGCGGCTATACCAGTTTCCATTCCCATCAGCAAGGTGTGAGGGTTCTGCTTTCTCCACATCCTCCAGCACCTGTTTCCATCTGTCCTTTGGTTACAGCCATCCTAGTGAGTGTGAAGTGGTATCACATTGTGGATTTTTTATCTTTTCATTTACTTGGCTGTGTCAGGTCTTAGCTGCCCTATGACATGTAGGATCTTAGTTCCCCAAGCAGGGGTGGACCCGTGTCCCCTGTACTGGAAGACAGATTCGTAACCATAGGACCACCAGAGAGGTCCCCCGCATTGTGATTTTGATTTGCATTTCCATAGTGATTTTTTTAATACTCTGCTAAAAATGTAAAATCCATTCTAGCTTGAAAGCAGGACCGAAAAGTGGCCAAGGAAGGGCCAGATGTGTGCCCAGGGCCATAGTTCGTTGAACCTGGTGGTTCATGCACATTCGCCTTGTGTTGCAGATCCAATGTAAGCTGTTTGTCTTTGACAAGACCTCGCAGTCGTGGGTGGAGAGAGGCCGGGGGCTGCTCAGACTCAACGACATGGCGTCAACTGACGATGGGACGTTGCAGTCCCGACTAGGTGAGCTGTGGCCGGGTTCCCGTGGGGGGCCTGGGGAATTCGGGCCCCCAGCGTGTGTCCACGGCCAGCCCTCAATCTGGGGGACCCATCCCACCCAGCCCAGAGACTCCCACCGCCAGTCCTTCTCTGATTCTCTTTCTGACTCTGAAAATAGATAAAAGGATTCAGCAGTTTTTGAACTTATTTTTCGATAATAAAAGTGCCAGTTGTTTTATGGTGGGAAAACAAAGAAATCAAACATCAGCTAAAATCTCTTTATGAAAAAGGGAAATCCCTGCTGAGAACGTTTGGGTAGATCCATTCCTGTTCTGTGGCCCTTTTTTAAGGAAGTGGGGCGATTCTGTCTTACCCTCTTAGCCTCACTCTCTTTAGTGAGCATGTTCCTGTGTTGTTCCATTTGCCTTAAAACATGACTTAAAAAGTCTTTGAAAAACTTGCACATTAATATTCCACCGACTGAATATATTTTAGCCATTTCCCTTTTGATGGACGTTTGGGTTCCTAATTTTTCTTGACTCATAAATAATGTTTCTGGTACTATTTTTTACATGAATTTTATTCCTGGAAGTATGATTGTTACAAAAAGTATGTATGTGAGTGTGTTTGCATATGTGTGAGACATGTGTACTCATCTTTTTATTTTTTTGTAAGTTATCCTCTCAAATTAAAAGTTGTCATCCGGCCTTAACAGAAATGTCTATCCCTGGCCCAGGTGTGGCTCACACTGTGTCCTTTCAACGGTGTTTTATGTGCTTGGGCTCAGAACTGGAACAGAGGTGGAAGTGGCCCTCCTGTTCAGGCACAGGTGTTTGCACCCCTGCCCGTAGACATCCCTTTGTTTCTTTTCCAATTTTTCTAATGGAAACGTGCAAGCAGGGGGCAGAGAGAGCACAGGATTTCAAGACCCCAGGTTGCGGCTTATCCCCTGGTCATCAGCCTGTGGTCAGCCTCCTTGCAGTCACGCCCTCCCCTCCTCGTTGAGGTCCTTTCTGGCCCTGCCCTCCTTTCACCCCACACAGCCTTTGATCCTTGGCACAGACAGACCTTCCTTCAGAACTCACCTAGCGGGGTGGGGTGGGGGTGCCTGGGTTGGGGTGACCACATCTAACCTGCTCCAGGTTTTCAAGGTTGGGGCGTAGACGGGAGGGTAGGCTGGGACAGGTCAAGCAGGATGACGCTGGCCTTGGGCAGGCTGAGGGTGGAACTCAGGTCTCACCTCCGTTTCCGGAGGGAAGGGTCTGTCCCAGGTTCTCTCCACCGCGTGCTGCTCTCAGCCATCTCCTGAGGGATGCTCCGAGCAGCGGTCAGCCCCAGCATTTCCTCCTAGTGTTCAGCTCCTCCTCACAGGGCTGGAACTGGACCTTGGCCTGTGGGTGGCAACAGTCAGGGGGTGTCAGCTTCATGTGGCATGTCCCCAGTGTGCAGCCCACCCCCATGCATCATGCCCCCTACTGCCCCCTAACTAGCCCCTTTCCTAGGAAGCCCCGTCCAGGCACCACCTCCACCCACTGCACGTACCTCAGTGGCAGGGGTGCCAGGGCTGCTGCTCAGCAGACGGGCGGGTGGGAGGCTGTCATGGGATTTCTCCCTGGGATGTTGACTTTCCTGCAGGTGTGTCTGTTTTCCTGGGGTTGGGGGCGGGAGGGGGCAGGACTGACCTCCTCACTGGTTGCAGTGATGCGGACCCAGGGCAGCCTGCGACTGATCCTCAACACCAAGCTGTGGGCCCAAATGCAGATGGACAAGGCCAGCGAGAAGAGCATCCGCATCACGGCCATGGACACTGAGGACCAGGGCGTGAAGGTCTTCCTGATCTCGGTGAGCAGCCCCAGGTAGAGGCCAGGCGGCTGCCAGACACAAGCAGGCAGCTCGACGTCCAGCACTGGGCGCCCTGCACGGGGCCCTGGTCAGGGAGAGTGGGAGGCCTCCAGGGTCGGGAGGGCAAGACCTGCACCCACAGAAGCTTCTGTTTGCTGCCCCCGGGGTTTGTTGAAGAGGGAGGTCAGGCTCCCCACTCCGAGTCTTGGCCTGGAGGCTTCATTGACTGAGGAGGGGTCTCCCCAAGAGGCCTAGTCACCTGGCCCTCCCCCCTGCCCCCAGGCGAGCTCCAAGGATACAGGCCAGCTGTACGCGGCCCTGCACCACCGCATCCTGGCCCTGCGTAGCCGCGTGGAGCAGGAGCAGGAGGCCAAGGCACCCGCCCCTGAGCCTGGGACCGCCCCTTCCAACGAGGACGACAGTGATGATGACGATGTGCTGACCCCATCGGGGGCCCCCACAGGCGGTGAGTTGGGTGGTCCAGGGTGGGGGCTGTGTCCCAGGCAGGGACCTGATGGCAAGGCCACTGCTTCCCACAGGCGCCGGCGATGAAGGTGACGGGCAGACGGCCGGGAGCACATAGCGCCAGGAGCCAGCCACCGCGAGCCTGCTGCTTTGTCCGTCTGTCTGCCCACCCGCCCCTCCCCCGGCAGCATCGAGGCACGGGGCTCGGGAACCACACTCCCCGCTGGGTTGGCCACAGTCTGGATCCGCACGTCCCGTTCAGAAGCAGACTCGGGAACTGCCTGAATGTGGTTTGGGACACGAACCTCATCATATTGATGAGCAAAACGAAAAAGAACATTTCTTCCCTCCCCACCTTGAATTGAAATGGCACATTAAGACTTGTCACGGCTTCTCACTGGGACTGGGACACCTCGTTTCTTCACCCTGCCCTCCCTGTGTCGCCGGCTTCCCCCGCCGCCTGCCCAGGCCACCAGGCCGTCTCACAGTGTAACACTGGGCCTGCTGGACCGTCTGTTACCACCATCTTTACCTCCCGCCCCCACGTTCTGACTTGGGGGTTTTATTTTTAGATCTTTTCTCCCCCCAAGGCTTTGTGTTGGTTTCCTAGGTCGAGCGAGGCACTTCCATGTGTCGAGCAGGCGCGGCTGCGTTGCGGGCTGCACCCTGGTTCCCCCTGTGACCCCAGCCCCCGTGCTGGGAGCACTCAGGACTGCTCGAGAGCCAGCCCCATGGGTTCCCCACCTGGGATTCCTCCAGGCCGAGTCATGGGGTGTGGACAGGTTGGGCCCTGGGCCTGGAGAGCTTGTCTAGAAAAGGGTCACTGGATGTGGGGGCAGGAGGCGGGCTCCATCCTCCTGTCTGTGCCCGTGACATGGGTCACCCAGCCTCGGGTACCCAGGTGCAAGCCTGCTTCCTGCTCTTGGCCGCTCTTCCCTCACCAGGCCCTGGATGTCTCTGCCCCAGGACTGTCAAGGGCTGGGGCCCTCTGAGAGGGGAACCCTGGTGGGACCTTCGAGGAGGGGCCAGCAAGCAGAGCGGTTTCAGACAGCAGGCAGAACCCGTGCTCTCAGCACACACAGGAGTGCGCCCTCTGCTTGCCCACCCTGGAGTGTGGCCAAGAGCAGCTGCGCGCTGCCTCCCCCGGGGCTCGCAGAAGAGGCTCCAGGGGTTCACAGGAAACGTCCCACCCGCCCTGACAGGGTGAGGAGGGGGCCGTCTGAGCCACGCCACCCGCGCCCCAGGGTGGCCCTGCAGCCGTGCCTGAGCCATGGGACATCACCAAAGGCCCGCCCAGCAGATCTGGTCACACTTCTCTGCTTTAAGCCTTAGTCAACTAGTGACAAGTAAAACCAGATAATGCCCACGTGTTTTGGAACATTTATGTAAGATTGTCATATGAAATGTATTTGGGAACTACATTAAAACTTTTAACTAAAATGCTGGCCTCCTGCATGCCCCAGGGGCCTCAGGAAGCCGGGCAACCTGACCAGGAAGCAGCCTGGCCTGCCCGCAGGGTGATGGCCTCTGCCCCACACTGCACACCTGGGCAGGTGACCCAGAATGGCTGCCTTCTGAGATTCGCGGTCGCTGGCTTCACACAAGAGCTGTCCGCTTCCCCACCAGGTGTGGCCTGGCTTCCCGGGGACCCACGGGGAGGGGAGAGGTGCTGGCAGGCAGGGTTCACTGAGCAGGGATGGGAGGAGGTTTGGGGTCAGCACGATGCGGGCAAGGGGCCTTTCCTCCTGGGGTCCTGAGCCAGTGACCCATTAGGGGAACTGGTGGCCAAGCAGTACACCCGGAGACCTGGTCCACCCCACTCCCCCCCACCCCCACCCCAGGGCTGCTCAGCTCCAAGCCCAGATCAGAGGGGTCCTGGCTGCAGGGTGCCGGCTGCATGGGGGTGCGCGGCTCACAGCTGCCATGCGCTGGTCATCATGGCCACAAACTCCTCATCTGTATCCATGGAGGCGCTCACACCACTGTAGTAGTCCTGGAACTCAGCCAGCGTGACCTGGGGGCAGACAGGCGGTTGGAGGGGTCCGGCGGTGTGGGCAAGGGACTGGGGTATGCATGCACCCACNCGCCATGCGCTGGTCATCATGGCCACAAACTCCTCATCTGTATCCATGGAGGCGCTCACACCACTGTAGTAGTCCTGGAACTCAGCCAGCGTGACCTGGGGGCAGACAGGCGGTTGGAGGGGTCCGGCGGTGTGGGCAAGGGACTGGGGTATGCATGCACCCACCTGCCCATCCTTCTCGGAGGAGTCGAAGTTGTCCAGGAAGTGGCGGAGCACCTGCTCTTCAGTCCACTCCCCGCTCCGCACCTTTGGGTGAGTGTGGCCACTGTATACCCCCCGGAGATCGTCCACGGTCACCACGCCATCACCACTGCGGTCCAGCTTGGCGAACGCAGCTGCAACTACCGCCTCCCGGGCCTGGGACATGGGGGGCTGGGGAGGGTGTGGTGGTGACTGGGGTGCGAAGCGCAGAGGCTCCCATTGGTCTCCACACTGACGAGCCCAGGAGAGTGCGGCACCCCAATGGGAGGAAGGGACACTGCTACACCCCCAGCTCACCCGCAGCGCTCGCAGGAACTCCTCCAGGTCCAACGTCCCGCTGCCATCGCGGTCCCAGCGCCTGCACACGCCCTCCATCTCTGCTGCGTCCAGCACCAGCCCCAGCTCAGCCAAGCCCTGCTGGAGCTCCCCCACATCCAGGGAGCGGCTCCCATCCCGGTCCAGGCGGCGAAAAAATCTGGGGGGCAGGGGTCTGGGGTTCGAAAAGATCCGTGGGACTGGGGGTCAGGGAGATGTGAAAGGAAAGCTCACCTGGCCACACTCTGGATGCCTGAGGCCCCTCGGGACAGGCACTGGGCTCGGAGCTTCTCCATGGTGGTGTCCACAGCATCCATGCTGGCTCCGGGCTCTCTGGGTGGCTGGACGGGCTAGAGATCTGGGAGGAGGGGCTCCTGCTCAGCCACCAGGCTATGGACTGGCTACCTTGATCTGTCCTGGAGTCCGGGTGGCCGCTCTGCCTGCCTCCTGCCTGTTCTGCCTGGCGCTGGCAGTGCGTCCTGCCAGGCAGGGCTGTTGCTAGGGGACAGGGCCCTGGAGACTGGGAGGGGCCCCGCTGTAACTCTCCCTGTGCCAGGGCCTTGTGGCCACAAGCACAGCCCTGCAGGGGCCTATGGAAGGCCAAGGAGGACAGGCCGGCACTGTTGCCGTCAGCACTGCCCAACCACTGTCCGCCTGCTCTCGCCCAGCACTGGGAGAGGGCCAGACCCAGGCTAGGAGGAGGGTGGGGGCAGTGCGGGAGGGGCGCTTCGGTCACAGCCCTGCAGGGACCAGTGTCCCAAATGAGGGGAGGCCAGGCCCAGTTCCTATGCAACCCCTCCCCTCTCGGCTTCACCAGCCCCCAGCCCCTTTCCACAGGGCTGCAGCTGAAGCTGCTGAGGAATTCAAGTTTAAAGACTCGAGACGGCCCAGGCCCACATCCAACAGGAGCTGCTCAGACCAGTGCTGGCTGAGCTGAGACGCAGCCAGTCGTGTAAACATCAGTGTTGAGTTGGAAGAAGCAATTCTCAGTAGTTAATTATGGCCAGTCATGGTACTTTTGTCAACATGGGTCTTTTGGGGGTTGGTTTCCGGTTCTCAGACATCACTTGGTGGGCTTGTTCATGACAAGCCGCTTATCTGGCCAAAGAAAGACCCCTGGCCCCCTGACTTCCATAATCCAAGAGGAATCAAGACCACCGGCAGAGAAGGCCTGCCATCAGACTGGACATCTGGCCAACTGAGCCTCATATCAGCAGGCTAAGATAGAAGATGATAATGGATTTTGCAGGACTTAAAATGCAGGCCCCTGTTTGGGGAACCCCTGCCCACCCACAGAGACCCAGAGATCATCAGAGGCTTTTCGAAGCTTGGGAGTTGCACACAGCACAATAGTATTGTCCGAAGTTGCTGCTCCCAAATGAAGCCAAGCCGTGGATCACAAGCAACCTGTCACTGTGATTCACGCCACAGCGGATGCAACACCATCGATTGTTATGAGAAACTGCAGTGACATTCTGCTGCAGAAATTCTCGTGACTTGCTGCAGTCCAACATTCTCTGTGTAGGCACAAAGAAATAGCTCCATCGTGTGCTTTCATGAGGATTATAAACGTCAGGGTTTTTTTTCTATAAAGAAATGTAAAGTGTAATCACAATTATTGTAGCTCTGTTTGGGCATCTCCACATCTCTGAATCAGAATCTCAACAATAAAAAATTGGGGGACTTCCCTGGTTGGTCCAGTGGCTAAGAATCTGCCTTCCAGTGCAGGGGACACAGGTTCAGTCCCTAGTTGGGGAACTAAGATCCCACATGCTATGGGGCAACTAAGCTTCTGTGTCACCACAAAGAACCCAGATGCCACAACTAAGAGCTGACACAGCCAAATAAATGTTTTTGTTTTTTTTTTAATTAACTTTACTTTAAAAAAATTGGAAGTGGCTAGGGCCCTCCAAACCCAGAGGCCCTTTCACTTTACTTCCCTGAGCCTCACTTTGCATAGCTATAAAATGGGGCAATGCCTGTGTGCACAGGTGGCTTAAGAGACAGAGCTGTATATGTGAAGTGCTTGGCACAAACTCCCACCCAGTGGGGCCCCACCCTGGACCCAGGAGCAGCACAGCAGCCACCTCTCCAGTCCCCACAGTAGGAAGAAAGGAGGAGGGACCAATGGTGCCATGAAATCATTTGGTTTATTCTTGAGCGTAGATAGGTCCTAGTCTGCCTTCCCCTTGTACAAACAGCACCCCCCCTTATTCATCCAGAGGAGAAAACTGGGCCATTGTTACACACTGAGGGGTCACTGTGCGACGCAAGGCGGCACCCTCTGCAGGGCGGAGGACAGACGCTGAGCTTTCCGGGCTGAAAGGGGCTGTGCCCCGCAGTGGTTCCTAGGGTGGGGATTCCCTGAGTCAGGAGGCAGGAAACGGCTGCCATAGTCCCAGGCCAGGCACTTGGGCTGGGCAGAGAAAGGCACAGAGCTCCCTGTTCTGATAAAAAAGCAAAGTGCCTCAAATGTCTCCGGCCAACAAGGGCAGCATACAAATAAGAAGTGAAAAAATAGATTCTCAGGGGATTAGAAAAAGGAGCCAGCTGGTGCTATGAAAGGAAAGCTGCTGGGGGCCTCATCAGATGTGCTGGGTCCCAGGGTGTGCCAGGCACTGGAGACAAAAAACAAAAACTTGCCCTCATGGAGCTTCCACTCCAGTGGTAAAAAGTTACATAAAGGAAGTAAAATGGGGCAATGCGGGGGGTGGGGGGTTGGAATGGGGAAGAATGACTTCTGATAAGGCAGTCATGGAAGCCCTCTCAGAGGAGGTGACGTTTGAGCAAAGACCTGAGTGAGCAGGAGCCAGTCATGTGGCATCTGGGGGAAGAGCATTCTAGGCAGAGGAAACAGCCAGTGTAGAGACCCCGAGGCAGGATGCTATCAAGAGAAGTTTCCGGGATGCCGGAGTTTGCCTCGGCAGTGAAGCCTGGTTGCCAGCATCTTGGCACATCTTCCTGGGTTGAGAGGAGGACAGAATTAGGGGAAAAAATATCTAAGTATAACCAACGCAAAATGGCCTGAGGCTTGAGGTTCACAATTCTGGACTGAGATGAAGAATAAGACTTTAGGATGAAGAGTACTTCCGGAGGAACAAAAACAGGGGCAGGGGAGAAAAGAGGGAGAGACTCAAATCACGTGGCACTTGATGCCATCCACCTCCACCAGAAAAAGAGAGGTCTCTAACTCAGATGTTTCAGGGGCCAGACATCCGGCCTTGAGAGATAAGGGGGTGAAAGGAAACTTGCCCTCGCTAAAGAGGGTGTCCCGGTCTCAGATCCAGGCAGGTACAGCCCAGCCCGAAGCCAGAAATCCAGATTCGTGTGTAAGCACGAACAGTTCTCCAACAAGGGTGATTGATTCAAAGTTTTGCTTTTTTAAAAAAAAAAAAGGAAAGAAAAACTGGCTGAGTTCATCTGCATTTGGCCTGCAGGCCACCCATATGAAACCTATGCCTTTTTAACAGGTTCTGATGCTGAGGATTATGGCTCTTCCAAGGGGTCCTCTCTGGAATATGTTAACCCTGAGGATACCCAGGCAGTAGAAGTCCCCACTGGAGTCCTCTTTCTCCATTCCAGAACCTGCTCTCTGGGACTCACACAGTGGTCCCGAACACTGCGAGCTCGAGCTGGTCGCTGTCCTCTTCCTCCCCAGTACTGTTGGCAAGGGGTGAGCTGGGCCCACCAGGGAGTGAGTCACTGGCCGGCAGGGGCCCCAGGCGCTCGGCCTCCACCAGGGTGGCCAGCAGCCCAGCCAGGGGTGGCCGGCGGCGGCAGAGATCCTGCAGCAGCTCAGCCCGGGGCTGCAACTGCCCGATGAGCTTGTCCCTCTGGCGCACGGCAGCCTGCAGACTCTGAACAGCAGCCTCGGAGGTCAGCAGCTGCTCCTGGAGGGCGGCAATCTCACTGGCAGGAAGGCAAGATGGAACCATTATGGTACCCGGCCACTAGAGGTTCTCTTCCCCCTGCTCCCAACCTCCATCCCCAGATTCATAGATTGAATCCTTACGCAGTGATAGTATTTGGAGAAAGGGGCCTTGAGAGGTAAGGAAAGTTTACATGATGTAATGAAGGGTTTCCTTTTAAGAACAGATACCAGAGCTTGCTCTCTCTCTCTCTCTCTGTGCTTTGTAAGGACACAGTGAGAAGATAACTGTTGGCAAGCCCGGAAGAGGACGCTCACCAGAACTGAATCATTGCGTTGATTTTGAACTTCCCGGCCTCCAGAACTATGAGGACTCATTTGATATTGTTTAAGACACCAATCTATGGTATTCTGTAATGGCAACCTCAGCAGACTAACACACTCCCTCATTCACCACCTACCAGTTCCCTTGTCCCCTCCATCTTTTCCTATTTGCTGTTCAGCTTAGATGCCTCCTCCTCCAAGAAGCCTTCCCTCTGGGCCCTCCTAGAGCTGTGTTGCCCTCTATCATACACAAGAATATTGTGAGCAGGTTGAATACTGGAGTGGGTTGCCACTTCCTTCTCCAGCCATCATACACACACATCCCAATCACCCTGTGTTGTAACTGCCAAACAGTGTGCTTGAGGGCAGGGCTGTACAGGTCTTACTGATGTGCCCTAATGACCAGCACAGGGCCTGGCACATGGTAGGATGCTCAGTAAAGATGAAGTAACAAGTCCAGCCAGCTCTGAATTGTTTCCCACCGGGTCCTCAGAAACACTTTCTTTCCTGGGCGCTTGTCTCGTCCCTTTGAATCCTCAGCTAGAAACTCTTCAAAACTGCCGATATGATCCCATCCTCCCAAG
>SJYX01024465.1:0-11790 GCA_006410675.1 Oreotragus oreotragus | reverse complement strand
TTAAAAAAAAAAAAAAAAAGGAAACAAGGAAGTAGAAATTTTTTTAAATTATAATTAATTACAACTACTTAGCAACAGACAACAATGTAAGACGATAGTGGTAGAGATAGGGTGAATGATAAATTAGACATGAAAATATCTGGCTATACACTTTTAAACAACCAAAGTCATTCTTTGACGTGAATGGGTTATTAGGAAATTTAAAGCAAAAATGGACAGAAGAAAAAGCTAAAAAATAAAAAGTCTTCACTGTCATTATTAACTTCAACAATTTTCAGCAATTCTTCAACTCATTTCTTAGTTTTCATGAAATATTCACAAATTCAGTAGGATTGTGTTGCCCATGAAAATGGAGGCTACAGATGGGGAAAAAATGTAGGCCACTTCTCTAAATAGTCATTGAATCAATTGTTTCTCAACTGAGATTTTTTTTTCCATGTAATCTCAGAAATTTATTTCTGTACAATTGCATTAATAATTCTGCCTATCATTTCAGCAAGCAATCAACAGTTTTATTCTTGTTCATACTTCATTGTAGATAAAACACTAGAGCAGCAATTTTATTTTATAGTTTTACACATCTGAATGTTTCAAAGCTTACTTTTCCTTTGGCTATTCCTCTTGGACACTTGATCGACATCCTTTTCAAGAAAGGAACTTGTTTTCTCAAGTTTCAAATAATTGATATTTTGAATCACAGGATACCAGGATTCTCAAATACTTAGGTATTGGAAATTCAAATCTACACAAATCTGGTATTGATCTCTGTTGCAATCCCATAGTACAGAATGTTGGCTGAAACTCCCATAAGGACAATGCATTGATAATCTAAGCATAACTTTCTTTTTCCTCCATTTACTTTATTATTTTTCCAAAGAAATTTTAATAACATCTCTTTTGGAAAAAAAGTCATGACCAACCTAGATAGCATACTCAAAAGCAGAGACATTACTTTGCCAACTAAGGTCCCTCTAGTCAAGGCTATGGTTTTTTCTGTGGTCATGTATGGATATGAGAGTTGGACTATGAAGAAGGCTGAGCACCGAAGAATTGATGGTTTTGAACTGTGGTGTTGGAGAAGACTCTTGAGAGTCCCTTGGACTGCAAGGAGATCCAACCAGTCCATTCTGAAGGAGATCAGCCCTGGGATTTCTTTGGAAGGAATGATGCTAACACTGAAACTCCAGTACTTTGGCCACCTGATGCAAAGAGTTGACTCATTGGAAAAGACTCTGATGCTGGGAGGGATTGGGGGCAGGAGGAAAAAGGACGACAGAGGATGAGATGGCTGGATGGCATCACGGACTCGATGGATGTGAATCTGAGTGAACTCCGGGAGTTGGTGATGGACAGGGAGGCCTGGTGTGCTCCATTGATGGGGTCGCAAAGAGTCGGACACAAGCTAGCGACTGAACTGAACTGAATTGAACACGTGTATTTTAACATTTCCCAATATATTTGTAGGTAAAGACATTGACTCTTGAACATGTGTTGCTTTCTATTAAAGAAGTAAATTATAAGCTTAAACTAATATGCGTAATTTCTTAGAACAAAATCTCTGTTATATATAAGTCATCATAAAGGGCTATACATCCTATTAAATTTAAAAATCAGTTCAGTTTTGCTGAACTGATCAAATTTAAATGTCTTTATTTTAAAGTACTGTCTATTACATTAAGTTCAAAATATACAATTAGATTGATCATAGTGAATGCCTCAGTACTAGTAATTAGCATTTGGATATGAATTAGTTTTGTTTTATTTTATCTTTATATACAATTTCCAAAATACTTCCATGAGATCTGCTTGTATTTTTGCATTTCTGTGGCACCTTCATCTAAAAGCATGCCATTGAAAAGTCATCATTTCTTATAACTTTGATTCTCCTTTACTACCAAAATTATAGAGTTTATAATGCCAGAGACATTTCTTTTAAAGTCCAGAATTATTTGACACACTTATTGTGAGACTTTTAATTTATTTGATTTTTTTTTTACATGGAAAGTAAAGTTCAGATCTCCTTGGTGGCAGTGATGGTCTAGTCACTAAGTCGTATCTGACTTTTTCAACCCGACTGTAGCCCACCAGGCTCCTCTGTCCTCTGCCCATGGGATTTTCCAAGCAGGAATACTGGAGTGGGGTGCCATTTCCTTCTCTAGGGGATCTTCCTGACCCAGGGTTCAAATCCATGTCTCTTGCATTGCAGGCAGTCTCCTGAATTGCAGGGGAATTCTTTACCAATTGAGCCACCAGGCAAGCCCTTCACATCTCCCTGGACCTATCTGAAAATGATCACGGTATGGACCTTGATGGTCTAGGTTTCAGTTCTTCACAAATGTGGTAACTCAGGCTTCTGTGGGCGTGTTCTTCACAAATGTGGTAAGTCAAGCTTCTGTGGGTGTGTTTCATGGGACTCAATAAATACTTTAAAGCACATTTGTGCCAAGAGGCACTAGCAGAAAGGTGAATATACATAATAAAAAGAAAAAAATTTTAAATAACTCTCCAAATGAGTTCTTGTAAACTGTAAGTGATTAGAATCATTGTAAATGATTGGAATCATTGTAATAGTAAATTTACATTTTACAATGTACATTTAACATTGTACAGATTTTACAAATTACAAATTGAATGATTGTAATCATTGTAAATGATTATAATCATTGTACGTATAAATTTACAATTGACAATGTACATTTTACAATTCACAAATATACAATGTAAATGTAAATTTACATTGTAAATCACTATAAATAATTCCAGTGAAGTTTGTCAAGTATTAAGAAATTAATGATTTTTAAATGTTTCAAAACCAAAGCCTAGGAAATAAAACATTTACCAATACTTATCTGAATAATTAGGGGCTTCCCAGGTGGTGCAGTGGTAAAGAATCCACCTGCAATGCAAGAGATGCAGATTTGAAACCTGGATCAAGAAGGTCCACTGGAGAAGGAAATGGTAACCCACTCCAAAATTCTTGCCTCTAAAGTCCCACAGACAGAGGAGCCTGGTGGGCTACAGTCCTTGGAGTCACAAAGAGTTGGACAGGACTGAGCACATGATCACTTCTAAATAATTACATTTGGATACAGAGGGAATTTCATGGAAAAGAAATGTGTACCCCAGCCCCCCAAAAAAAGGAAAAAAAATACAGGAGTGGAAAGCAAAGCAATAATTGTCAGGGATCAGGAGTGGAATGAGGGGTTGACTACAAGAAGACAACATTGGGCAATTCTGGGGAAAACAACTATTCTGCATCATGACAGTGATGGATGTCTAACTAGATGTGTTTGTCAATCCCATAGGACTGTACCCCATAAGTTGTATGTTTTATGATATAAATGAAAATCGTAATGAGAAGTTTCTTAAAAGTAGAAGATCTAATGTTCTTTGTTAGTATCAGATACTATTACATGTGTCATTCTAATTTTTGTGTTTTGTTCATATTTTCACCCATGGTCTTAGGATACAACACCTTAATTTTGAGTGAAGACAGAAAGGCCTGAATATGAATATGAGTCAGTTGGATAAAAAAGCAAAACTACAATTTACAAAACCCTTCCTAATCATTCTTTTCAGGTACCTATCCATATATTAAATCTCCTGAATATAGTGCAATAAATAATTACATTATATTAAGTAAGCGACCTACTTGTTTATTGCTTTAACTCAACTTCAGGATAAAAAGTGACTGGGTATACTTTTTATAAAAGCAAAAACTGTTTCAGAACTCTTGTATATTTTTGGTTGGAGCATAAAATGGCACAATCATGTTGGACAATACTTTAACAGGTTTTTAAAGAGTCAAACAAATTATCTGTCATAAGACCAAGCAATTTTAGCCTTAAAATTTACCCCAGAAAAATAAAGTTCTCTGTCCATACTTAGATTTGTAAACCAATATTCATAGCATCTTTATTTGTAATAAAGAACAATCCAAATACCCACTGATAAAAGAATGATTAAACAAATTGTGGACTATCTATACAATAGAACACTACCCAGAAAAAAAAAAAAAAAAACAAACAGCCTACTGATACATTCTTCTAAAATTATGAATTCTAAAACCCTTGAGTTGAGTGAGAAGATTCAGATGTAAAGGAGTACATACTGCATAATTAAATGAAAACCCAGAACATGCATACTAATCTATAGTGACAGAAGCAGGTAAGTAGTTGTCTAGGGACTGGAAGTGGGGAGATGGGCATTAAAATGGCAGATGTATTTGGGATGGAGATGTTCTAAATATTGATTTGAGTCATGGTTACAAAAAAGTATATTTTATTGGTCAAAATTCATTGAACTTGATATTTTAAATGGGATCATCTTAGTGTATATAAGCCATATTTCAACAGAGTTAGTTTCAAAGGTTCAAAAATTATATCTTGCAACTAGATCTTTGTTTCTAAATACCATTTTCCAATAAAAAGAAATCAACTCTTATGAAAAATGGCTGGTTTCAGGTTTGGGAACATTTTATAGTACCAGAAACTAAGAAAGTTCTAAAATGAAAGAAAGGAAAAAAGAAGCATTAAGAAGACCTGAAAGAACTCACCACAATGATCAAAGTTTAAATCTGAACAACAAAATAGGTACCTACAGTGTTGACTATGGGAGAAGGCAATGGCACCCCACTCCAGTACTCTTGCCTGGAAAATCCCGTGGATGGAGGAGCCTGGTAGGCTGCAGTCCATGGGGTCGCAAAGAGTCTGACACGACTGAGTGACTTCATTTTCACTTTTCACTTTCACGCATTGGAGAAGGAAATGGCAACCCACTCCAGTTTTCTTGCCTGGAGAATCCCAGGGATAGAGGAGCCTAGTGGGCTGCCATCTATGGGGTCGCACAGAGTCGGACACGAATGAGGTGACTTGGCAGCGGCAGCAGTATTGACTATAATGCAAAAAGTTTCTTAAGAATGAGCCCATTTTGATATAAATGACTAATCAAAAAAAAATAGAAGATACATGGCAACTTTTCCCTGCAGAAGAATTCCAATTAATAAATATAGAAGAAATGAGGAAAATAGAAAATATCCATTGGAATACCACAGTAATATTGTTGCCAACACTATATACTGATAAATGCTGAACAAGCTGGCAAAAGTTTAAGCAGAAATAAGGAATTAACATAGTCTCAAAGTAACTCTCTCAATATATTTAGTAGTTATAAAGGGAAAATTGATAAACTTGTGGCATAAAATCCTGGCAGACACCCTCTTAGCCAAAGGATGAAATATAGTATCATGAGTATGAAGACATTTTAACATCAGATGTCTTCTGATATGATGCATCAAGAAAGACACCTCGCCCCTGTAATGTCTTTCTTGATAATGCAGAATCTCAATCTAACTATAAGAAAACATTAAACTAGTCCAAATTAAGGAAGATTCTACAAAGAACTGACCAGTACTCTTCAAAACTGTTAAGGCGCACTGGGATGATCCAGAGAGATGGTATGGGGAGGGAAGAAGGAGGGGGGTTCAGGATTGGGAACACATGTACACCCGGGGCGGATTCATGTTGATGTATGGCAAAACCAATACAGTATTGTAAAGTAAAATAAAGTAAAATTAAAAANAAGGAAGATTCTACAAAGAACTGACCAGTACTCTTCAAAACTGTTAAGGCGCACTGGGATGATCCAGAGAGATGGTATGGGGAGGGAAGAAGGAGGGGGGTTCAGGATTGGGAACACATGTACACCCGGGGCGGATTCATGTTGATGTATGGCAAAACCAATACAGTATTGTAAAGTAAAATAAAGTAAAATTTAAAAAAAAAACTGTAAAGGTCATGAAAGACAATAAAACCAAGGAAAAATCATAGATTTGAGGAGTAATGAGACAAGGCGACGAAAGTGTGAGATCCTGAATTGGATCCTGAAACCGCAAAAAAAGACAGTAGTAGAAAGACTGGTGAAATTTGAATAAGTGCTGTACTTCAGTCAATAGTATTGTGCCAAGGTTAATTTTTTATTTTGATCATTTTTTATTGTTATGGTAAGATGTTAACATAGGGACAGGCTGGGTAAAAGTATATGAGAATTCTCTGTATTATTTTTATAATTTCTCTGAAAGACTAAAATTACCTTAAAATATTTATTATTAAAAAGCTTCATATATTATTGGTGACATTTCATGTTTCTAAAAATATATAGAAATCTAGAGCAACTATTCAGTGAATTAGCTTTTCATTTTTGAATCAAATTTATCAGTTTGATTGTCTTACTCTGTCCTAAATACAAGGCTAGTTTCCCATAGATAAGAAAAAAAAATTTCCAAGTTAAAGATTCTAATATTTTCCATTTATTCAAAATTTAACATCTATAAAAATATACTGTGTACATAGATAAGCTAACAAAATATTAGCAAGTATTATAGGACTTGATGAGTCTCCTGGATATCATTCAGAAGTCATCATAAAAATATTTTTCTTAAAAATTTTTCCTTTAAGTTGCTTTAAGAAAACTGGCTTTAAATGTTACATAAAATTAAGTTATTAACATTATTATTTTATTCCAAACAAATGCCTGGCCATATTATTGGTAAAATAATGTGCAATCATATTTGCATGAATTTATACCACTTGAATGGAGAAGGCAATGGCATCCCACTCCAGTACTCTTGCCTGGAAAGTCCCATGGATGGAGGAGCCTGGTAGGCTGCAGCCCATGGGGTCACTAAGAGTCAGACACGACTGAGAGACTTCACTTTCACTTTTCACTTTCATGCATTGGAGAAGGAAATAGCAACCCGCTCCAGTGTTATTGCCTGGAGAATCCCAGGGACTGTGGAGCCAGATGGGCTGCTGTCTTTGGGGTCGCACAGAGTCAGACACGACTGAAGCGATTTAGCAGCAGCAGCAGCAGCAGCATGCCCTTTGAAAGACTTTCTGCTCTCCAGAAATTAATTTTTTAAAATACCCTTACATTGTATCTAGATTTGGTTAGAAAACATCAACTTAACATAAATAACCACAAATACAGAAGAAAAAAGTAGGACAAAGCTTGTCTGTTACTAGCTTGTCTTTAATCAATAAAGTTAAAAAGGCACAGAAACCTGATTGCCTGAGAGTTTTGGTTGTTGCTTTTAATTTTATTTATTTTTGGATAAACTGGATCTTTGTTGCTGCATGGGCTTTTCCCTAGTTGCGGTGAGTGGGGGCTACTTTCAGTGCCCCGGCTTCTCCTGCTTTGGATCACGGGCTCTAGGGCATGAGGGCTTCAGTAGTTGTGGCTCCTGGGCTCAGTGGTTGTGACTCCCCAGCTCGAGTGCACAGGTTCAGTTGTAGGGTCAATAGTCATAAGCTTAGTTGCTCTGCAACATGTGGGATCTTCCCAGGTTAGGGATCAAACTGGTGCCTTCTGCATTTTTTATCACTAGACTGCCAGGAAAGCCCCTGATTTTTTGTTTTAGGTATTTTACTTTAAATTTTATCTAAGTGTGTTCTTGTATGCACTATATATGTAGGTTTTATTTTTCAACTGAATCTGACAGTCTCTGCCTTTCAATACAGAATTTCAAACTGTTTGCCTTTAATATAACAATTAATCTATTTCCTTCAAGTGATAAAATATTTTACACTTTTCTTGTTGTTCCTTCTTTCTGTGTTTCCCTTATTTTTATAATTGCTTCTTGAATGTGAATTTCCTTTCCAATGAAAGTGAAAGTTGCTCAGTCGTGTCTGACTCTTTGCGACCCCATGGACTATTTTCCAGGTCAGAATATTGGAGTGGGTAGCCTTTCCCTTCTCCAGGGGATCTTCCCAACCCAGGGATCGAACCCAGGTCTCCAAAATTGCAGGCAGATTCTTTACCAGCTGAGCCACCAGGCAAACCCTTTCCAATGAAACATGAATATAAAAAAGAGAAAAAAAGAAAATGAAGAACCACTTTACATCCATGCATCAGCTATTGTGTAACTTTATACTAAAAAATTCACATTAAACAGCCTTGAACTTTACCCTTTGATTTGATTTACTTTTGATCTATCCAAAAATAAAAGCAGCCTCATTACAGCATCCTATTACATTGCTCATTCTATTATTAAGCAAAATAAATAGCAGTCATTGTTAAATTATGTACCATGGAAAAGGTTGAACTCATTTGTAGTTTTGAGCAGAGGAAGAAAGATGCAACTATGTTGCTGTATAATTCCATCCACTTAAATATCTCTAAAGTTTCTTCCACAACTTAGAAGCAAATTGTCTAGGAAGCTGGCAACTCTGCCATTTTCCTGTAGTGGGTAATAAATTGGAACTACTGATTTCTCCCAATCTAACTACTCCCTGGCTTAGCGCATTGTATGCTGCTGATAATATCACAAAAGCCTGCTTATTTTAAGAGATACTTTTTAAAACTGCAAAGCTTGGCAGCTTCTTCAATATTGTAATTTGTGTTTGATAGTCAAATTTGACTAGAAAAAAACCCCGGTACTCCAAAGACAAATCTTCTGATAGTAATAAAGAGTGGGTATGAACTGGAATGTAGAAGAAACATGTTTTCTGTCTGAACTCCCCTTCACTTGGGTCTGGGTACAGGAAAATTACTCTATCCCAATCCCCAGGACACCTTCTGCTCCTAATGATCTCCTTCAAAAAAATCTGCTCTTGTCTATGAACTTTTCACATTTTATTATATAGGCTTCATACGCATTGTAGTGATTCAGGATCCACGTTATTGTGTTTTACTAAGTTACCTCTTATTAAATACCATGGAGATTCATGATCTCTGGGACTTTGTATCTCCCTTTAAAGGGTAAGTTAAAGAATCTTCATTTGCCCTAGGATAGGTTATGTCTTGTCAGGCAAGAGCTTTGTATTATAATTCCTGTTAGATTAAAGTTCAAATATCTGTAGAGGGGTATTTAAAGATGCTCGGTAGCCAGAGTTGGACCACAGTGGCCATTAATCCATTACCTCTCAGCTCTAAATCCACTCATCTAGACTGGGTTGTATTAGGCTGGTGCTAGGACTCTGCCGACTATATTTTTCTTTGGACTGCTCATTTTCCATCAGGTTCCTACAGCGTTCCTACAACCAAAGGCACTGGAGAGAAATGAGAAGGCAATAAGAGCATCTGACTACATCTTCCAGCTTCTTTTATATTTTCAGAACCAGTCTCACTGATTATCCTAGAACATAGCAACAGCAGCAAAGGCAACACCCTTTCTAAAAGGCCTGAATCCCAGCTTCGTTGAGCATTTCCCCCAGCTTCCAGGTTCTGTGCAATTTAATCTGTCCTCTGGGGTAATAGTTATTTCCTGCTATTAAGTCCACAGCAATTCCTTTTATTCTTCCAGCTTTCCATACCTATGCCTCTATAGTTCCTTTTATCAAAGATCTTTGTTGAAATGTCCAGTGCAGTTTTTATTTTCCTGTCAGAACCTGGCTGATGTAAAGGAGAGGCTAGACTTTAAATTGAGGTTGCAAAGAGATTATTGGTGGAAATAACAAGACAATGGTAGAATTTTTTGAAAGCAGAGCAGGAGGCATATAGTAATAATCATAATTTCAAAACAAGAGCTATTCTACTGTTACATGTCTACTGAAGGCTGACATTGGGCTAAGAGTTCTGTGTTTATTAAATCATCACAATAATGCTTCAAAGTAGAATCACTATCTCTACTTCTCAGGTGAGGAAACAGGGTCACAGATTTAAATAATTTGCATGAAATCACTAAGCGAGTAAGTGGAAGGGTTAACACTAAAGTCCACTTCTACCTGATTCCAAATTATGTCATTCTCCTTCCCAAGGAAGACACCATTAGAAGGACAGACAAAAGGGCTATATGCTTTGTAAATGATGCCATAGAACTAAATAGGAATAAAAGAAATGTTGATGAAAAGGTTTGCTTCTTTGACGGTAAATATATATACCAAGTTTGGAGAAAGCAAGATGTACCAGTTGGAGATTGTGAGAATGGAAGTGTGAAAATTCAAGGAACACACTTGAAGTCAAAAGGGTATGTCCTATTTGGGGACATTTACTTGAATCAGTTTGAAGAAGTAATTTTTATTTTAATACTGACTACCTCAGGCAAATTCATTTCAAGTCCTATTTTCATGTTCTGCTACAAAAGATTGTAGAGAGAATTCATCTAATTTTTAAGGGATTTCTCCAATTACTTAGAGGCCAGGTTTTCTGTAGTTGGTCAAAAAAGCTTAATTAATTAACAGAGGAGGGACATGTCATTTCAAATCTAGGATCAGGGACTTGGAAGCCAGAGGCGGAACTGGGGCATCAATTCAGAACAGTAATGGCTACGGAAAATCCATTGCAGGACTACTGCAAAGCAAATGTATCAGGGCATTTTTCTGTAAAAGTAACAATGTTGACTGATATAAAGTAATAGTATTTGTGATATAACAGCATTTGGTAGTTCTGATGGCCAGGGGAGATCACAAGATATGATTAAAAAAAAAGAAAAGAAAAGAAAGTGAGCTATTTTAGAGTCTAAAGTCTAATCTGTCACATATCCTGCATTCTGACCGTTACTGACCTCTCCCCTAGGTATCTAATGCACCACAGGTTCATTTTAAGCAACCTCTGAACAGAATATTAAAAGAAATCCCCCACTCAATAAACATTTACTCATCATCAATGCCAAATCAAATTTTGTCTGTTTGATGAAACTGTTTTAGGAACTGTCAGGAAAAGTTCATTATTTCTGTGTTTCATGAACAATTTGTTAAAATCTCTTTAATTCTACTTACCATGTTGTACCTATTTAATTATTTCTAAGTCTTTCCCCAACTCTCCAGCTATGGACAGAAAACTTGCCTTATTCATTTTCTGAATCTATCTAAAATGATGTCTTGCAGAAGATAGTTGAAAAATAAAACAGAACTCTTCTCTCACAAATAAAATATTTGTTGAACAAATTAATTGCATGAAATAATAAGTTAATGAAATACACAAATGTAAGTTGATTATCTGACTAAAGAGAACAAACTATTGAACTGCTCGTTAAATATAAAGTCAGATACACAGTGGAATGAATATCACAAAACCCAGAAACAATTACTTTAAATGCCACAATTTTATAATTTTGAAATATAACCAATTAAAATAGTGCTATACATTAATGATTCCTGGTAAATTAAGCAATTTAGGTATTCAACACTGCTGTTTAATTACCTGTCTCCTTAAAGTGTTACCAATTATCTATCTCCTATATATGAAAAAATATGACTGTAAAGCGTCACTCCTTCTGGACAAAAAAAGTGAGCAGTGAATTAATGAAGAAGATAAAACTGCTTCCTTTTGGATGAGTAAATGGCTTCAGGAGCATCTAGAACACAAACTGAGAAATAAGTTGCTGTTACTGTTTAGCCACTAAGTCGTGTCCAACTCTTTGTGACCTCATGGACTGTATGTAGCCCACCAGGCTTCTCTGCCCATGGGATTTCCCAGACAAGAATACTGGAAACAAGTAATTTTAAGTAAAAAGGCCCTTGAACTAGTAACTTTCACAAATCAGCTCATCAAAAGGTAGACTATCATATTCTTTGGCAGGAGGTAAATGGTGGAGGAAACTAAAAAATAACTAAATGTAATTTATTTATATGATTTTTTGCTACAACTGAATATCCTTCCTTCCAAGTTTTCAATGATACTATAATTAGTCATCAAACAGAAATACTATTGTTCTGATTATTCCAGGTGACTAATGTATTTGAAATGAAGTCACTCAGTCATGTCCGACTCTTTGCGACCCCTTGGACAGTAGCCTACCAGGCTCCGCCATCCATGGGATTTTCCAGGCAAGAATACTGGAGTGGGCTGCCA
>SJYX01024464.1:175171-195494 GCA_006410675.1 Oreotragus oreotragus | reverse complement strand
CATCAATACCCTTGAACATAGAGATTGGATCAGAAATCTGAATGGTATTAACAGCTGCTCACATATTCATTACTCCTGCTGCTGCTGCTGCTGCTGCTAAGTCGCTTCAGTTGTGTCTGACTCGGTGCGACCCCAGAGATGGCAGTCCACCAGGCTCCCCCGTCCCTGAGATTCTCCAGGCAAGAACACTGGAGTGGGTTGCCAATTCCTTCTCCAATGCATGAAACTGAAAACTGAAAGTGAAGTCGCTCAGTGGCGTCTGACTCTTAGTGACCCCCTGGACTGCAGCCTACCAGCCTCCTCCATCCATGGGATTTTCCAGGCAAGAGTACTGGAGTGGGGTGCCATTGCCTTCTCCATCATTACTCCCAGACATAACCAATTAGATCATATCTTCTTATTTTCAATAAGCAGTCAGCACTTCTCAAATAATGCAGAACATTGATTTCCAGGTATTTATCTCTGTATGCTATTTATACAAATATTTACAAATACCCAAATATTTACATTGGAATTGAGCACTTTAGAAATGTATTAATAGCAAAAATATATTAAACACTCATAATTGGACCACATATGGCTTTCCTTGTCTTCTATATAGATATACTTACTCATTCATTAATTCATTTATAGTAATATCATCCAGACCTATGAATATTAATAGCCTGAGAACAAAATCCTGAGCATTAACTTCTGTTGTACAGGAATTAACTAGGTCTCTGACCTCAGAGATAGGGGGTTTAACCAAATCATTTATTCACACACACCTCAGATATGCACTGGTTCAAACTTTGCACCTTTCCATTCATGCGTACCTTTGTTTACTGATCCCCTAATTAAGTCACTAATAAAGTCAATGTATAAAATTCAAAAAACCCTAAAAACAATATCCTAGAATATTACTAAGGTCTCTCTATGGGCTTATTTTCAGAAAACTAAGATGCTACATCTTTTGTGCAGCAGATCACAACATTATACACAAAGATTGTCTGCTTACTTGCTTCATGTCAATCCCATATTTATACTTTATCTACTATGCCTGTCCTTCATTCACTTAATTCTTCCATGTTTTAAAGATGGCACATATGGTAGCCAGCCTCCAAGACCACACCCAAGGATTCCTGGCTCCTGGTACTCGTAGCCTTGCAGTCTCCTCGCATATTAAATCTTGCCTGGCCTCTAAACCCAACAGAATACTTGACAGCCTGACAGTGTATGGCCTCTGAATCTTAATTATACATACACTGAGCTTTCCGCCTCCCTTTCTCTTGTATTGATTGCTCTTGGGGAACTCAGCTGTCATGTTGTAAGGACAGTCAAGCAGGCCTGAGCAGAGGTCCATGTATAAAGAAGCTGTGGCCTCCCTGCCAACGACCAGCACGAACTTTCTAGCCTTCTGAGTGACTCATGGAGGCAGATCCTCTAGCCCAAGCTTTCACATATCTGCAATCCTACCTGACATCTTGACTGCAACCTCACAAAAGACCCTAAATCAAAACTGCCCACTAATCCTCTCTAGAGTCCTGCCCCATAGAAAATGTGAGGCATAACAAATATTGACTATTGTCTTCAGTTGCTCAGTTGTAGGGTAATTTGTTACACAATAAAAAAACTGATAAATACAATCATCAACCACCAAGTGTCATATCTCACAAAGAGGACATTGATACTATGGTCTCTCATCCTATCCACTCCCCTTTCAAGGAGTTATGACCTACCTCTTTATCACTGATGAAAGGTTTAAATAACCATGGTATAAAATAAAATATAATATTAAAAACACTGAAGATGAATAAAAGTTCTCCATCATTTTTAATGGACCTCAGGTTACCCATAAAACCTGGTTAATTACCACTTCTGGCCCTGCATGGCATGCTTTGGTCTTCCCCAGTGGCCCTGCAGTAAAGAATCTACCTATGATGCAGGAGACACAGGTTCAACCCCTGGTTCAGGAAGAGCCCCTAGAGGAGGAAACAGCAAGCCACTCCAGTATTCTTGCTGGGAAAATCCCATGACAGAGGAGCTACAGTCCATAGGGTCGCAGAGAGTCGGACACATGGCCTTCTTTGATTTTATGTATTTAGTTCTTCTTCTTTTGACATAATGTCAGGATGAACAAATCTCCTTACCCAGGGACATGAATTTTGACCACTCTCGTCTACCAAAGTTCTCTCGATTACTTGTATGCGCTCAGTCACTCAGTCAGGTCCAACTCTTTGTGACCCCATGAACTGTAGCCTGCCAGGCTCCTCTGCCCATGGGAATTCCCAAGCAAGAATACTGGAGTATGTTGCCATTCCCTTCTCCATCAGATCTTCCCAACCTGGGGATCAAACCCAGGTATACTGCATTGCAAGCAGATTCTTTTCCATATGAGCTACAGGGAAGTTCCGCAATACCCTACCCAGAGGTAAAAATTAAACTCTTGAGACTATTGAACAATTAAATCAGCTACGCTGCTTTCATTCTGTGATATAAGATGCACATTTTTATAAAGAATGGAATAGGATAAATTTAACTTTTTTAAACAAGCTGGAGTCACGAGGTACTAGATTAATCATAAACCTTGGATCCTGCCACATTCTTGTTATAGTTTTTTTAATATATTGACTTATTTACTGCTTAATTTTTAATTAATATAGCAAATGCTGTTAAATCCAGCCCCTAACACAAGAATAATTAATGTAACTGCTATTCTATTGATCTATATCCTCCCTAACCACACAGTTCACAGCCGCATGCATCTTTTTTAAAGGACCACATTCATGCATTGCTTAGAGTAGGCTGGGAAATATTGGTGTAATATTTTCCTTAATTTTTCTTGACTTTTATTTTTTTCTTATTAAAATACTCCAGGAATAATTTGACAAGAATCCCTTTTTCATTGAAAATAGTCTATCATTATCTTTGTTTCATGACACCTGCTCCTCACTGACCCATGTGCTACCTTCTTTTAAATAATTGACCAAACTATGAACTCATTCATTTATTTACTTTTAACAACACATTCAAAATTAATTCAAGCCAGGACCCTGAAAAAGAATAGTGACTAACACTAGTATCTTTCCATACACTCGTTCTCCACAGACAACTTGTTAGATCCTTTCTTGTTTCATTTTAAATAATAGACAGTAAACAGAGTGATCTGATCACATATCCTAACATATTCTCAATACTTATCTATGTTTGGCCTTTTTTCAGTTAGGCACTTATTTAAACAATCGTTGTTAATGTGAATGGTTTGTTCCTTTTCTAAATAACCTAACAACCAACTAGCCAACACCAATCTAAAAGCAACATGGATTCTTGTTAATATAATATCTCCTATATGGAAGACAGTTAAATAAGACCTGATCTATTTAGGTTATCATTAGGACTTCAGGAAATAATATATTAATAATCCTTGCTCACAGGTGACTTGAATCATTGATCATCATTCATTTACACTTCTTCATTTATTCTTGCATTGCTTTACTTAGGATACATTTCACAGACACTAAGAAATAAAGCTCAGGAAATGCATCTTTGATTACTCCTGACGTTCGCTGTAAGTCCCTTTTCCACTAAGGAAATAAGATTTCTTTCTTCTAATGAATCTCAAAGTTACAAAGCTTCATCACAATCCTTGACTCACACATCTCAGAATACCCATCATTAGTCTATATTGAACATCTTTTTCTTCCTTTTTTATGTATTGTTTATTCCTTTATATAATGATTCACTAATAATAATATCATCCATCCTCATATGGGGTCGCACAGAGTCGGACACGACTGAAGTGACTTAGCAGCAGCAGCAGCGTGAATCAAAAACCCCAAGAACAACATCTTTGACTATCACTAATAGCTGTCTATATATGCCCACTTCCCATTGTGCTAAAAGACATTTTTGCAATATTGTTAAATATTTGCTTTTTGCACATATAAATTAATCAGCACCCTTACATCTTATCAGTACCGTTGGTCCATGAGCTTGGCCCTTTTCATTTAAAGATAATGCAACGAATAACTAAGGGATCCACAATCTCACTCCACAACTAGAATAATTTTGTCCATCTTCCAGTGTGCTCCTCTGTCAAAAAATTAATAGCCTAAATCTTTACCAGTTGAGCAGTGCTTGAAATGCACTGCAAACTAAAACACAAGGTAAAGAAGCCTGGAAATGAAGGAAACACTTGCTTCTGTTTTACTGAATTTTAAGAGAACTAAAAAATTAATCGTAAATCCCAATTCTGGCCCACGTTGGTATTACTTGGTTTTATTTATTAATATACCCATTTACTACTTTGGAAAATTTAAGTGACACCCATAAACTAACCTCCCAACCCAAGAACATAAACTCTGTCACTTATATTACCCTGTTCGGTCCTTACCCAACAAGTTTGTAACAGCCAAGATCTTTTAGCACTAGATAATGATTAAATCATCTGTAGTACGTTCACTTGGTGAAAATGTAGACGTTCAACAAGTTTTCTTTAATGGAAGTTAGTTTTTCAGTGTTAATTATTAATATAAACTTCGGTCATTTAATAATATCATTGCCCAAGAATGGCACTCTATATTTATTGACTCACTTAATTTTTATTTTTAAATAATACAGTGAATACCAATGTAAGACTACAAACCTTTATCACTCATAAATATGTGTCTGCTGCTGCTGCTAAGTCACTTCAGTCGTGTCCGACTCTGTGTGACCCCATAGACGGCATCCCACCAGGCTCCCCCATCCCTGGGATTCTCCAGGCAAGAATACTGGAGTGGGTTGCCATTTCCTTCTCCAATGCATGAAAGAGAAAAGCGAAAGTGAAGTCGCTCAGTCTGTCCGCTGTTAGCGACCCCATGGACTGCAGCCCACCAGGCTACTCTGTCCATTGGATTTTCCAGGCAAGAGTACTGGGGTGGGGTGCCATTGCCTTCCCCGAAATATGTGTCTACATAATCCCTATCCATAAATCTAACAACTTGGTGATTGCTTATAATGGAAATCACTTGAGCAGCATTGGATAAATTTAGATCTTTATTTTATGGCATATTCTAACCAATTCACATGATTTTTTCTGAGTTATAATGTCTAGTGATTCATTTATTGATTTCTGTATATAATTAGACATGAAATAGATTATTTACAAATTTGTCTAAAGAATTTCTCCATGTAAATTTTGTATGTGTACTTAGCCAAAGTGGGGAGGAACCCAGAGTTCTCCTTTATGTATTTGGATATATCCGGAGTACACATTACATCTGGCTCCAGACACATGTTCCTCCCTGGCCCCTCTTTGGCCTTCTTTTGAATAACTAGTCTATATATAAAATGCATTCCTTTATTCTCTTGTAACAATATATCAAGATCAATAAAAAAAACACCAAAGCACTGCATAAGAACACTGGATATCCCTCTTAATGCTCACAGCCTATTGACGTAACGGACTAAATCCTCTTTTGATGTTTTTTAAATAAAACTCAGTGAATAGAGATAGATTAATCTTAACTCTGATCATATGACAAAGTCTAATTTTGCCTTGTGTTTGGCCTTCTCTCAATAAAACAACTATGTAAGCAACTCTTTATGTAAACTTTTTCTGTTGTTCTCTTATAATTAAAACAGCAAAACCAGCAATGAAAGCAGCCACCTGGACTCTTAGTTATCTCTGGATTGTCCCCGTGGAAGGGTTCAAAGCTCTAATCTGTTCATCTACAGAACCCCATGTTTCAAACATGCACTAATAATAAATAACCTTTGCTTTATTGCATAATTCCATAATTGGTCTCTCTGTGGCCCTCCTTATCTTTATTCATTTACATACTTATTTATCCATTCCTGAGTTCATTTCCTAAAGAGTTTACCTTCTGCCTTTTTCTCTCTAGGCCACCAATTTCAAGATAGGAATTAATTACAATTTTGGATTCAGACCTAACCTCCACTCTAGGAGTCATCATTGATCGGTCCAAGCCCAGCACTCGTTTTCCTCAATCGTTTACCCCTTCATGTATTGATTCACTCACTACTCCAGTAATAACACAATCACTACATATTCATCATAAAATCCTCAAAATATGATTCTTGAATGCTACTAAGATCTATCTATATGCTCGTTTCCTATAGAACTAATAACACTAGACCTCCTTTTCCAATGACCCTCAATGTGGCCATACGCGCTCCCTCCCATCGAGATCTTTTGAAGGAAAAGTGCTGATATCAACTGCCGCGTGTATATAAAAGAATAGCAAACATCTCTGAAAATATACGAAACATTTTCCAAATTCTTGGAGGAGTCATCAGTTGTGCAAAATTGAATTAAACATCATCACCTACGGTTCATTAGCTGGTCTGCCATTGGTACTATACAGTATTCTTTAATCTTATATTTATGTAGCTAACTAATTTTTTTTAAATATTTCCGTGAACAATGAACAAATTCTCCTAACCAAGAACATAAACTTGAAATGTTACCCAACTTGGTATATATGCTTCTTAAACAGAGTAATATCACCCAAATGCTTCTTCATTAGATATGATTAAGTCAGTTATGGTGTATTAGTTCTGAGGTGAAATGGAGGCTTAAAAAATAATGAAAAATCATGAATTTAGGTATGTTTAGAGGACACTAATTGCAGAGTTCTAGATGAGACCTGAAACTTGTTTCATGGCTTTGACAGAGGAACAGTATCACTATTTTTTATTTACGCAATTATTTAATTTTCATCTTAAGCTATATGCTGAACACCACTGAATCCACAATCTAACCCACAAGTCAGAACTTTAAAGTCAAATTTTCTTCTTAATGAATCTTTCTTGTGCAAATCAGATAAACGTTAACCTTTGTTTTTCATGGCCCAAGCTTGGCTGTCTTTATGTATCCATTCACTCACTCATTCATTCATTCATTTAATTACTCATGGAATAAGTTCACCAGCTGCTCATTATATAAAGAAAACAGAAAATGTTAAAATGGGCAGCAACCCAGAAACAAAATATTATTATGTGCATCTGTCTATGTGCACATTATGCAAAATAGGAAAAGCCTAGATTTTTTTTAAAGTAGGAAAGTCAACTGTGTAAAACAGGATAATCACTATGTTTATTCCATAATAGAGTGCCTCACTGGTGTGCGATTTGCATCTTTCAAGTAAAATATGAATCTGTTCATTCATTCACTAACAGCAATATATAATTATAACATGTCACTATTATAATTATAACTCACTGGACAAAAACTTTCCAATAATATTAGCATGTGATCATATACTCACAGTCAACCAGCTTAAATTAGCCATAACTCTTGTTATAGGACTTATTCGGATCACTGGTCCATGATTTTCCTTCTATTCAATATTTAATTATTTGTGCAAACATTTCGCCTTTTTCTTAACAAAATAAACAATTGGCAACCAACTATCAATCCATCAATCCATCATAACAGTATTCAATCTTGGGCATACTTGTCTATTTGCTCTCTGTCAAAAGAGGTAAAATCTTGATATATTTATTTTCCTAGACTTCGGTGCTTCAGAAATATTTGAAAATATTCTCATAATTGAACAATGTATGGCTTTCCTGTCTTCATTCCTTCCTTCCTGACTTTCTTTACTCATGCATTATTTCACTTATAATAAAGAAAATCCATACCCAAGGAACACAGAGCTTAAAGACAAAATCCTGAATACTGCTTTCTTATGCCACAAGCACCTTTATCTAGAGGGCATAACTAGATCTCCTCTTATAACGACCTCAGAGCTACAGAGTTTAATCAGAACTCTCAATTCAGACAGTCCAAGACACTCATCATGGATCCAGACTTGGCATTTTTATCTTCTTCATTCACATCATTCCTTCAAGATCATTTTTACATGAATAAATTATAATACAATCAATATCCATGAATTATAAATGCCGAGGACAAGATGAATGACGGTTACTAAGTTCAGTCTATTTACATTTGTCCCACAGAACTAACACATTTGATGTCTTCTTTCAATGTACCTCTGTGTCGCACAAACAGATAATCAACAGGTGTGTTTCAAAGCAAAACCATATTGATAATAGGTTTCTGCTCATCTCTTTACCCAATTTGTCCATATTTTAAAGGTGGTAGAATAAAAAACTATGAACTGCCATCTTCCCATACAACTAAAACAATGTAATTTTCTTCCTACGTTCACCATCCTCAGCAAATAAACAATCTTGATCTTCATCAAAGACTGGATGTCTAAATATACTTTGGGCTCATACTAAAATGGGACATTACGTGGCCCTAAAAATTATTAACCATGAACCGTGGTACATAACATCCCCCTCTTGATCAACATTTGGTGTTCTTTAATTTTATTTATATATGTGAAACCAGTTTTTAAAAAATATAATTCTTTGAAAATCCAAGAACAAACTTCCCAAACTGAGAACATGAACTTCAAGAGTTATTTATATTGATCTTTGTGCTTTTTACTGATAATGGCAATTGCTAAGAGATTGGCCATTAGAGAATGATTGAGTTGGCTGTGGTATGTTCACGCAGGAGAGGAAAAGCCAATTCTACACAGTCTATAGCAGATGTTTTTAAAGGGATATGAGCTTTGCACTGCCAAATTAATCATAAACTTGAATCATATCATATTCTCATAATTGGTAGAAAAGCTGCAATCCTTTTATTGATCAACTTATTTGATTTTTCATTTTAAGCTATGTAGTAATAGGCATCAATGAATCCAATACCCAACTCAAGAACAGAGTTTTTAAATATCACAGGTACATAGTTGCATATTCTCTGCTCTTAAGTTAATGGCCTACTAATTATTTTCATGAACTTTGTGCAGAATTGGATAGCTTTTTAAAACTAGTGTCATGGCACATTCTCACAAATAATCCTAGCTTCATCTTCCTCTATGACTTTACAAAGCCTTTCATTTATTTATTTAATTTGGGATGGAATAATTTGACCGATTTATCTTCCTAAAAAACTATATCACTAATAATAAGATATAAACTATACTATATAAATATCAAATATGTAATAAAACACATACTGTAAATATAAACTATAATAAAATTATATATGTGTGTGTGTGTATATATATATATATATATATGCAGTTTTAAACTCTCCAACTGAAACCAGAACTGAAAGACTATTTTCACATGCATAAGTCTCTATGTGACTTAGAAGGAAGAAACTAGGTCCTATTTTNAAATATCAAATATGTAATAAAACACATACTGTAAATATAAACTATAATAAAATTATATATGTGTGTGTGTGTATATATATATATATATATATGCAGTTTTAAACTCTCCAACTGAAACCAGAACTGAAAGACTATTTTCACATGCATAAGTCTCTATGTGACTTAGAAGGAAGAAACTAGGTCCTATTTTCTTGATAAGAACATCAGTAGGATAGATCAGTATTAGCTATAAACCTTACTTCAGAACACATACTCCATCTTTGTCCATAGTTTGCCTTTTTAAAATAATCATTCAAGATAAATCATATTATCTCAATTACCTGAGAATCTACATACTGTACACTTGAATATCAAAAATGCTAACAATTGCCACCAGGCTTATTACCCACAGAAATATATGACTATATCATCCTCCCACCAACTTTGAATGCCATCATGGATATGCATACGCACATGTGACCCTCTCTGTCTTCATTCACTTACACATTTATTCATTCATTCATGCATTCCCTGATTCATTTACATCAATAAACACCATAATGAAGAGCCACTAAGACCCAAGAACAGATCCCCAATTTGCCCTAAACGCTATCCCCTAAAAGGAAAAAAAAGCAACTCTTTTTCTAATGGACCTGCTGCTGCTGCTAAGTCATTTCAGTCATGTCTGACTCTGTGTGACCCCATAGACGGCGGTCCACCAGGCTCCCCTGTCCCTGGGATTCTCCAGGCAAGAACACTGGAGTGTGTTGCCATTTCCTTCTCCAGACCTGAGTTAGGGTTTAATCAAAATTCTTGACTCATATACCCCAGAACTCTCATCACTGATCCAAGCTCAATACTCTTTTTTTTAAATTTACTTCAATACTCTTTATTTATTTACTTATACATTGTTTATGGATTGTTTATGCACTCATTATTTATCATTTCATTCATGGTTTCATCAATGTTTTTAAAAAATTGAGTTCTGTGAATCACAAAAACCCAAGAGCAAGATCTTTGAATATTGCAGAGAGCTGTTTACAACTATTTATTTCGCACAGAGTTAACAGATGAGGTCTATTTTTAATTGAATCTCAAGTTTTGCAATATAGATTAATCAATAACCATGCTTCATACCCTTCCCATGTGTCTTACTACTCTCTACTTGCTCAGCTTTCATGTAATTTCTTCATATTTTAGAAGTAGTACAATGAACTTACTATCTTACCCCACAACTAAAGGACTGACGATACTTTCTCTCTTGCTAGGCACTCCCTCCTCCAGGATTTAACAACCTAGACTGTCATCAACTGAGAAATACTCCTACAATGTGGTAGGAGTAAATACAATGGAATATGAAGCAACTGCAAAAATCAAGGCAAAACCTTCAAACTTTGTGTTTAATGGCTCTCTGTTGCACTAACAGGATCGCTCTTAATCCATGTTCCTGACACATTCTCAGCAGTGGTCCATATGTGGCTTCCCCCGACTTTGCAATGGCCACTCACTCCTTTGAAACAGTTCCATGGACCACATGAATTACCTCCAAACCAAGAACACAAACGTTGTTACTTACATGAGTCCCTTTGCTTTCTATCCACAGAAGTGACAGACAAGATTGTCCTCACTGGTAATGAATAAATCAGATGAGGTGTGTTGAATCTGTGGAGTAAAACACGGGTTTTAGAAAACTGAAGATGCAGTGTAGATTATTTTAAGAGACCTTAGTCTTGCTGAAACAAATATGTCATAAAATCTCCTTCTAATCACATTCAATTATCCCAAGAATGGCTCTCTTTTTATTTTTTAAATTATTAATGTATGAAATGAGGACAACTGCTACATCTATATTCTAGTATAATAATTAAGAAGTATGTCTGTTCCTAATTCTTTCTATCAAACTCTACCCACACACTTAAGAGCCTACATGACCATCTTTATGAGTGAGGTAAATTTACAACTTTCTTTCTTCATATTTTCTCTCACCATGCTTGACCTTACTTTATGACTTCATTCATGTATTTATTTTTTATTTGTTTATTCATGGAATAATTTGTCCATTTTTCCCCAAAACAAATGCAAAGTGGTCTAAAACACTATTGCAGTGTTTTAGATATATATCTATATAGATATATATAACTGTCTCTACAGTTCTTTACCTAATGTGGGCATAGCCCAACCCCCTTTTATTCATATAACTTCACAAGAGTACAGTTAGATTAATATATGATTTTTAATGATACAATATCCTCATTGGTCTATGTCTGCCCTCTTTTAAATAACCTCTTCCTTCACTGGGGCTTCCCTGATAGCTCAGTTGGGAAAGAATCTGCCTGCAATGCAGGAGATCACGGTTTGATTCCTGGGTCGGGAGGATCTGCTGGAGAAGGGATAGGCTACCCACTCCAGTATTCTTGGGCTTCCCTTGTGCCTCAGCTGGTAAAGAATCCACCTGCAGTGTGGGAGACCTGGGCTAGATCCCTGGGTTAGGAAGATCCCCTGGAGAAGGGAAAGGCTACCCACTCCAGTATTCTGGCCTGGAGAATTCTATGGACTGTATGGGGTTGCAAAGAGTCGGACACAACTGAGTGACTTTCACTCACTTACTCCTTCATTAGCTAACAATAATATCACCTATATACCCCAGGAAAGAGTTCAAAATAACACTAACATCTGCCCATAAACTCAACACCCAAAGATAACAATTAAACGTATTTTTCAAAAATTATATTGGTTGAGACAATCTGACTAAATACTATCTCTTCTCATATCATGAATTCTTAATATTGGCCCATGTTTGATCTTCTTTAGTTAGGTAGTTCTGTGATCAATTATTGTATTTCCATTTCTCCCCTTTCCTAATAAAATCAACAACCACCAACCCAGAACAACACTGACTCTTACATAGAGCTGCCCATAGGCTCTTGATCAACATGTTAAATACCCTGGACCCTTTATTCACTGGAATTCAACTTTACAGAAATGTTCCAAGAATAATCGATATCTCATTATGCATTCTCATTGTTGGTGGTTATCTCACTCTATCTCTTTGTCTTTATTAAATAGTGTTTATTTATGTACTCATTATTGATTCACTAATAAAAGGATCTACGCCTAAGATCTATCGAAGCCTGTATTCCTAACTTCAGTGACAATCTCATATCCCGCCAAAGCTGTAAATTAAGTTTGTTTCTAAAAACCTCAGAGTTATAGGGGTTAGTCAAAATCCTTGGTTTGGACACCTCAGAGTACTCATCAATAATCTAGGCCTGGGTTATTCTCCTTTATTCATTTATACATTTATTAATTCATTCATTGATTGATTAATAATGAATCAATAACCATAAAGCAAGACTTTAACAACATTACTAACTTCTGGGTTTTGCTCATTTCTCTCAGAAGTAAAACACTGTATCTATAAGGGACCTCACTGTGGGATTTCATGCAAATCCACACTCATAATGGCAATTCTTGGTTCTTTAATGTTTCTTGAATTTGTTCGGATTTTAAATGTACAACAAAACAATCCAGGAACACCTTATTTTACTTCACTAACAATTTTCCAACTCAATAGTCTCAACAGATTAAATGTCTAAATCTTTATTCCCAGCAGAATGTGTAAATCAACCATGGTAAAATAAATAAATAAAGTGAAATAGAAACAACTGTAAAATGAATGAAACATCTTCTTTTATCTTGCCTTTTAATGGATCTCAGTCATTCAAAGTTGGACTTCCCTAGTGGTCCAGTGATTAAGATTATAAACTTCCACCAAAGGGGCCATGGGTTCAATCGCTCATCAGAGAACTAAGACCCCACAAGCCTTGAGCACAGCCAATAAATAAATAAATAAAATTGAAAGAAAAACAAAGTCAAGTGTATCTAAAAGTTTGTTCCCTGCACATTTCACCAGTATTCATTCTTGATCCTTTTTATGCATTTATCTATTTGTCTATCTATTGTTTAATTCAATTAGTTATGAATTAATAATCCTATGTCTATTGTTTGAGAGATAATTGACAAGAGTAAATCAAAGCTCACACAACTCAATATCATAAAAACACACAATCCCCAAAAAATAGACAAAAGATTTGAATTTCCAAGTTCATTCCAAGTTCCAAGTTTCCAAAGAAAACATACATATGGCTGACAGGTATTATGAAAAGATGTTCATATTGCTTTCAGAGAAACACAAATCAAAACAAGAATGAGGCATCACTTGTCAGAATGGCTATTATCAAAAAGTCTACAAAAAACAAAAGTTAGAGAGGATATGAAAGGAATGCAAGCTGCTACAGCCACTATGGAAAGAAAACAGGACGGAGATTCCTTTAAAAACTAAAAATAAAACTACCATATTATCCAACAACTCCAGTCCTAGGATATACTGGTAAAAAATGAAAATATTAATTCAAAAAGATACTTGCACCCCAGTGATAGCCAAGATACAGAAGCAATCCAAGTCTCCAGTAACAGACAAATGGATAAAGTTTTATGTATACATATATATTAAAATGTATACATATACACATATATATGTGTATATTTTATATGTGTGGTATATGTATAATGGTATATTGAAAGTGAAAGTTGCTTAGTCGTGTCTGACTCTTTCTAACCCCATGGACTATATACCATCCATGGAATTCTCCAGGCCAGAATACTGGAGTGGGTAGCCTCTCCCTTCTCCAGAAGATCTTCCTAACCCAGGGATCGAACCTAGGTCTTCTACATTGCAGGTGGATTCTTTACCAGCTGAGGCACAAGGGAAGTCTAAGAATACCGGAGTGGGTAGCCTATCCCTTCTCCAGCATATCTTCCCGAACCAGGAATTGAACTGGGGTCTCCTGTGTTGCAGGCAGATTCTTTACCAACTGAGCTATCAGGGAAGCCCCACGACTCAGTCAGAAAAAAGGAATGAATTTCTGCCATTTAAAGCCATGCTGCTGCTGCTGCTGCTGCTGCTGCTGCTGCTGCTAAGTCACTTCAGTCGTGTCCGACTCTGTGTGACCCCATAGACGGCAGCCCACCAGGCTCCCCCGTCCCTGGGATTCTCCAGGCAAGAACACTGGAGTGGGTTGCCACTGCCTTCTCCAGTGCATGAAAGAGAAAAGTGAAGTCGCTCAGTCTGTCCGACTGTTAGCGACCCCATGGACTGCAGCCCACCAGGCTCCTCCGTCCATTGGATTTTCCAGGCAAGAGTACTAGGGTGGGGTGCCATTGCCTTCCCCATTAAAGCCATGCAGATGAACCTAAAGAATAGTATGCTAAGTGAAAGATGTCAGGCAGAGAAAGACAAAACCTGTATGAAAAAAACTTATGTGTGGAAATAAGGAATAAAATGAGTAAATGTATATGCAAAACAGAAACAGATAATAGAGAACAAACCTATGGATATATTTATAGCACTGTATTCCTAGGTGGCAACGTTGTAAAGAGTTTGCCTAATGTAGAAGACACAAGAGACACGTGTTCAAGCCTTTGGTCAGGAAGATCCCCTGGAGAAGGAAATGGCAACCCACTCAGTATCCTTGCCTGGAAAATTTCATGGACAGAGGAGCCTGGCGGCTACAGTCAACAGGACCGCACAGTCGGACACAGCCGAGCACACGTGCAATGTCCAAGCAGAGGCTTTAAAAGGTACAGAGGTGGTTTTGCTTGGCGTCTGGAGTTTCAGGTTTTCACTATGAGACAAGCATGACGGAGACACTACACCTCCTTTATCTCAGGACTTTGAATGAGAAGGCAACAAGTGAAGTCAACCCACAGCCAGGAGCACAAATGCTGCCAGACACTTATGTTAGAAATAAACACTACTGTTGCTGTGATGACTGCTATTCTGTGAGCCAGTGACATTGCGGGCTAGTTATGCAGCACGATCACGACGACTAACTCATACGTTTCCTCCCTTTTAAGAACTGATTCATGTATTGGTTTTTTATAACATAGTCAATGAAATCACCACGAAGGTACCATCAAACCTAACAAAAGCTATAACGTCTATCCATCTCAGTAATTTGTTGTTGTTGTTGTTTCCTCAGTCGTGTTTCACTCTTTTGTAACCCCACGGACTCTAGCCTGCCAGGTTCCTCTGTCCATGGGATTCCTCAGTAATGTATGTATATATACTAGGCATGGATATAAAAGGTGGCTAAATCTTTACAATTCTTACCCATAAACTCTTACTTTATAAAATTAGTTTCAACCGTACAGAGAGGTACTAATACAATATTTACTTCATGATATACTTTCTTCTTTGGCCCTTGTTCAGTTCTCTACATACCGACAATTAGTAACACCTGTCTGCACGTTTCCCACCAAAAAATGTAAAGGAGACCTTTTATTTATGGGCAGCAGTTACTATTAATATTAATTAATACTGTTAATTAATAATGTTAATACTACTAACAATACAAATGTTGGTACGGGGCATATTCTCTTCCTTGCCTCATACATGGAGTCTCTATTATTTATTACTCATTTTTTTGAAATAAACATTATTATTACAGTGAGTATCTGCAAAAGGACTCTTCAACCTACCAGCTACAACCTTAAAAACAACTGCTTGATACTCTCTTACCAAAATACACAAACCTTAAACGTTAGAGAAGTGTTCACACAAACTTCAGGGCATGCATTCAAAGTATACTTAATAGTTGATAAAATAAATGAATAAGCCTATGTCTATTTTTCATGAACCAAAGACTTTTTTGCCAGTGAATCTCAGCCGTGCAGAACTGGATTAATTATCATCTTTTTCACATGGTACATTTTCATCTCTGGCCCATAATTAACCCTCTTTTATTAACTTATGTCTTTAATTATTCATACCTAATATTCAAGAAATTCTCATTAACTAACCACCCAATGCAACTAATAGAGTAGCCATTATCCATATATGACTATTTAAATTTAAACTAATAAAAATAAAGTAAAATTAAAAATTCAGTTCCCCATCCTCATTAACCACATTTCAAGTGCTCACTAGTCACATGTGGCTAGTGGCTACCATATTGAACAGAACAAATTACAGGTCATTGTAATGCAGTGCAGAAATTTCTATTGGACATAAAATACGTTCTTTACCTGTAGCTAATGGGCTAGAACTGTTTCTAATGAAGCTAAATGGGACTGATCATAATTCCTTATCATCGGTCTATGCTGATTCTCCTTGGTTTTGATCATTACTAAAAGAGTTTTAATTAACATCCAGAAATCCAGTCTCTGACTCCACAGGTAGAACACCAACACCGTCTTTCATCTCTGTTTGTGTTCCTTGCTCAATGAGTTAATAGCCTAAATCTTTATCCATGGAGGGCTGTTTAAATAAGCTAAGCACACACACACCATGAAATACAAAAGAGCTGGTAAAGGGAATGAAACATGCTAGGTGATGGTAGTCAAAAGCGTACAACTGAATTAACTGTTATCCTTTCATCTTTGGGTCGGTCTCATCACCAGTCTACATTTTGGATATTCTGTGTCTTTTATGTTTATTATGGGTTTCCCTCATGGCTCAGATAGTAAAGAATCTGCCTGAAATTCAGGAGATCTTGTAAACAAATAAATACATTTATTAAATTTTTTAGCACTGAAATTAACATCCAACACACCATCATGCAAGACCAGGAATACTGAATATCTGCTCCTTAACCACACTTTAAGTGGACCTGGGATGTACAGAATTGTTGTTTTAGTTGGTTAAGTCTTGTCTGACTCTTTTGCAACCCCATGCACTATAACCAGTTAGGTCCCTCTGTTCATGGGACTTCCCGGGCAAGAATATTTGAGTGGATTGCCATTTCCTTTTCCAGGGAATCTTCCCAACCCCGGGATGGAGCCCATGTATATTGGCAAGCAGTGTCTTTACCACAGGAGCCGTCAGGGAAGCCCCATGGACAGAATCAGAAAGTTTTTAATTCTGGAGTAATTAAATGTTATTAGTGACTCAGGTTTGCCCTCTCATTTTATTCATTAATTTGTTCATTCATTCATTTATGCACACCCTTAAACCGCTGTCTAGCTCAAGATTTAAGAACATCAACTATCACCTACATTTTCTTTGCCTTATCCTTATCACCCAAATAAGAGTCAAAATTCTCATAAAAACGGCATGATTAAATAAACTAGGCTGTGTCTATTTCATGCAACAGAAAGCAACTTTTTAAAAGAATGAACAGCCTGGATCATTTTTAATGAGTCTCACTTGCGCAGAATTGAATTAATCAGCCTTAGTTTATGAAACATTATGCTCACTGCTCTGTGCTTTGTCCTTTTAAATTTTATGTATCCCTTTAAAACAAACAATAAAAGGACACTCATGAATCTTACCCAAAATCTAATAAGCTACCAATTCTTTTCATTTCTATGTGCATCTCTCACTGAGCTAACAGTCTAAACTTCACCAAGAGGAAAATGTTGCTAAAACCATAGTGCATAATAGTAGAATGCTACTAAAATAAATGAAATAGCATATTTTTGTTTCAACTGCCTTCAAATTTCCAGAACTGTGTAGTCTTAAATCTTGGGTCATGCTATATCATCTTCTTTAGTTCATGATTTCACTAATTTTGATTTTACTAATATAAACACCCATTTCTTTATAAATCAATAAAAATATAATAACACACTATTCATCCCAAGGCTAAGGGAAAGTAACAATTACACTTATATAAACATATATATTATTAATGTATAATATAATCACACATATACATATATAAATTAACATAATGATCCACATATATAATTACTTTTTTATTTGCTCATTTCTTACAGAGAGAACAGCCCCGTTATATTATTTTTTAATTCAGTGACAGGCCACATGAGATTCCTCATCCTGAGTTCAGGACAGTGTCTCATCACTGGTCTGTGTTTGGCCATCTTTGAGTTTATTTGTGCCCATTCATGTTCAACAGTGCATATGCACCCATCAACGAACCACCCAACCGTAAAACACACCACTAATCATCACTCACATTGGTTGGTCCATGGCTCATTTCCCACAGAGGTCACAGCCAAGGTCTTCATCAACAGTGTCATCAGACCCACTCTGGGGCCTCTGTGCTGTGGAACACAAGGCAGATATTCGAAACGGTGAAACAACCCAGATCTTCTCTAACGGTCGTCGGGTGAGCAGCACAGAATTTAATCACCTTCTTCAGTTCCTCACACATTCTCGTCACTGGCCCTATATGGCTCTCATCGTACATATTTTCCATCTAATAATTGCATTTATTACAATAAACGTGCATGAATTCACCACCCTAATCAAAAACAAGCACAGCGACTGCGACAAACATCCGTCTCCATGCTTCTTCCGCACAGAAGAACCGGCACTGATCTTCCTAATGGACTCAGCTCGGCTGAATTGTGATACTACTGATCTTTGACTCCAGACATATTCCTAGCCTTGTTTCCTGGCTGTCGTTTTTCTTGTTTTCACTTAGTTTTTTGAAATACGAGCACACATGAACTCAGCACTAATCCACAACAAAAATATCGATTAGTCCTTACAGACCAGTGCTTCTGATCTACAGAGGTGAGAGTTTCTGTATTGCTGTTTTAAATAGTCCACAATAGTATAGAAATGGATTGATCTTAAACCAAAATCCATAAAACGTGATCTTTGGTGGCCCACTCTTGGCTCTCATCCTGGCGTGTATTTTATTTACTCATCTAATTCACTCCTAATAATATATCAAAAACACTTGAAGCCACCATTCAGCCCAAGACTGGTGACGATTCTAGCTACCTGTAGACACACCTCCTACCCACAGTCCCAACAGCTTAAAACTTACTGGGTATTTGTTTTGTTATTTTTAATAACTACTGTTGGGTAGAACCAAATTAGTCATAACGCTTGTTTGAAAACACGGTCATCAGTGGTGCTTGCCCGGCTCTCTTTAATTCGATTTGTGCGCTCATTCATTTGTACAATAACTAAACAGCAAACACTCACTAATGCCTGCTTTTATCTGTCTACACTTCCCTTCCCGCAGCCAAGATCTCTTCTGGTGCACAAACCCCAGTGTGCCCATGCTGTGCAACACAAACTCCCATGAAAAAGAAGAAAGCAGCCCAGACCTTTCTGCGTGTTAATGCCAGGTTAGCAGACCTGGGTTAATCATCACCTTTTCTGCAGACCCATTTTCACAGCTGTGCTACTCTAGGCCATTATTTCTTTTTTCTTTGATTTTTTTTTTTTATCAATAGAATGAAGGACCACAAGCCACTCTGATCTCTTTCTCACATCCCTCGGTTGTGAAGAATTAACCGCAGTCCTTGGTGCATGACTCCCTCTCCTCCCGATGGCCCTGGTACTTTACTGACTATGCAAAGCAGTGCAGTAACCATGCAGGGCCCCCACCTTCAGCACCTCCCCTCTTAGTTCCCTGCTGCCCTCTACCTTAAACAAGGACCCCCATATCCCCTGTGTCCTCTTCCCTTCCCCTTTTACACACGTAAAATTTTACCACATATTCTTAAAAAGTATTTTCCACAGTTCAGTGGCTGGCTGGGCCGCTGCAGGGCCTGTGTCAAGGGGGAGAATTAAATACACAAGATGGACTTCCGAGCACACCCATCAAGGGGTGGTAAAAGGGCCGGAAGCTCTTTATCTGTGCGTGCAGTCACGAGCCAGTGTGGCTCACGGGCTGAAGCATAAATGCTGGCACCACACTGCCTGCCTCCACACCCAGCCTCTAGTCTTGGGTAGCTGGGCCACCTCGGGAAAGTGAACTGACCTCTCCATGCCCGTTTTCCCCACCCACAGTCACAGCAGCTGTCCCTAAGCAGCATCAGCTATTCTCTGCATGCCAAAGTCAGCCGGGGAACCCACCCCTTCCCTCCCCAGCTCTGAGCCTCCCCACAACATCTTTCTTCCGTCTGCAGCAGCTGTGGTGCTAGACAGACAGACAGACCAGGTTCCACCCCAGCAGGCACTCGTGAGCGGTGTAACTGCAGAGACGTGACCTGGCTTCTCTGCCTTGTGCCCCAGACTCCTGCGACCGGTCGACTGCTGACAGCGACACCGTGAGGGTCCAATGCGGGGGTGCGTGGGACCACAGACCTTTCCGCAAGCGGCTCCCACCCTGCGCTCACCCTGCCCCCCCCCCCCCCCCCCCCCCCCCCCCCCCCCGGGCCCACCCCCCCCCCCCCCC
>SJYX01024464.1:160975-175016 GCA_006410675.1 Oreotragus oreotragus | reverse complement strand
TGCAAAGCAGTGCAGTAACCATGCAGGGCCCCCACCTTCAGCACCTCCCCTCTTAGTTCCCTGCTGCCCTCTACCTTAAACAAGGACCCCCATATCCCCTGTGTCCTCTTCCCTTCCCCTTTTACACACGTAAAATTTTACCACATATTCTTAAAAAGTATTTTCCACAGTTCAGTGGCTGGCTGGGCCGCTGCAGGGCCTGTGTCAAGGGGGAGAATTAAATACACAAGATGGACTTCCGAGCACACCCTTCAAGGGGTGGTAAAAGAGCCGGAAGCTCTTTATCTGTGCGTGCAGTCACGAGCCAGTGTGGCTCACGGGCTGAAGCATAAATGCTGGCACCACACTGCCTGCCTCCACACCCAGCCTCTAGTCTTGGGTAGCTGGGCCACCTCGGGAAAGTGAACTGACCTCTCCATGCCCGTTTTCCCCACCCACAGTCACAGCAGCTGTCCCTAAGCAGCATCAGCTATTCTCTGCATGCCAAAGTCAGCCGGGGAACCCACCCCTTCCCTCCCCAGCTCTGAGCCTCCCCACAACATCTTTCTTCCGTCTGCAGCAGCTGTGGTGCTAGACAGACAGACAGACCAGGTTCCACCCCAGCAGGCACTCGTGAGCGGTGTAACTGCAGAGACGTGACCTGGCTTCTCTGCCTTGTGCCCCAGACTCCTGCGACCGGTCGACTGCTGACAGCGACACCGTGAGGGTCCAATGCGGGGGTGCGTGGGACCACAGACCTTTCCGCAAGCGGCTCCCACCCTGCGCTCACCCTGCCCCTCCCCCGCCCTCACATCGCCCACCCCGCGGGTCCAACACCCCCGATCTGATTAGAGAAACAGTGATCTCGATGCTCAGGCCAAGCCGAGGGTTTCCGAAAGGATGGGCCTCGGGTCGGAAATTGTTGGGGTCTGTTCTTTTTTGGACCCGGCATCAAAGCTTAAACAAGTGCCCTGGAAAACAGAAATCCAACTAAGGGATGCGCTTTGTAAAACTAAAATTCATTTCATGAAATGGGCCTGCCTTTGGGGGAGTCCATGCCCTGAGATTCTTGATGTTCGCATTGTTTCCCAGAAACCAAAAAACCATGACCTTAGTGACAAGAGACAACCAGCTTCCTTCCTGCCCTCCCAGACTGGCCTGGTGGGAGTCCAACATGCTGGCCCCAGAGAAACTCTGAGGCATGAAAAATAAAAAATAAATGACAAGTTAAAACATATTCTAATATGTTCATATGTTAAAACATATGCAGTTGTGCATACGATGTAATATATACACGCAAACATACCCACGTGGGGACCTACACAAGGAAGTCATGGGAAGACCCCTAGCTGGGGATCCTGACCCAGGCTCCTGCCTCTGCCGTGACCCCACCTCGGGGCATTGGACGCTCCCCTTGCTGAACCTCAGGGGTCAGTGATCTCTCGGGCTTCCCTCCCTCCCAGAGGGTGTGAAAATGAAAAGCATAAAGTTCAAGTGCAAGTTTCCTCGAAGAGACAGAGGACCGTTAACGCTGTACCTCCTGCCCCAGCGTGTAGTGTCCGCAGCATGCCTTCGCGTACAATGTCCCATCTGATCTTCACAACGGTCCTGTGAATAAGACACGATCATCGCAATGAGCCAACATTTACTGGATGGACACTCTCCACCAGGCACCATGCTGCCTACTTTGCAGTCATTGACAATGCTCTGGGATGAGAACAATTCAACAGCATCTTTCTTTTTTCCCCCCAAAAAAGTTTTGAGCATGTGCTTGGTGCCAGATACAGGCCAGGGAAGACAGCAATGAACGAGACAGACAAAATCTGAGAGCTCACACCCTTGCAGGTGGAGACAGGAATAGATAATATTCAAAATAAGGACAACGTGCAGTTTGTAAGATGTTGATAAGAACTGTGGGGGTGGACAGAAAGCAGGGAAAAGAATGAGAGAAAGGGTCCAGTAGTTAGGACTCCATGCTTCCACTGCTGGGGATCGATGTTCGATCCCTGGTGAGGGAACTAAGATCCCACAAGCCACATAGCATGGCCAAAAGAAAGAAGAAAACACCAAGGAGGAAAAAGTCTCACTGAGAAGGTGATATCTGAGCAAAGGCATGGTTAGTCCCACTTAACACACGAGGAAGCAGAGCCTCGGAGAAGTTCAGTGACTTACAAGTGGTCACACAGCTCGGAAGACGCTGGCAGCCAGGGTGGAGAGTCTGGCTTCAGCCTGCCTTAATCACGTAACCCCAGTGCCTCGTTTTTGCAGTAGCTCTTGCTCTCTGCTATCCAACTGTCAGCCCATAAAGTGAGTGTGTGAATGCACGTGTGGTCCTACAGGAGGGTTCACCTCCCCTGCCACACAGGCATCTCCAGGATGTACTAAGAGTCATGGACAAATCAGCGAACCTTCCTGGAGGGAGACGGCAGTGGTTGACAGTTCCCATGGAACTTGCATGGATTCCGGGATCAGGTCATCCTGAGAAAATATGCCCAGCATGGCCCAGGAAGTCAGCAGAGAGGCTAAACCCATCTGCTACCACATGGTTGTTAGGGCATCCAAATGCATTCGCTCCCCCTGGTGCCACCCCACGTGCAGTCACATGCCACCTAGGCTGAAGTTGCAAATGTTCTGCCCAGGAATGGGGGGAGGTCACCCCACCCTCGGGTCTCGCACGGTGTGAGACTCAACTGGAACCGTTCTTTGAGCCCACTGGCCAACCTCAAAAGACCCAACAAGAAGCAAGTCTAATGTGGCTATTTTCTAGGCTCCCCTGCACCTCCACCCCAAGAGAAACATGTGGTGAAAGAAGTTTGGTGACAGTACATGTGGGAAACTTGCCCATTGCTTCTAGAAGCCATGAAGCTGAACCAAGACAATTTCATTTCTTCATCTTGCCCTTCACCTACTCAGCTTCTTCTCAGCGCCCTTCCAATCTCTCTAAAACTCTCAAGACCCCCAAGAAAATTCCTGCAGGGCAGTTTTACCTATTCCAAGGCTTAAACTTTCATCAGATGGATCATGTCGATTGGGTACATATAACTCTTGTGTACATAACTAGAAATGAAATCGTCGACGCATATTCATTTTTCGGTTTCACTGATTGCCCTCTCCAAAGGCAAAGACTCACACACCTCTATGGGTTATCTATTCAGCTGCCTCTAAAGTATGGATAAAGATTACCAGTCAGACATACTAAATGCCATCTCATGGAAAACAGCAATAACAACTGCAATTTTAATTATAATGAAAATTTTTATTGCCTCCTCACCATATGGGAAACATTGCTCAAAGCACTTTAAGTGTTTGACTCATTTCATTTTCAAGCACCCATTAAGAAAGTACGAACACTACTGGTATTTCCAGACTACAAATGCGGAAACTGAGGCACAGAGGTGAAACACTTTGTCCGAACTCACAAAAGTCATCAATGGCAGGGCTGAGATTGAAATCTGAGCATCTGGGGTGTATGTACCAGGACTCAGCCCCTAAGCAGATTATCAAAACACAACTGCTGAATTCAAGCCAGGTCTCCAGGGATACCACTGCCTGCCCCTTCAGGCCTCTGGCTGCTTCCCTCTCTCCTGGCCTTGCCCCCCTGCTGCCTCTAGAGTCTACCTCTGCTTCCCTGAGCATTCAGTCATAATCGGAGCTAACTTGGATAACTGCACTGCAGGATGTCAGTGATAAGTTTGACCCCTACATGTGTGATATTTAAAAGTGAGATGATCCAGAGAAGGAGTTGCCTGAGAAATAAATTTAAGGTCTGGGGGACAGAAGTTTGGCTCCCTGACAGGCCAGGAAGCTGAGTCTGACATAGGTGAACCCCAAGGAGTACAGATTTTTTTCAGGCATGGTCAGAGAGAAAAGAAAACAGGAAGAGAGCATGGGTTTGGTGGAAGAGCAGACAGGGGATGAACTCCTAGCCCTGCGTGCTGTGGGGCAAGACACGGGCCACCTCGAGCCTCAGCTTCCTTCTCTCTTGACTGAGGATGATAGCTGCTGCGGTGGAGGGCCGCTCTGATGACCGAAGCCTATCTCGAGCACAGGGCTGGGCTCAGGGCTCGGTCATCAGGAGAGGCAGTGCAGGGGGACTGTCCTCTGGCCCTCAGTGCAGCGTGAAAGCAGCCGGGACCACGGGCTGCACCCGAGCAGCTCGAGCACGCCTCGGGGACTTGGTCCCCACCGCCTGGCAGCCCACCTGTTGCCTGGAGCCCCCTGAGACAGCGACTGTGCTCACAGGCTGCATAGAAGGCAGGAGCTTTCCCAGCAAGCTTCACTCAGAGGAGACCTCTCTTCACAGATCGAGTGAGCCCTTGGTGTTGGTGAGAAACTGACTGTTCCCGCTCATTTATCCATCCATCCGCCCTCTGCACCTTAATTCACTCCCTCAAATCAACAGCCTTCATCAGCCAGCCAGCCACCCCTCCACTGCTTCTTCTTGATGCATCCATCCTTCCGACAGACCTGGGTCGGGATCCTGGGTCCTGCTTCCTAGCCAGTCTCAGACAAGTCACTAACCTCTCCTAGTCCTCTCATCTGTGGCATATAAAGGGACATCAGACGTAGCTGGGGCAACGATTTAAAGAGCGCATGGACATACCAGCAACTGGCCTGAGCAACGGATCCTAAAATCTTCATTCCCACTGTCTGCAATGGGGCTAGGATTTATGAGGGAAGAAAACCGCTGCATCTTGTATGTTTTCTAGGGATTATCTGCAATGTTTTTGCAGCGTGCAACCCCCTGTGGCACCTGGAACTGGGTGGTGGCCAGGGCAAGTGAAGGTGGGGGTCCCTCCTGGACACACAGCTGAGAGTGCCACCTAGTGGGCTAGCAGCCCATGGGGTCCTGAGTGGGTCCCACGTTGTGGCAGCTGCTGTCGGCTGTGGGACAGCTGATTTGCAAGCCAGCTGGGAGGTCCCAGCCTCCCTGCCTGTAAGCTGCTCTGCTGGGATTTAGTGCACGTACTTTCCTCATCACTCAGAGGGTCTGGACTGCCAGGAGCCTTTTGTTTTGTGGATGATTGCCAACTCTGATTTGCCTACCCCAGGCTCTCTTTAGAAGTTTCCGGGGCGGTTGGGGGCGGGGGGGTGCTGGGTGGAGGATAACTCTAGCAGCCACTGTTCGCTAGCATGTCTACTCTGTATTAAATACAGGGTTGGGGGCTTCATGTGCATTATCTCAAATCCTCTCCATGACCCCAGCGGAGACCCAGAATTTGCTCCACTTTCAGTGAGAAAACTGAAGCTTCCTGAGGTCGGGTTACTCACTTAAGGGGAAAGTAGCTATGCAAACCCCTGGATTTGTAGCTGCACTTACTTCCTACAATCTCGGTGCCCCCCTTGAAAGTGCAGGAAAGAATTTGGACACTGATTTGAACAAGCCGAGTGTAGAAGAAATTTATGAGTCGGTTGGGGCTATTTGAATGCCGAATAGCTATTGGATGACATTAAGAAAATGCTGTTAATTTTTTAACTGTGATAATGGCATTGTGGTTATGTTTACAAAACAGAAAAGAGTCCTTCTTTGTTACAGATGCACACTGACAAATGCTGGAGGAAAAGGTATGGTGTCTGAATTTGCTTCACAAGTCTGGGGGAAAGTGGGAGTAGTGGAAGGACAGTATGGAGTCTGGATGGAAGGAGAGGGGTTGGGAGTCGTTGGCCTGCAGCAGTAGGAAAACGGTAAATTGTGATGAAAACAGGTTACCATTTTCTCCACTTTTATGTTGTGGGAAATTAATCGTAATCAAAGGTTTTTAAAATCAACATGTAAAAATAGAGCGCAGTAGTCATCAAATGAAGATAATAATAATAAACAATATTTTAAAGTTCAGGAGCCAAGGAAGCAGGAGATATGAAGCCACATAAAAGAGCAAAGGGGTCCAGGGTCTGAGCTGACTCCTTCCTGGAGGGCTGTAGGGGGCTGACTCACAGGCAAAAAAAAAAAAAAAGCCTCAAAGTGGAAAGGGGACAAGAGAGGGGCCTGGATGGGTGAAAGCAAGCCATTCTAAGGTGGGGAGGTTAAGGAGAAAAAGCACAAGGGTGCAGAGCGAGACACCTACCTGCTACCCCAGTGCCCTACCTCCCAGACCCTCCTACGCACCCCTCCCAGCCACTGCTATATCCCTCAGACCTCCGCCGCATTCTCCCCCGGATGCCCAGGGCCATCTGGTCCCTTTCCTAGGCACTCCTGCCCCTCCCTGGCCCCTCTGCCCACCCCCCAGGACCTTCTAGTACCGAGCACCCTCTTCTGACTCCTAAAGGGCCCGCTGGAGCCTCCCTTCTCTACGGCAGACCTGGCCACCTGATGACGCCTTCCCTGGGACCAGCTCAGATAGGATTCGGCTATCGAGCTTGTCAAACTTTTTTTCCTTTTTCTTTCCTTGTTTGGCTCTTTAGGGGACAAGCGGAGGTGGCTTTGGCCCTCCAGCTGTGTGCCAAGCTGGCCCCACCATCACCAGCCCCTCTGTTCCCCACCCCAGCCCTCCTCTTTCCGGCCAGTGACATCATTGGAAACTCACTGACGCCCGAGCCCAGGTCCACACCAAGCTTCCCAGACCCCTGGGCCCCTCACAGCCCTCCTGCAGCTGCCAGACTGCAGTCTGCTTCCTGGGCGCCTGAGCATCCTCTGCCCCGCCTGCAAATGCTCCCTCCCTCAGCCTTCCTTCCCCACTTTGGAAAGCCGGCCATCAGACCAGCTCCCAGGACCCTCCCCGCAGGCTGCTGCATTGCAGCGCGGTCCTCTCTCGGTGAGGGCGGGGCGCAGCCTGCAGTCACCCCCAAGGTAGGGTGAGCCGCCCCTCCCCGGCTGCCCCCATCCCCCTGGCACGCACGCGCATGCAGGTATCTGGGGCTGGCAAGGAAAATCAAAATCGCTGCCTCCGCAGAAGCCAAACAAAAACAAAAACCAAACAGGGCCCCAGTCCCCACGGGTCTGCCTCCCCCTCCTCACTTTCCAGACTCAAAAATGTGGCCCAGGCAGCCCCCTTGTGGCACTCGGGGGCGCCACAGACGCTCGGCTGGTGTCTGAAGAACTCAGACTGTCTTGATTCCACTGCACCGTGAGTTGGCACAAATCTCAAGTGACCCAACTGCTGCCCAGCTGCAGAGCCGCCTCTCTGAGTGGGGGGCGCAGTTCCCCTCTCCTTCCTCCCGTCCACAGCACTCCCCGTGGCTCCCTCCCTCCGGGACATGGAAGTCTCCTGTTTTGAATACTGCTCGGAGGAGCAGACAGGTGTCTGGGGGTGTGCACTGTGGCTGGGGTGGGGGCTGGAGGGACGGCACGGGAACAGGGACTCTCCAACAGAGATGATGGGGAAACTGAGGGGCAGGGTGGGCCCCCGACCTAGTCTGTGTCAGAGAAAGGGGCTGGGGTACCTGCCCTTGAGAGTAGGCTCTAGGCTGGGCATTTGCCTGGGGGAGGGGACTCCCTCTCTCGGCCCTCAGCCATCAAGCCTTCATCCATGGCCACAGCTAGTCCTGCCCAGGAAGCTGCCCCTAGTGGGCCCCCCGGATGCTCTCCCGCCCCTCCCTCTAACTCCCCATCCACGCAAACAAGACCCAGCCCCCTTGATCTGCAATCTGCCTAGACGTGGGCAGGGCCCCCTCTACGTCAGGTTAATAATGCCACTTTTATAAGCCTCTGCCAATAGGTGCTACCACCTAATTTGGAATCTGCCCTTCAAACGGATTGGGCCACAGAGGAGCTGGGATCTCAAGCACCCACTGCTGGGAGGTGCTTATAACTACTCACTCCGTCCCCTGCCCATCCACAACCCCCAGCACTAAGCACAGCCTCGCTGAGCTCCCTCCAGCAGCAGGGTGTGGTGGAGAGTCTCGGACAGACTGGGGTTCCAGCCTAGCTGGCCCTCATACCAGCTTGAGAGTCGGTGAGTATGTCACTTCATCTTTTCCTGCCTCAGTGTCTCCATCAGGCCAATGGGGATTTTTGAGGCTGGTGCTCAAGAGTTCCTGCTGGGGCTGAGTTCTAGGCAGACAGCCCGGCTCGGGGCTTGTCTCCTAGAAGACAGGGCTCCATGATGTCAATTGCATCACTTGATTTACAGTGACTGACTCCCTTCTCTTTCCCCCACTAGACTGAGCTTGGAGGACAAGAAGCCAGCCGATTGGCACTGCTCTGTGTCCAGCCTTCCAGCCAAATCTGGGCCCGGGAAGGTAGGTGCCCTGCACTGGTTTGGAGAATTGAGTGCCCAGAAGGATAGCTGCACCCCACAGTTTGTGGGATGCTTGGACTCCACTGGGCTTCTCTTCCCAGACACCCCTGCCCTTTGTCTAAGCTAGTGCTTCTAGGGAGCAGCCAAGAAAAATGTTCCTTTCGCCTTACCCCAGGGGGTCCCCTCGCGCTGTTTGTAAACACTGCCAATGCTTGCCATATTAAAGGCAGATGTGGGGTTGCCCATCTTTTTTGTGGCCTACCCTAAGCATCTACTGTGAGCTCACAGGCCCACAGGCCTCCTCTGGCTGAGTTAATTTGTGCTGGTAGAGCCCACAGAGGGGTCTCTGTCCCATGAAGTCCCTGTCTGTATTCGGAGCAGGGCCTCCTAAGGCCAGGCAGTATTCTTTGCTGCGACACTTGTTACATGCGTGCGTGCGTGCGTGCGTCGCTCCCTGAGTCCCATGGTCTACCGTAGCAGCCCTGATGAGCTGTCTAGTGAGTGCTGGGCTGCACTTATCTCATTTAGCCTCCCCCTGAGCCGGTGCGGAAGCCCCCTCTCATCTCCGTTTCACAGAGGAAAACCCAAGGCTCTGAAAAGTAAGAGGAATCGCGTGGTCTCCCAGTTAGAGAGCCGGGAAGCGCAGCCAGGGAGCCCCCAGCCCCGCCGCGGGCGCCTGCCGCCGCTGTCGCCGCCGCTGTGGGCTGACCAGGGCCGGCCCGGCTGCCGGCGGCTCCTGCGGAAAAGGCAGGGGGGTTGCATAGAGAGCGTTCTCCCTAGCAACTAGCAGAGGGGCCATAAAAAACCGAGAGGGCTCGGAAGCCGCTTACAGATAGCTCCTGAGCAGCTGGACCCGGGAGGGGAGACCCGCGCCCTCCCCTGGGCTCTCTGCAGAACAGCAGGGCAAAGGGCTCCTTCCCGGACGCGGGCGGGCGGGCCAGGGCAGACGCGCCCCGGACAGGTGTCGACGGCCGAGACAGGACGCGGCTGGGGAGCCCCTGGCCCGATCCCACCGTGGACGGGGGGCTCGCTCTGGAGAGCCCCGGGAAGGAGCTTGCCGCCCGCAAAAAGCCGAGGGCAGAGGGGGCAAGGGGGCTGCGTCGGAGCCGCGGAGGCAGATGCAGAAAGCGGGGAGGGCTCCGCGAAGCAGCTCGGTGTGCAAGCCCCGAGCGGGCTGCTCGGGGAGAGAGGGAGCTCCCTGTTACGGGAGGCATCCGAGCAGAGAGAGGCAGGCCGGTACTTGGCCGGGAGGCTGCCGCACGGCTCCCTGCCCAGGCTGGCAGCCCGCGCACGTCTAGGCCTTCGAGAAGCTCCTGCAGCGCTAAGTCCCGAGCGGGGCTGGCCGCGGCGGAGGCGGGCTGGGGTCACAGCAAGGATGCTGACGCGTTCCCAGGTCCCTAGCCCTGAGCTCAATGGCAGAGGCACCGAGATGGCTGGTGGAGCGCTTCTGTCTCGGTGAGGCAGTGAGGGAGAGGAGCGGAGGAGAATGGGGGTGAGTGCGGCCTGTCTCTTATACACATCTCAGGCAAAAAAAAAAANACGCGTTCCCAGGTCCCTAGCCCTGAGCTCAATGGCAGAGGCACCGAGATGGCTGGTGGAGCGCTTCTGTCTCGGTGAGGCAGTGAGGGAGAGGAGCGGAGGAGAATGGGGGTGAGTGCGGCCGGCGCGGGGAAGCGGGGAGGGTGGGGGGCTGTCCTGCAGCCAAACCCCCATCTCATGGGCTGGGCCACCTGGAGTGGTCAAGGTCTCGCCCCGGCTCCCAGGCCCAGAGACGCTGGCCTGGGTCCTCTCTGAGGCAACGGGCTGGAGCAGAGGGTGGGGGAAGCCTTTCTGGGGTGGGGGGACAGAGGCGGCACAGGAAGAGCGGTGCCGGTGTTGTCTGTTGAGTTGAGGGGCTGGCCTGGTCATGGGAAAAGCAGAACCCTTTTCTGGAGACTGGGCCGCAGCCCCGGATTCGGCCGGCTGCTGGACCGTGACTTGGATGCGCTGAGGACCAGTGAAAGCCCCCTCGCCTGGCAATGGGGGCGAGGGGCCTGCATGTTGATGAGTGCGGTCCGGGCTGTGTGTCGGGTGCTGGCCCTTTAGGCCCATTCACGGGGGCTTGGTTCCCAGGAACTCTGGGTGGACGGGGCCTTTATCAGGGGACCCCGCTAGACGAGGCTCTGTTCTGCAGTTTCTAAAGGAGTTTTCTTGTCTTTGTTCCCGGTGCAGGCACTGAGTGTATGTGAGTGTGTGTGAGTGTCAGGCTGGCCGAGGGGCCCGGGGTCCCTGTCTGAAATGACCAGGCTGCCCTCAGTCTCTCTTGCGGGTAGGGATGCACCTCTCACGGGCAGGCAGAAAAGATTCGGGGAGGGCCAAGGCCCCCAGCGAGCCCAGGACGAGCCCCTTGTCACTGCTGCCTCATTGTCCCCCTCCTGACAGCCCAATCTGCCGGGCGGGCTCTATCTGTTGGCCTCGGGGTCCCAACAGCTGCTCGGACCCGCCGTGGGGGGGCAGCAGCGTGTTGCAGGTGGAGTGCGGGCTGGCTCTGCAGACAGACAGACGGACTGCCCCACCACACTGCTCAGGCGCTGCGAGCAGCCCTGGGAGGAACTGTTTGCTTTCTCAGAGCCTCAGGGGAAGGCGGGGGGTGCTTTGTGCGTGTTTGCTGTCCGTGGTGTTGTTTTAATCAATTAAAAGATGGCTCTGAAACTGTCGCTGCGAAAATGTTTGGTTAAGTATTTACAAGTCACCGCCTCTGCGGCATCGCATGGAGGTGCAGGGGGGAGGGGGGAAGCAGGGTGCTGCAGAAGAAATCACGCACGTAGAAAATTTTGCAAAGAAAGGCTTCTGACTGGGGAGAGCCCCAAAGAATTCTTTGAATAGCTTTGGTATCGATGTGAAAAGTCACCTCCCCAAATCTCTAATGGGGCAGAGGCCGCGGGGCAGCCCACCTCTGGGCCCCGGCGGGTCAGCTTGACTGCAGAGAGGAGGGGGCCTCCCACTAACAGTTCGTCTTGCCCCATACACAGACACAGCCCGGCACCCTCGCCTGGACACAAGGGTGTTGGGGATGCAAGGGGCTGCACGCTAGAGGCACAGATGGCTCCCCTAACAGTGCAGATAAGCAGCACAAGACGGGGGTCAGCCCAAGGCCAGGCTCTGGAGTGAATACACGAAAATTTAGGAGAGGGGTCTTTGTGCTCGGGGGCTGAGGAAGTTCACTTTTGTGTCAAAGGCCAGCCATGCTTCCAACTAGGTGAGGCTGCACCGAGGCACAGAAACCTCATTTAGGCTGGGTTCGGCCCAGGGAGCCGTTTCTGTGAAATTTAGAAGAAGTCAGGTTTAGCCAGAAGTTTTTCCAGGAATTATTAACCTCTGGAGACTGTAACCACTGCTCCTTGTGAACCGCTCTTGCCAAAGTCTATAAAATACAAGTCTAAAAAATCTGCCTGAAGAGCAGTCCGATGTTTTATATGTATTTATAAAATAAAGAATAAATGCTGGCCAAACTTTTTAGGAGAACCCACTTAAGACCGGTGGGAGCAGCTCCTTTCCGCCCCCCGCAGGGTTTGAGGAAAGGCCCCAAATTTTCCCTGAGGGTGTCCGCGCCGGGGCGAGGGGAACGGGCTGCTCCTCGCCCAGCACTTGCCCTCTCCATTGGCCCCTGTGGGTCTTCCTGCCCTGAAAAGGAGCCGCCTGTGCCTCTGGAGGGAGGTTAAGCACTTGGGACAGGATGAGATGGAAAGGCTGCGGGTTTCTGCTACAAACAGCGTGGCGGCTGCTGCAGAGGGTGATTTAGTTGTGTGACTGTCCCGCTCGACCCCTCGGCTCTGTGGGGGTCGATGAGCATTCCTCCTGTGACACCAGTAAACTGAGGCCCCAAAATCCTTGGGGACTTGCCAAAGACACACAGCTCTGCGTGTGGCCCCGGAGCCACGTGTGTGCTCAAGACGGCTGCCCTGATGGGGGTCTCCCTCCCACTCCCACCCCAGGGAAAGAGAGGGGACCACCCGGAACACCCTGGTGCTTCTGCTCCTCCCGACAAGCGGGCGAAGGCCTCTGCCCCCACCCCAGGGCGAAGCAGGCAGGGCATCACGGCCCCTCTACACCTGGAAGCCAGCACTCTTTCTAGAACGTGACGTATCCCAGCACCACTCTTAGCCCGGTCCTCTCCCCAGCACGTCCCCATCACACCAGCTGTCACCCTCAACCCAGCTGTCATTCCTCCGTCTCATGTTCCAGAGCCCGTTTCTCTCTGGCAAGGAGCGGTCACAAAAGGCACAAGGAATCATTTCCAGGGTATAATTATCCCCCCAAAACACATCACTGCCACTCCAACCCTCAGGTGTAAAGCACCCGACCCCTGCACCCCAGGACTCAGGGTTCCAAGGGCCTCAGGGAGCCTGGCATGTGCACTCAGGAGGGTGGGACGGAGCAGTTTGGGGGAAGCCAGCCCGCCCCCCGGGTGTGTGTCTGCAGTAAGACGGCATTCTGAGGACTCACCCAGTGCCGCAGAGCACTCAGCCAGTCCTCTGAAGCTGCCCCTCGGCCCAGGGGAACACGAGGCGGTTTTCAACTAGGGGAGGTCGGATCTAGGCAACACGGGAGTCGAGGTCACTGTAAAGGGACAAGGGAAAAAGGGTAATTAACATGTGGCCAGTTTCACAAATTCTAGAAAAATGCAAACCGTTCTTCTGGACAAGGCAATCAAGTCAGACATGTCAGAATTCCACAGACCACACTTTGCTGAAATTTTAAATGAGGTGTTGCGTTGGGCGGGGAAGACGTGCCTCTAAATTTGGGTTCACCCAGGAAATATTTCAAGCCTGGTCTTAAGGGCCAAGGCGAAGCTGGCTGGAGCCCCAAAGGGTAAAAGGCAGGGCACTCACAGAGAACAAGACAGTGGTGGGGGCCGTAGTGCGCTTAGCACACATATGTGCACGCATACGTGTGTGTGTGTGTGTGTGTTCATACGAACACATGGGGAGGGGGCACAGGGCTGGGGAGCCTCCAGCCAGACCCTGAAGGGTCTTAACATGCCAGGCTAAGGTTCTTGGACCACATCCCAGAAGCTCCGGGAAGTCAGATGGAGAATTTAAAGCAAGACAGTGACAAGGTCAAAATGGCATTTTAGAAAGATCACTCAGTGAAAATAAACTTCGCTGCAAACCATTTAATCTAGCTATCCCACCTCTAAGAAGCCGGGGGTAAAAGCACAGTTGGGGATGTGTTTACATATTCAGCTACAAGAATGCTCATTGCAGGGTCGTTAGCAATAACACACACTAAAAAACAAAAACGGGACAGCTTAGATCTTTTTTAGCTGGCATCAGTTCAGCAGAATCCTATTAATTAAAACCTCAGTTCATGACACGCTCTCCTCATTTATCTATGCCAGGACCACTTTTATTTTATCTATCTTTCTTATTTATTTTCTTAAATAATATAACAAGCACAACATGAACCAGTGACCCGCCCGACTAGGACTTTGACCAAAGCGTCTATATGCACACACTCGCCTCCCCCGCAGACTTACAGCTGGGGTTTTCAACAATAGAGGAGGCTCTAATAGACAATGGTGCAAACACACCCCGGAATATTAAACAGCTCTTAAAAAGAATCAAACAGCCGAGACCTATTGTCTTTAATGGACCTTAGTATTTTGTGCAGAACTGGATTAATCACGATCCTTTGTTCATACACACTTTTTCATCATATATCCAGGCATGTCCTGCTTTTTTTTCTCTACTATATGCATTCATATATTCATTTGTAATAACGACATAAACACTCGTGAGCCCACTCCTCAAATCCAGATCTTAGCAATTACTTAACACCTGCTTCCACAAGCCAGCACTACCCACCCCACCCCACCCCCGCACCCCGCACCATGGGGTAAGAAG
>SJYX01024464.1:143040-160426 GCA_006410675.1 Oreotragus oreotragus | reverse complement strand
ACATGGGTTTGGGTGGACTCCGGGAGTTGATGATGAACAGGAAGGTCTGGTGTGCTGCGGTTCATGGGGTCGCAAAGAGTCGGATTTGACTGAGCGACTGAACTGAACTGAGCTGATGCACACACATCCGCACATAATGACAGTTTTGCCTCCTCCCTTCCAGCTTGGAAACTGTTCACTTATTTTTCTTATCTAATTGACTTCCAATACTATATTGACAGGAAGTGGTTAAGAGAGGATATCCTTGTCTTGTTCAAGATTTTATCAGGAAGGCTTTCAGCTTTTCACTGTTGAGTATTATGTTGACATGAGTTTGTCATAAATAGCTTTTATTATGTTGAGATCTGTTCCCTCTATACCCACTTTGGTAAGATTTTTTACCATGAATGGATGTTGAATTTCATCTAATGCTTTTTTCTGCAGCTATTGAGATCATTGTGTGGTTTTGTCTTTTGTTGTGTTTTCTTTTGTTGTCTTTCATTTATTTAAAAAAAAAAAAATTTGAACCTGGCATTGTTGTAGGTATTTAGAGTATGGCAGTGAATAGTGTGTTGCCGTTCTCATCAGGAGTATAAAACATAAATTTATATAAAATACAAATAAATCTGAGAGTATAGAACAGATACATGCCAAGCACATCAGTACTATATTTGATGGGTCTTTGTGTCATGAAGAATAGAGCTAGGTAAGGAAAATGGAGAGGGATTGATAATGGTGCTATTGGGCGTGTGACCCCAAACCATCAGAAGCCCTTGATGGCTTTTGGAATTGACAAAGGCAATTCTAGCCCATGTGAAGTGCATTCCTGGACCTACTGCCCCTTGCAGAACAGGTGTGAGCCAGGTGTGAGCAGGTGTGAGCCAGCTGTTTTTGTAAGCCATGTCCTCTGGTGATGGGGGTGGACCTCTTGGAGCATCCTTCCTGCACCTAGACTTATGCCAGGCTCCTGAAGGGAGGGGTGAAGCTTGCCCAGCGAGAGGCAGGCTGAGTGGAGCTCCGTACAGTGGAAAGCACCCCGGCTCGGAGCTCCCTGAGCTGAGGCAGTCCAGCCCCCTCCTCCCTGGAGAGGTGAGCTGGGTGGACACGTCAATCAGCTGATGTCGTATCTGGCTCACAGTGGCTGCTTCATCCATAGAATGCGTCCTCTTCTGGGGCACTCACAGACAGAAAGTGTGCAAACACCCAAGCACGCCGGTGTGCAAGGGGCCAGGAGACTGCTCCTAAGAAGGTCACTCCTTAGAGAAGCTCCTCTGCTCTCTGGGGTTTGGTGACTTCACTGTGCAAGGTAGACGTTAGACTCTGAGGGGGGCCTGTGTCCCCTTCTGGCTTTCATGTTCATGCTTGTACATTTGCCAGCATTTTCCCGAGAACTCCTTTATGCTGAGCCCTGTGCCAAGATGAACAACCCTCAGCCCTGACCCTGAGATGCTCACAGTCTGATAGATGAAACATACAAGCAAAGCTGCTCTGCCACTGACCAGCCTTGTGACCTTGGGCAAGTTACTTAAACTGCCTTGGGGCTCAGTTTCCTCATCTGTAAAATGGGAAGAGTCAGAGTACCTTCCGGGGCTTTTGCAAGGGTTAGATGAGTTACAATATACAAAGCACTTAAAATAGCAAGCAAAACCACCTCCTCGGGGACAAGCAACATGACCTGGTGATGTCTGTGTCTCTTGTGCCCAGCCCAGTGCCTGGCCCCAGAGAAGTGTTTCCAAAAGAGAGGCAGAATGAACACACGTGGGAGGAATCTCTCCTGTGGGCTGGTTATCAGTTCCGGGAGCCACGTGAGATTTGGGTGAGCCCATGTGACCCTCAGATGGGTCCTGCGGGCTGCTGTAAAGCTCTCTCCAGCTCCTGTCCCTGTGAGCCTCCGCACTGTGTATTTGAGCTTTTGATACATGGGGAGATGTTTGCCAAGGTAGAGAAATGTTATTGGACATTTTTTGTGGTTGTAAAGATTACTTCTTGATGAAAACCCATACACGAAGAAAGACTTACAAGCCTCCCTTAAGGTAGGCAAATGAATGATGTGTGTTTGCAGTATCCCAGCCTGTGCTCAGGGCTGTCAGCTCTGCAGGGGGCGGGGCCGAGGAAGGGGACCAGAGGCCACGGGCAGGTAGGGGCAGTTCCTGCTAAAACTGCAGCAGCCCCTGTTTCTCAGCCATCCCTCTCTCTTTGCTCCTCTTGGCTGGCCCAAGTTTTTCTCCTGGAAAAGCCCCAGCCTTTTCCTTGAGGTCTGCCCGTTTCACTCCTCCCTGAGCTAGAGAGGAACTTGCTCTGTGTGCCTCTGACTGGTGCATCTGCCCTGGGCTCCGGCATCCTGGGAGCCCAGGTTCTTCCAAAGCAGAAGTCCTGTCTGCCCAGCCAGGTCCCGAGCCCCCGAGGGCAGGGAGCATGGCCGTTCCTCTCGGGCCTCCCTCCAGCTCCCTGGAGCACAGTTAACTGCACACAACAGCCGGCTGAGGGCAGAGGGGAACTGTCTTCAGGCAGCCAAGCCTTTCCTCACTTCCTCACTGCCTTTCTCACAGCTGCCTCCTCTACTGACCTGGGAGCCCCGGGGACAAAGAGAGATCTAATTATATGGGTGGGGTGGGGAGTGAAGAATCTTATCGAAAGGGCTGTGCAAGGTTCCGACAGCTTAGTTGGCCAGTGTATTTGGAATTTTGCCTTTCGCACCCACTGTTTCAGAAAACAAGAAAATAAAAATAATTTCTTTGGCACTGGACTTCCCGCGGTCTCTGAATGATTCACGGTTGGGGGCCTGCTGGAAAGCGATCCTGTCTGTCTTCCCTGCAGGTGGTGTTCACAGCCAACGACTCTGGCCTCCGCCACTACACCATCGCCGCTCTGCTCAGCCCCTATTCCTACTCTACCACCGCCCTTGTCAGCAGTCCCAAGGAGTGAGGGCGCCTGCCTCGGTGGACTCGAAGGACGAAGGACAGGATTTTGTGTAACCAAGAGTATTCCATTTTTATTAAAGCAGTGTTTTGACTTTATAAGCTATGTTAGAAAACAGGCAGAAACAATAAAACATGCCTATTAAAGCACTTTCCATTTCATTTGTCCTTGCTTTTTTTGATTCCCTTGTCATCTTCTCTAAAAAAAAAAGAATCTAAATTTGACAAGAAATGCAAAGGAACTAAAAGAAACATCTCTGGATGCATTCTGGGAAACTCCAAATTTCCATTGTTTTCCAAGCTAAGCACATATTCGTTCTGGTCGGCAGCTATTAAAAACACACATTCTGAAAGTGAGAAAGCTACCTTTGCCTCTCACCTTCGGTGAATAGCAAAAGGCAAATCCTAAAGTCCTCTTCTTTATTCTGTGCATTTCCTTTAAGTGCTTTACTGATCTCAAGAGTAGCCCAGCTCCACTGGGACAGACTCAGAGTGACTCAAGCCCTGTAATCCGACTGAGTAGGAGATGTAACCAGTGGACCCTCGCACCCCTAATTCATCTAGACTAACCCCAACTTCAGGTACTGAGAGACTGCTGTATGCCAAGCATTACTTTAGATGCTGTGAACCTAAGGATAGATAGAGTGCCTGCAAATGAAGAGCTCACAGCCTTTGAAGAAGATAACTGTGTCAACATGATTTGACAAGGGCTATGGTATGGTCCAAGGCAGGCTTCCCCAGTGGCTCAGTGGTAAAGAATCCACCTGCCAGTGGAGCAAACGGGTGTTCAATCCTTGGGTCAGAAAAATTCCCATGGAGAAGGAAATGGCAGCCCACTCCAGTATTCTTGCCTGGAGAATCCCATGGACAGAGGAGTTTGGCATGATATAGTCCACAGTGTCGCGAAAAGTTGGACACAACTGAAGCGACTTAGCACACATGCAGGATGATAACAAGATTCAACAAATGGAGAGAAGACAGTGTGTCAATTGTCTCCAGCCCAAATCCACAAAGAGGAATAGATCTGTGTGGTTGAGCCCACTGGACTTACTACTCATCTCAGCAAGAGAGAACATAAAATACTCTAACAAAGTATTAGATCCTACAGAAGGATTTTATGAGTTGGCCGGGTGACTTGGGGGAGTCTAAGAAAGTGGGACTTCACTCTAGATTGGATGTCATTAGAAAGTGGGGCAATTCTATGACAGTCTCTGTTTATCTGTAGGGCAGACAGACCAGTGCAGACACAAAGCTGTACTTGGAAGAGCAGACATAGTTACTGCTTTTAGTGAGAAGGGAGGATTGCGATCTTGGGAGTTCCACAGTGATATTTTTTTCTGGCTTTATCATGGTCTTAGACCGACACTGTTTGATGTTCCATGAGACTGTCACACCCAACAGAGCAACAATGACCCCAACCAGCTTGTAATAACCTTGAGGCCAGTTCCCGGAGGTTGCCTCCCCACCCTCTTCCTCAATGTCTATAGAGCTGCTGGTCTGCAAAATATCAGCAAATAGCTGAGATAGCTTTGTTGTGAAAGGGGGAGAGAATTAGAGAAATCCATGAAGTCTTGGTGCTAGTGGTAAAGAACCCACCTGCCAATGCAGAAGACCTAAGAAATGCGGGTTCGATCCCTGGGTTGAGAAGATCCCCTAGAGGAGAGCACGGCAACCCACTCTAGTTTCTTGCCTGGAGAATCCCCTGGATAGAGGAGCCTGGTGGCCTACAGTCAATGAGGTTGTAAAGAGTTGGACACGTCCGAAGTGACTGAGCCTGCATGCACACATGAAAACTTAGGCATCAGTACTGGCCAGTGGATTGAATGGACCAGCCAGGAAGTGAGCAAAGGGCAGACTTGTAGTCAGCAAGAGTGAGCTCAATTTTAGTCACACCAAGCTTAAAGTGATCAAGCCAGTTTTCAATCTCACACCTTGGAAATCAGTACTGGGTATCCACATACAGCCAGAAAACAAAACTAATATTAAAATACCTCCTGAAAGGAAATTTAGGATACTTATGCTTTATAATCTGTATTTTGTTCACAAAGGTGACCCTTCTAAGAACTTTTATTTCTCACCCAAACCCTCAGTATTATAACCATTTCTTTAAGTCTCGGTTCACAGAACACCCCACCCCCTTAACCCCATGACTACTTCTTCCTGCATTTCAAAATGGAAATGAGCTCAGAATCAATTCCATTTTCCTCACACCCCATTCTCTGTGGGTTAGAACTGCCCCAGTTAATTTAAAGCCAAGGCAGATGGTAATTCATCTCCGGCAATCAAGGCAAACGCTGAGGTCTGTTTTGGAACCACTGTCGTCACCAGGGAGAGCGGGGTTACATGTAGCTGCTTAAATAAGCCCTGAGATGCGGAGCTTCTGCAGGGGCTTGGCAGTCGCCCACTTTCTGCTGCTGCTACTAATGTCGCTCCTGGGGAGGTTGAAGATTGGGAGACTGGGTATAAGGTGGGAATGCAGTGGTGGGCTTGGGAGAGGGCACTGGGACTGTTGTGTGAGTCCTGGCAGCTGCCCAGATGAAGACTTGCCTGAGCTGAAAGCACAGGACTCAACTGCCTTCCTCAGGAAAGTGTATTTGGAAAACACATGGGAATGTATTTCCAAGCACATGGAAGACAGTTCCTAGTACATTTCCTGAAGAAATGAACAGAAAGTTGGCTCCAGGTAGGCAAATAGTTCTCCTCTGAGCCTTTACAAGTCCCTTGGGTTTTACCAGGGCATGTTCCCCTCTCACGTAGATGTGTGAGAAACGGCGCCATGAAATGGACCGGTTTGTTGGGAAACATTAAAAGGCTATCAGCTCCTGGGAGTGATCTCAAATATTCAGAGCCAAGTTCTGCATCCTTGGATTGACTTCAAGAACGTAAGTCACTGAGAATGTCTATTGTAAAATCAGTTGATTTAAAATGTCCCACTGGGTGCCCAGCTAGCTCAGTCAATAGAGCATGAGCCTCTTAAAATGTCCCACTGCCTAGGCCCAGGACTGAAAGAAAAAAGACCTTCATTCGAAACCACAACTAAAGCCCCCTGGGTGGGTTTTGCCTCATTGTCCTGAAAGGCAGAGAGCCTTTGCCATTCCGGGTCTCCTTACAGAGAAGCAGGATGGGATGAGGGGCCTGCCTGGGGCACTGCAGAGGATCTGAGCCCTGCAGGGAAGATGAGGCTTTGCCAGAAGCAAGACCCTGCTTATCTGGGCATCCTCTGTGTAGAGGCAAATACCCAGCAAATTTCGCAAACGCTCTATAATGAATTTGTCGTTGTTCAGTCACTCTGTCATGTCTGACTCTTTGTGATCCCATGGACTGCAGCATGCCAGGCTTGCTGGACTTGAAGGACCTTGTCCTTCACCATTTCCTGGAGTTTGCTCAAACTTATGTCCATTGAGTCGATGATGCCATCCAACCATCTCATCCTGCCATCCCCTTCTCCTCCTGTCTTCAATCTTTCCCAGCAACAGGGTCTTTTCTAATAAGTCGGCTCCTCCCATCAGGTGGCCAAAGTATTGGAGCTTCAGCTTCAACATTAAGTCCTTCCAACGAATATTCAGGGTTGATTTCCTTTAGAATTGACTGGTTTGATCTCCATGCAGTTCAAGGGACTCTCAAGAGTCTTCTCCAGCACCACAGTTTGAAAGCATTAATTCTATAATGAACATTACAGCCCTATCGCCNGACTGGTTTGATCTCCATGCAGTTCAAGGGACTCTCAAGAGTCTTCTCCAGCACCACAGTTTGAAAGCATTAATTCTATAATGAACATTACAGCCCTATCGCCAGCATCCGTTCCATCCATCTCTTTTCCACTGAGTAACAGTGAAAATGCTCTTAGCTCCCAGAGAAGGAGAATGGAAGCTTCTCCATCTAAGTCAACCAGTGAAATCTCACCATCTTTGCCCTGGTGTTTAGCTTAGGGGCACTTGAGGTCTAAAACAGTCCAATCAGAAGGAAACGCAGGGCTTCTCTTTCCTGATGAGATCAAATGAGGTGTTTCCTGGAAGAACACAGCTCTGGGAGGTACTGGCAGCCATCTTATGAGCACAAAGTGAGCAATCCTCAGGAGAGAGCCAGTTCCAACAAGGTGGCAGGTCAGTCTTGAGGACAAGGCAGAGCAGCTGAAGCATTGAATATTTCCCAAATTTTCAGTGGCATTAACCAATAATATCCTTATTTTTCAAGAGCATTTGATTCAGTTTCTATAAATCAACTTTATTTATTCAAAACCATGACTTCTTAAAATGTTTTGTGCTTTTAAAAAAAGTTTTTAAGGTAATTTAGAACAGCTTTAGATTTACTAGTTATTTTGTCACTTGTGACTGAAACATCTCAGTTGATATTCACCTTGATTTAAAAAAGTACAAAAAAATCAGGAAGGGTTTGAAAATAGGCTTTTGAATGTATTAAACTGAAAGAATTTACCCTTTGTTAAGAATAAAATTGGCAGTTTCCCCAAAGATACTATAATAATGTCCAATAAACTAAAATTATAGTAAACTCTAGTTATACCACCATAGACTATTAATAGACCACCATAAAATGTAGCACCATAGAATATTATTAATAGAATATGATAAGCATATTGAAAGTTGAAATCATAATGTAAATTTTCATGCTCTAATTTCCCATGAACAATTTCTAATATTTCTGTGATCTTTACAATTATAACTTTTAATTTTTGAAAAATTGATCCTATATATTACAGTTTAATTATACCCTGCTCATAATGTGATATACTTAGTCTCAACTTTTTGCATTTGTAGCTAGTGCTGTAATGAACATTTTTAGGAAACATATAAATTTTTGCTTCTGTTGAATTAAGTGAATGACCTAACATTTCTACAAGTTTATAACTCAGGCTGATGCCTGGGACATCAAGCTGCTTGGAAATGAGTCTTGTCTCCACCATTACAAGCTCTTTGCTTTTGGACAGATTACATACTTTGCCTTGGTTTCATTTGTAAAATGGGAATAATCATAGTACCACCTCAAGAGTTATTTAAGACAAATTGTCATAAGACACATAAAGGGGTTTAAAGCAATGGATGTGTGTGCTAAGTCGATTCAATCATGTCTGACACTTTGAGACCCCATGGACTGTAGCCCACCAGGTTCCTCTGTCCATGGGATTCTCTAGGCAAAAACACTGGAGTCGGTTGCCGTGCCCTCCTCCAGGGGATCTTCCTGACCCAGGGATCAAACCCGAGTCTCTTTACATCTTCTGCATTGGTAGGCAGGTTCTTTACCACTAGCACCACCTGGAAAGCCCCAAACATGCATCATATACATTAAGTTATCAGGGACTGTAACTACAAGTATTATTATTTAGAATAATATTAGAATATGAACACATTGCTGTCATAAATTCTATGACACTGAAGACTTACAAGTTATTAAAGGTTTTTTGCCACTTTAATAGATATATCATTATATCTCACAATTGCTTCACTTTTTACTTGATTACTAAACATTTCTCCTGTATTTATTTTTCCTGTATTGTTTATTCCCTTTACTAGACACATTTTTCAAGTACGTCTAACAGTCTAAAATGTATGTGACTTATTAATTCACAGGGCATGTACATCAGTTTCCTCTTGATGATGTAACAAATACCACAAATTCAGTGGGTTAAAACAACCCCAACTTATTCTATTACACTTCTAGAGGCCAGAAGCCCACAATCAACGTGTTGGCAGAGGTGTGTTCCCTCTGGATACTTGGCCTCACAAAGTAGGTCTCCTGGCCTTTTAAAATTTCCGGAGGCCACTTGCCTCCTTGACTCATCACCCCTCCTTATAAGGACACTTGCAATTACATTGGATCTCTCAAATCATCCAGGAAAATTTGTCCATCTCAAGAGCCTAATTTAATCACACCTGCAAGGGACTTCCCTGGTGGTCCAGTGGCTAAGACTCCGAGCTCCCAATGCAGGGGGCCCAGGTTCAATCCCTGGTGGGGGAACTAGATTCCACATGCTGTAACTAAAGATCCTGCATGCCACAACGAAGATGGACGATCCTGCGTGTTGCAACTAAGACCTGTGCAGCCAAATAAATAAATAAAACATCACACCTGCAAAGTTCCTGGCACAGGTTCTGGGAATTAGCATGCGGGTGGCCATTATTCCTTCTATGACATCGTACAGGTATTGATTTATCCAGCACACACTGATTGATACCCGGGGCTAGAGCTGTAAGATGCATTAAGACAGAGGGTTTGCCTGCAAGGAATTCATGTCTGTTCTTAAGCAATGGAGACAGACATGAAAGGGAAAGAGAGAGGGAGGGAGGGAGGAGAAAAGGCAGGAAAGGAGACGAGGAATGGAAGTCAGTATTGCCACAAAAATAGTAAAATGCTACAGTAACATAACAGAAAAACTTGCTTTCATTCCTGGGATCCTGGAGGCCTCAACAGAGGAAAGGACAACTAAGCTTGTCCTCCCAAGCTAAGTAGGAGGCTGGCACATAAGTAGGAAAAACCCATTTCTGGAGAGGAGACTGAATTGCAGAGGGACAAAGATTTGAGAGTACATTATATATGCAGAGAAAGGCAAGCAATTTGGTTTAGTTAGTTAGAGGCTAGGAGATTTCAGACCAAAGTAGCAAGAAGACTGAAGGGCTATGCTACCAGGTTGAAGTCCTGTGGGAAACTGGGAAGTTCAGTTCAGTTCAGTTGCTCAGTCGTGTCCAACTCTTTGCGACTCCATGAACTGCAGCACGCCAGGCCTCCCTGTCCATCAACAACTCCCAGAGTTCACCCAAACTCATGTCCATCGAGTCGGTGATGCCATCCAAACATCTCATCCTCTGTCATCCCCTTCTCCTCCTGCCCCCAGTTCCTTCCAGCATGAGTCTTTTCCAGTGAGTTAACTCTTCACACGAGGTGGCCAAAGTATTAGAGTTTCAGCTTTAGCATCAGTCCTTGAATATCCAGGACTGATACCCAGGACTGATATCCTTTAGAATGGACTGATTGGATCTCCTTGCAGTCCAAGGGACTCTCAAGAGTCTTCTCCAACACCACAGTTCAAAAGCATCAATTCTTCGGGGCTCAGCTTTCTTCACACAGTCCAACTCTCACATCCATACATGACCACTGGAAAAACCATAGGCTGAATAGATGGACCTTTGTTGGCAAAGTAATGTCTCTGCTTTTGAATATGCTATCTAGGTTGGTCATAACTTTCCTTCCAAAGAGTAAGTGTCTTTTAATTTCATGGCTGTAATCACCATCTGCAGTGATTTTGGAGCCCCCAAAAATAAAGTCTGACACTGTTTCCCCATCTACTTCCCATGAAGTGATGGGACCAGATGCCATGATCTTTGTTTTCTGAATGTTGAGTTTTAAGCCAACTTTTTCACTCTCCTCTTTCACTTTCATGAAGAGTCTTGTGGGAAACGGGGAAGTTAGTGAAGGTAAATAAATGAGCTGATTTGACCCAGGTTTTCGAGATCCCAGTCTTGAGTCTAGGGTAGACTCACTGAGGGATGCCTGAAGGCTGTCACAACNGATGCATTAAGACAGAGGGTTTGCCTGCAAGGAATTCATGTCTGTTCTTAAGCAATGGAGACAGACATGAAAGGGAAAGAGAGAGGGAGGGAGGGAGGAGAAAAGGCAGGAAAGGAGACGAGGAATGGAAGTCAGTATTGCCACAAAAATAGTAAAATGCTACAGTAACATAACAGAAAAACTTGCTTTCATTCCTGGGATCCTGGAGGCCTCAACAGAGGAAAGGACAACTAAGCTTGTCCTCCCAAGCTAAGTAGGAGGCTGGCACATAAGTAGGAAAAACCCATTTCTGGAGAGGAGACTGAATTGCAGAGGGACAAAGATTTGAGAGTACATTATATATGCAGAGAAAGGCAAGCAATTTGGTTTAGTTAGTTAGAGGCTAGGAGATTTCAGACCAAAGTAGCAAGAAGACTGAAGGGCTATGCTACCAGGTTGAAGTCCTGTGGGAAACTGGGAAGTTCAGTTCAGTTCAGTTGCTCAGTCGTGTCCAACTCTTTGCGACTCCATGAACTGCAGCACGCCAGGCCTCCCTGTCCATCAACAACTCCCAGAGTTCACCCAAACTCATGTCCATCGAGTCGGTGATGCCATCCAAACATCTCATCCTCTGTCATCCCCTTCTCCTCCTGCCCCCAGTTCCTTCCAGCATGAGTCTTTTCCAGTGAGTTAACTCTTCACACGAGGTGGCCAAAGTATTAGAGTTTCAGCTTTAGCATCAGTCCTTGAATATCCAGGACTGATACCCAGGACTGATATCCTTTAGAATGGACTGATTGGATCTCCTTGCAGTCCAAGGGACTCTCAAGAGTCTTCTCCAACACCACAGTTCAAAAGCATCAATTCTTCGGGGCTCAGCTTTCTTCACACAGTCCAACTCTCACATCCATACATGACCACTGGAAAAACCATAGGCTGAATAGATGGACCTTTGTTGGCAAAGTAATGTCTCTGCTTTTGAATATGCTATCTAGGTTGGTCATAACTTTCCTTCCAAAGAGTAAGTGTCTTTTAATTTCATGGCTGTAATCACCATCTGCAGTGATTTTGGAGCCCCCAAAAATAAAGTCTGACACTGTTTCCCCATCTACTTCCCATGAAGTGATGGGACCAGATGCCATGATCTTTGTTTTCTGAATGTTGAGTTTTAAGCCAACTTTTTCACTCTCCTCTTTCACTTTCATGAAGAGTCTTGTGGGAAACGGGGAAGTTAGTGAAGGTAAATAAATGAGCTGATTTGACCCAGGTTTTCGAGATCCCAGTCTTGAGTCTAGGGTAGACTCACTGAGGGATGCCTGAAGGCTGTCACAACTGTCCAGGGGAGGGCAGTAAATTCCATTTATACATATTTTAAATTGATATGTAATAAAAGAAATGGAAATGAAAGAAATAAACTAGTTGATTTCAAAGTTACCTTCCTGACCTAAAGTTCTGTGGTTTCACGATTCCATTTGTTCTCCCAATGGGATTGGGAATTATATTTTAGCTATTAGGCATAGAATAAAAAATTGTATTTGCTGTCCTCCCAGTAAATGACTAAATTCTAATTTCCCCTACAGGAGTCCCAGAGAACGAAATGACAACCTACTCCATTATTCTTGCCTGGAGAATTTCATGGGCAGAGGAGCTGGGCAGGTTACAGTTCATGGGATCGCAAAGAGTTGGATGCGACTGAGCAAGTAACACTCACTTCCAGTAAATGACTCATAAAAGAAGCATTTAGATAAATAGCTACTAAAATTTTTATTACTCCTATTTCCTCCAACATATACTAATAAGCCTAGTGTTTCCCCTTACAAAAGCAGACTATAAAAGCAATGCCATATTTTTTGTAACCTAGAAGCAGCAAAACTCCTCAGACTGCAGAGTTAGAAGAACAAGCAATGCTTGCTGTTCAGCTTTTAACTTTAATAAACTATTGGACTTTGAAGTTAAAGTCGAGAGTCAGGCATTCATTTCTAGAAAGGTTTTTATATGACCTTAACAATGCAAAGTAAATTGTACAAAAAAAGAAAAATGCTCAGTAAAAAGTAGGAAGAAAATAAGACCCTGCAAAATGCATTAGGGACATTTATATAATGCAACAAAAACAGTGATCGAATAGGAATCATCTTTCTACTTGTTAAGGCTGATCACCAGCTAATGAAAGACAAACTCATTAAACATTTGTTCTGCTTTGTTCTAATAATTTTTAAAATTTGTTTAAGATCTACTTTAGGGTTTGCTTTTTAAGTTGGATTTTTTGATCATATAAAAAACATTGACACAGTTCCAGTTCCTATTTAAAAATGCATTAAAGGCTCAGTCTCACTGCCAGTCCTGTGCCCTCCACCCCCTGCCACTCTCTCCCCACAGGCCATTTTTATTAGTTTCTGATTTTTTCTGCTAGGTTTTGTAGCAAAAAAACAACACAAACAAGAATGCATATATTTTTATTTCCCCTTCTTTTAGACACAAAAAATAGCATTTTAGATCGTGTGTGAGCTTTATTTTTTCCCAGAGGACACCACTAGTCTGGAAATCAGTACATATCAGAATGAAGAATTTGTGCCTCCTCTCTCATATGGCTGGAGAGGGGCCCACGGAGTGGGTGACTGATGCCATTCAACCAGCTGTCCCCTGCAGACATTCGGGTGCTCCCAAACCTCTGCTACTCTCATGCCTCCATGAATAAACTTGTACGTCTGTTGTTTCCTATCTGTAGAGGTGTGTCTTTAGCGAAGATGCCTAAAGAAGTGTTTCTGGGACAAACGGCAAATTCATCATTCATCATGCTGGTTATGGCTAAATTCCCCTCCAGAGGTTGTGACATTTTGTATATTATGTATGAGTCCTTGATTCTCCACAGTCTCACTGATAGTGTTGGTGAAACTTCTGGATTTTTGCCAGTCTGATAGGTTGGAATTGATACTTTGATGTGACCTGAATCTGCATCTCTCTTATTGCGAGTGGAGTTTATTATCTTTCATATAGGTAGTGTTTGTTGCACAGTCATGTTCAACTCTTTTCGACACCATGGACTGTAGCCCGCCAGGCTCCTCTGTCCATGGAATTCTCCAGGTAAGAATACTGGAGTGGGTTGCCTTTTTTTTTTAAATTAATCTTTAATTGAAGGAGAATTGCTTTACAATATTTTGTTGGTTTCTGCCAAAAAACACGATAATTTTAAAATTTTGAAGTCATTGTAGACTCTCATGCAGTTGTAAGAAATAATACAGAGAGATCCCTGGACCCATTACCCAGCTCTCCTCTCTGTGCTCACATGGTGCAAAATTATAGTGCAATGTCATTGCCACCAAACTGACGTCCACACCATCAAGTCCAGCAGAGTTCCCAGTCTTCCTTTTTATGAGCCTTTTTTTGTGTGAGTTGGACAAACTGGGGTAAATGCATCCCATTCACTTCTCCCACCAATGACTAAACAACAACCATGAAAGCCTATCGGAAGATTCTGAAAAGTGGGGTAAGGAAGACTAACTCCCCGGGGATCCAGAGAATCAAGTAACAACTCAGCCACGAATCCTGGGAGTTCTTTACTTGCCTCTTCATTAGATATCCCAGGCTGGGTGCTAAAAATGTCAGCAACATAATTGACCCAAGTAGAAAAAGCCCCACAAGAAAAGCCTGCTGTCCTCAGCCTGAGACCCTAGAAGGGTGCAGAGCAGGAGGTACCATTCAACCATACTGTCTATTCTTCAGAAGAGCACCCCAAGAACAGCCAGGGAGCTCCCTGCTGGGGAGCAGTGGTGGCCAAACCTGTTCCCCAGCAGCATGCGCCCTCATGCCCCCAGTGGTGAGGAGCCTGTGGGAAGGAACTCTGGGGACTCCCCTCCTGTATGTAGCCGCAGACTTCCGCCCCCTTTTCTGCTGGGTTTCCAGGTAGGTTATAGAATACACAGGGCTTCCCTGGTGGCTCAGCGGTAAGGAATCCGCCTGCCAATGCAGGAGACACGGGTTCAATCCCTGGTCCAAGGAAGATGCCACACGTGAAGAAGCAACTAAGCCTGTGTGCCCACAACTGCTGAGCCTGTGTTCCAGAGCCTGGGAGCCACGACGACAGCCCTTGCCCAGAAGCTACGGAAGTCCACGCACCCTAGAGCCCATGCTCTGCAGAAACAGAAGCCGTCACGATGAGAAGCCCACGCACCATGAGAGAGCAGCCTCCACTCGCCGCAACTAGAGGAAAAGCCCGCATAGCAACGAAGACCCAGCACAGCCATATTTAATAAAATTATATTAAAAGTAAAGGGATAAGGGGTTGGCCCCTATGAGAAGCCCCTGGCAAGGATCTCCCTTAGTTGGCGGTACTCCCCTCAGGGGAAGGAACCTGGTCTTATTCACTCTCACGCCACCAGCACAGCCCAGTGCCTGGGACAGAGCAGGTGCTTAATAAATGGCCTAAAATATTGGGATCAGAGAGACTAGACACTAGTCTGCCAGAAGCTGCTACACAGACTGAAAGACTGCAGTTACCCTATGCCAAATGACATTTATACAAGGTCAAGGGATACAGGAATAAAGGGGAGGTTTGGTTACCATAGCAATCCTGTTCTGCCTGAACAAAAGTACTCCGGGGATTTCATTAAGACTTCAGGGAAACTAAGAGCCGCCACCCACCATGATGTTTCCTGGTTCTAACAACGATGGTGATGGTGGATGGAGAGAGAAGAGCAGGTGAAGGAAGGGAAGAAGGGGAGGGAAGACTGTAAATGAAGCACATCGTTGGAAATGAACTAAGTAAACTGGAAATAACATTCCAGACATAAGTCAACACCTTCTCTTTGATAAATCAGCAGGTGTTTCCAGCATCTGTCTTCAAACTCTTTCATCACATTTGTGCCTTGAGACATTTATTTTACAGTAGGGATGACTGTCACTTTCCTTGTTATATTTTTAAATTTAGCAAGCAAAAATTATCTTGGCAGTAAATTCTTTGCTATTCTGGCTTTTTGGTTTTATAAACTAATCCATTTTAATTTTTAAAACTTAGTAAATATATATTTTTTAAATTTACACATATATTGGATAAAAAGATGAGCCTCTCTATTCAGGTAAATCTGTAGGTGGAACAAAACACATTCTGACTATGACCTTTAATAATAAGGCACCGATCCTACTTAGCACAGTTCAGAGAGGGTGAGACGGGTGTGCATTAAGGAAGCAGTCACTGGTAATGCTGTGGTGGGTTCTGCTCTGTTAGATGGCAAACAGTCTCCCCTGTTTACCATGAATGACAGAAGCACTCATTCACTGAGCACAGAGCTAGACGCTGGGAGCACAAAGATGAACTCACACAGATACCCGGGAGTCTCCACACACACCTCGGGGACCATGTGCTCAGTTTTGCAAATACAAGAGATCATCTGGTGTATGTGGCTATTTATTTACAACTGAACAAAATTGAAAATCCAGTTCCCTAGTCATACCTGCCACGTTTCAAGTGCTGAACCGCCATGCGTGGCTAGTGACTATCATACAGTAATATCACAGAACACTTCCATCATCATAGGATATTCTACTGGGCAGTGCTGGGAAGTGTCCTAGAAAGTAAATTACTGATCAGAGCAAAGAGAGGGGAGGAAGAAAGGAAGGCAGAAAAAGAAGGATCTTCCAAGAAACTGAGAAGAAAATAAGTGAAGAAGCCACACCCAAAAGGTAGGAGAGAAATAGGAGTTCAGGCCCAGGTGGATGCTGAACTTCTTCAGCTGTAAGAGAGAAAACTACGGAATCCTTTCCATGAGTTCAGTATTGTAACAGGTGCTTGCCACGTCATCTGCTTAAGATCAATGACAAAGCCAGATCCTCATTTGCCATACATTTCTTCTCATGACTATTATCACCAAGTTATAATTGTGTACTTCCGTCAGTTTGCTAATTGTTTACATACATTTTCATGCATAGGGTAATCACTGACTTCATTTCCTAGCAGAATTAAGGAGCGTGATATCATTCTTAAAATATGATCCAAGACAATTTGTATGAAAAGAATATCACTCTAAAACCGGATACTGACTTAATACAAGCCAAGTTTGTGCTCAGATCCAGCACTGTGCTAAGTGCTCTATGAGAATTAGTTACTTTAATCATTTGAATGACCCTTGGGTAGTTCTCTCATCCTCCATAGAGAGACCAAGAAATCAAGGGTCACAGTGGTTTAAAATTTTGCTAAAATATCCCAGGTGCCTCAGTGATAAAGAGTCTGNTTACTTTAATCATTTGAATGACCCTTGGGTAGTTCTCTCATCCTCCATAGAGAGACCAAGAAATCAAGGGCCACAGTGGTTTAAAATTTTGCTAAAATATCCCAGGTGCCTCAGTGGTAAAGAGTCTGCCTGCTAACGCAGGACATACGGGAGATATGAGTTGGATCCCTGAGCTGGAAAGATCCCCTGGAGGAGGAAATGACAACCCCCTCCAGTATTCTTGCCTGGGAAATCCCACGGACAGAGGTGCCTGGTGGGCTACAGTCCATGGGGTCACAAGAATCAAGACACGACTTAGCACACAGCTAATAACAGTTAATCTGTGAATTCAAAGTCAATTCAGTCTGATTCCAGAGTCTTCACTTATAACTACCACCTTTCAACAAACTTCTACTAAGAGGTAACTGCAAATCAAGGCCCACAGTTGCAGAAAAGCAATTATTTCCACTATCCTTCTGACATGTAGTGTTTCCAGCAGAGAAATACTCTATTTTGGGCTTTTTTGAGAACTTATTTTCTGGAAGAAACACAAGCTGGAATCAAGATTGCCGGGAGAAATATCAATAACCTCAGATATGCTGATGACACCACCCTTATGGCAGAAAGTGAGGAGGAGCTAAAAAGCCTCTTGATGAAAGTGAAGGAGGAGAGTGAAAAAGTTGGCTTAAAGCTCAACATTCAGAAAACGAAGATCATGGCATCCGGTCCCATCACTTCATGGGAAATAGATGGGGAAACAGTGGAAACAGTGTCAGACTTTATTTT
>SJYX01024464.1:126966-140656 GCA_006410675.1 Oreotragus oreotragus | reverse complement strand
GTCCCTTGGACTGCAAGGAGATCCAACCAGTCCATTCTGAAGGAGATCAACCCTGGGATTTCTTTGGAAGGAATGATGCTAAAGCTGAAACTCCAGTACTTTGGCCACCTCATGCGAAGAGTTGACTCATTGGAAAAGACTCTGATGCTGGGAGGGATTGGGGGCAGGAGGAGAAGGGGATGACCGAGGATGAGATGGCTGGATGGCATCACGGACTCGATGGACCTGAGTCTGAGTGAACTCCGGGAGATGGTGATGAACAGGGAGGCCTGGAGTGCTGCGATTCATGGGGTCGCAGAGTCGGACACGACTGAGCGACTGAACTGAACTGAACTGACAGCCAATTAACAACGCTGTGACAGTTTCAGGTGCAAGGTAGAGAGACTCAGCCATATGCATAACACGTATAACATGCATCCATTCTCCCCCGAACCCCAAACCCGGCTGCCACATAACACTGAGCAGAGTTCCCTGTGCTCTACAGCAGGTCCGTGTTGGTTATTCATTGGCTGAGAAATATTCTGCACCTGGAAAAAAGCTGCTCCTTCAAGACACTCCGTTGGCTCTCTAATATTGCCTGAGTGAACTATACACCTGATGTCTGCAGAGGGCTCAATCGAGCACCTCACGTGACAGGAAGATCCCCTGGAGAAGGGCATGGCAACCCACTCCAGTATTCTTGCCTGGAGAATCCCATGGACAGAGGGGCCTGGCAGGCTACAGTCCATGGGGTTGCAAAGAGTCAGACATGACTCAGTGATACACGGGTTTTCAAGTGTCCCATTCTGTCAGTTTTACACAGAGGACAGTAAACTCCTTCAAAGTAGTTAATGTCTGATGCTTCTTGGAGATCTTCCAGAGCACAGACTTCAGCTGACAGAGTTGGAAAGATTAAATTAGCTATGGAATTCAGGTCCACCAAAATGTCTTAGGAATGCGCTAAGACACAAATTTTACTTTTCAACCCATACATTTTTATTTTATTAATTTGTGGGTGATACAGAACTATCTTTTCTGAAGTCACTTAAATCAAGTGCACCGTAAGAAGCACCTTTTCTAAAAAAATAACTTTGGTCCAGAATATCTCCACAACCTTAAATCCATACAAGGAAAGCCCTTTCTTTTTTTCCTTTTCTTTTGCATCTATATGAGATGATGGGTGTTCAACTAAACTTACTGTGGTCATTATTTCACTATGCTGTACACCATTATTCAGACAGTGCTGTATGTCAATTATAGCTCAATAAAATTGGAAGAAAATAATAAAGACAACAAAAAAATATAAAACCATTACATGATGCTGGATTATTCATCAGAGGACACACTAATACTATAGGTAGGAACCTGGGGCAGACTAAGCAAACTCCATTTCCTGGCTAAGCAGGATTTGAATACGTAAATGATTATGATTTAATGACTGGCTTTATTTGTGATGTATAGTGACAATATCCCAGTAAGTCACACTATCCATAAAAATTAATAACACTGAGAATTCATTACACAAATGATTCAAATTGACAGAAGTCATGATCTCATGATCTGGTCCCAAATGCAAATCCAGTCTCAAGGTATTTCTGTGATTTGACTGCCTTAAAGATCTTCAGATTCCTGCCTACACCACACCAGCTTACTGAAGTTGTGCAGGGAGAAGAAAGTTATGCCAAAAATGACTTAACTATTCATTTTGATACAGTAGATTACTAATTGTATTGATGAACAGTATTTAAATGTCACTGTGTGTCCTCTGAGGTCCAAGCTATGAGGTTCATGTGTAAATGTATTTCACTGACACTGCTGCAAAGGTAGATGTGATCACCTCATGCTTACAGTGTAAATCCTAGTACAACCACAGTATTCAGCAATAATCCACCTGAAAATCAGGGACACAAACACAACAAAACCCCAGACAACCCCAAAAACAGGTCCTGAGGAAATAATTACATCATCACACAAGGTCTTTAGAACATTATATTTCATAAAAGACAATGATAAAAAAGTACAAACATTTCCATGAGAAGCAAAAAAAAAAAAATGAGAGTACAAGAAATTACTAGCATTTATTTCAGTGCATTTATATAGAAGCCTTTTAGATCTTAATAAATAAAATAATCTTAAGTACACTTCCTTTTTCTGATAAACACTATGACCATTTCAGTTCTCTCATTGGCATATTTGCAAATACAAGATAATACATCTAGAGTACCAGTATTTGTCTGAAAAGTACACAAAAAAATGTAACAGAGACAAAGAAAGTCCAAATAAAATGACACACAATCTGCTTTGACTTGTACAGAACCTCCAAAATGAAGGAGAATATTGAACCAGATATTTTTCCATTTTGTTTTAAAATGGATATCAATACCTTGGCTAGGAAAGGAGAATAAGCAAGTTTTAACACATAGTTTTGTATTTACATAATATTGCAAATAAGGGTTTATTTTTATGGAACACCTTTTCACAAGCTACAAACGGAAATTTATATTTAGACTAAAAAAATATTCATTAAACCCCAGTTTTGGCAAAGACTTAAATGACAATCTCCACTGTGAATGAGACATAATGTTACAGCAAATGTGTACACTTTCTCCTTTTCTTTTCTACAAACAGGCCCATTAATCATTACTACTTTCTCTAGTCGAAAGGCACTGTATAACTTTCCCAGTAGTGCTATAGGGAGCTCGGAATTATGTCTATCTATATACATTTCTTGACTTTAAGACTAAAAAATACAATGCATAAGTTAACAGAAGACGTTTTCATAATTTTAGAAAGGTTTTAACTTGCTTGACTTGATTTGTTCAGAATTGAAATAAGATGTTTTCTGTAGACATACCTAGTACTGCACCTCATCGAGTAGGTAATCAACACATGCACGCTAATAAATCCATGGAACTATAAAGACAGTCTGCATTTGTAATGTATTTGTTAATTTTTATGGGACAGAGTTACAGGCTGGTAACTGGTGGCTCAGTTGGTCAAGACACCATCTGCAAGGCGGGAGACGCAAGAGACCAGGGTTCAATCCCTGGGTTGGGAAGAGCCCCTGGGGAAGAAAATGGCAACCTATTCCAGTATTCCTGCCTGGGAATCCCATGGACAGAGGAGCCTGGGGTTGCAGACACAACTTAGGTACTAAACCACCACCACCACCATGGGACAGAGTTCTTTTTATACAGGTAATTGGCAAAGCTCTATCACATATATGCAAACATAAAAGTTACTATTTATATGCAAAAATCAATTTGAGGTCTGCACTTAAAAAGCAAAACAAAGGACAAAAAGCAAATTAATGAGACGGCTTTCACAGGATCCCACACTGTATCCAAAACTGAAAAAGCAAAATAGTCATGGCCCTCACTTAAAATTACTAGTAGACGTAATCCAAGAAAATAAGGCAAATCTAGTTGAAGGGAATTCTCCTGAAACTATAAAAATGTGTATCAAAATGAGAAGATTCCAAAATGTGGGCAGCTCCATATTAAAGAGAAAGATATGTTTTCCTAATAAGACTCAGAAACAGCCCCAAATTCCCCCATGACTGAAATATTTAAGTATTATTGGGTTAATTATGCTCCTATGCCCCACTATCTTGTTAGTGATCAACAAATGTTAACTTTTTCAATCTACTTTCTTTCTTTTCATCAAATTAAAAACCTACATTGGCTTTGAGAGACAGATACACAATTTAAGAACAAATATCTTGCTTTCCAGAAGGTTTGACTTTTCATCAAAAAATGAAAAACAAATATTTTGGAAATATTTCTAAGAAATAAATGTGAAAATTTGTTTGTTATAACAGAGAGCTATCAGTTTTTCTCAAAGTGTAAGAATTTCAATTATTTTATGATTTTGTTTGCAGTCATTTGTGTTATCAGTATCTGCCATAGAAAATGAAAATTTAAAAATTAAACTTATAACCTGAGAGATAAATAATTGTATCCATTTTGCTCCTCAATATTGAAGGTTCATTTTATAGATATATAATTTTTTGTTTTAAATTTGTGAAAATATCTTAAGATATTTTAAATACTCTCTGGTCAATCATAATTGATAATTTTCAAAGTAGGATACTGTTTGGTTTTGTTATGAAAATGCCATCCAAATTCAAGATTAAGTAATACACTTGATGTCAGGTAGAGAGACCTGTTTTTAGAGAATTGTCTTAATAAAGCCAAGGCATTTAAATAATTGGTAATGTATTTTAATATAATTTTATTAATTTATGTTTTAGTGAGGAAATTTTAACACCAGAGATGTAATAACTTAAAAGTGAAAAAAATACACGCAGTTTGAATGAAACCAGCCAACATTAAAAAGGGTCCCTTCCAAACTTGAAGTTCTATGAGTCTGATAATTAAACTTAAAATCTGCTTTTATCTACTAAGCATTTATCTTCATAAAAATAGAACATTTAATTTTTTATCTAATAGTATAATTCATTTGTATGTTTTAAGTACTACTGGGTTTTCCATAACTCAATCTTTTAAAAAATTGTTTTGCTTTTTTCTTAAATGAAAATTTTTTTTGGCTCTTCTGAACTGGAAATAATAAAAGTGCTATTCACTGTGAATTAAAAAAATACAGTGTACAACCACACGTAACCTTGGGAACATTTTTTGAGGCACAAAATCCCTGACACTTACACCAGAGGTACATGAGAGACGTTTAACAAAGAGGTCCTTTATATCATGTCACATCACAACTTTTAAGATTTTCTTAGTAATACTCATGCAATATGCATAAATAATATGGTTGTGATTTAGCAAAATCTGATGAGATTGCAAGCAAGGAAAAAAAAAAAGCTAATTCTGGTAGGAAGAAAAGCTATTTAAGTCCTTTCTTCTTATCCTTAAAAACGCTACAGAAGCTGTGACTTCTTCCACACAAAAAGCTGAAGGTCTAAAGCTCAAAACTAGTATAACAGTGTACTGTATTAGTTGGCTGTCAATTATTGACAGTTCCTTCATTTCACACAAGGTTAACCTTTGTTTAGTGACATAAATTTACAGGGTTTTATTCCATGCAAATAAAAAATGTTTATAAAAGTCCCATAAAGGCATCACCCGATACATGCAAAACTGTAACACATCTTATTTTTCAACAATTTGAACACATTAATTTACACCACATATGTACAAAATATGTTTAAATGGAAATAAAGCATTCTCTTGAATTAAATTATAGATTTTAGTATAAAAATTTTCTCTTCGTAGGGAGCTCCTGTAACTGCCAGACTTAACTGCATCTGGTCTCTGCAGTGCTCGCCAGGGGGTGTGTCTCCGTAAAAGATGGGTGGGTGGAAGAAGGCTGAGTGTGTACAATCCCACAAATAACCACTGAGAACGCAGGCTCTTCTCACCGCCCAGAGCGCTGTGACGCATCCATTCACTGACCTCCACTAGGGGCGCACTCCCAGTTTCCGATCCAGCATTGCGGTCTTGCCACGAGAGCTACTTCTGTTAATAGTCTTCGACTGGAGCTAACTCTGGCATGAGGTTTACAGATATGTTTGTATACAACCTATCAACCAGTATTTTTGGCGTGTATACTAAATTGTTCAACCCATCGATGTACTGGCGCTCTTTTGAGTATCTGAGTAATTTATACCTACAGCATTAAAGAAAAAAATTAAAAGTAACAGAAACATGTTTCAAAAGAAAAACATGAGAATATGCTCAAGGTCATTCTTATCAGTAAAGCATTTAAAGCTCTTTACCATTTTGGGTTCTTACACATAATTAAAAACCGTTCTACACCACATTCTAAATTAGCATTTTTACTAGTCTTAAAATGCTACCTGAAAAATAATTATTTTGTACTCTTACAACTTAGATATCCTTAAGAAATAAAGTGCATTAGGCTTTATGCTAAGGAAAAACTTTTTATATACACAATTAACAAGGCTCTTTAATATATAGGGGTGTGTGTGTGTGTAAGTATACATACATGTGTATGTATCTTTTCAAAACAAGCACAAGGTCTTCCCTGGTGGCTCAGTGGTGGAGAATCCACCTGCCAGTGCAGGAGACACGGGTTTGCCCCTGATGTGGGAAGATCCCACGTGTCGCAGAGCAGCTGAGTCCGCGGGCCACGCCTACTGACCCGGCATGCCCCAGAGCCCGGGCTCCAGAGCAAGAGAAGCCCCTGCAAGGAGAGGCCTGCGCGCTGCAACTAGAGAACAGCCCCACTCGCCACAACTAGAAGAGAGCCCACACAGCAACAGAGACTCAGCGCAGCCAAAAATAAGAAGTGAACAAAACTATTCAAAAAAACAAGCACAAGAATGCTTTACTTTTATAAAGAAAAATGATATCGACAGATAATTCCCTTCAAAAGTTTTTCCTCTTGTGGACAGTGTGATGCATTTTTAAAAAGATCTTTCATGTGTTAAATAACTTTGAAACCTCGCTACCTAAAGATGATATTAAACTTACCGTCCTAAGAACTGGACTTCGCCTCGATGGTGATGAGGAATAGACTTGTATTTTCCCAGGTCCCCCTCTGGTCTTGTTACATTATATCCAGCATAGTGAACCCTAAGATACAATATACAGAAATGAAAATACATTAAGAAATAAAATATAATTATTTGAATTCTATTTAAAATACAAGAGAATCCTCGAATGTATGTGCTGTCAGTAATTTCAAAGGGGCACTCAATGAAAAAAACGGAAAAACTCAACATAGGATTCAGGAACCACAAAGATTTTCCATCCCAACGAATCCTTTCCTGGGATAGAAAGTACAGTTTATTTAATAGGAAATTATTAGAAATTCCAATTTTAAGTAATTTGTACCTCAACATACCTATTCCAAAGGTCATCGTCTTCCCCTCCCCAGCCCCAGAAGGCGTTAGGAAAACCGTTGATCTTTCTGAACTGTTCCACTGTCAGTCCACTTACACCGCCAAAAAACTCTTTATAAGGAAGACTACAAAAGCAAGCAGAAAACAGCATTCTAAAAATTAAATCAAGACAGTTTGCCATATGAAGTTGACTTTTAGATCTTCTACGTGCTTTGCAAAATATACCTCTATTTCCATATAAACAATCATGTTGATTAAATCATATTTTTGGAAATAAGAAGCACACCAAGAAACAAAGCATCTTCATATTCTAGTGAAATAGGTGCACCTAACTGTATTACATAAAACACTTGTGGTAACTGAAATTCACTATTTAGTATTGTTACTTTGTAAGACTCAAAACCTAGGGCTCAAAAAATGGTCTATTTTCACACCAAAAGTAAACTTGATCAAATACATCAATAGCTGCTAATGCAATGTTAGATGTTACCAAGCTAATTTCCTAAATTAATTGATCTTTATTTATTAAATACATTATTAGATAGATAAGGATAAATATAAACTAGTAAAAGCAAGTCTAGCATTCAGTTTTGAAAAAACTAGCTGCCTATCCCTGCAGTGCTCTTCCAAGATACCCTATGAACCCTGGGATTAGTCTGTATGCTAAGTCGCTTCAGTTGTGTCCAACCCTTTGAAATCCTATGGACTGTAGCCCACCAGGCTCCTCTGTCCATGGGATCCTCCAGTCAAGAACACTAGCGTGGGTTGCCATGCTCTCCTCCAGGGGATCTTCCCCATCCAGGGATTGAACCCATGTATCTTCTGTCTCCTGCACTGGCTGGTGGGTTTTTTTTTTTTTAATTATTTAATTGGAGGCTAATTACATTACACTATTGTACTGGTTTTTGCCATACGCTGACATGAATCAGCCACGGGTGTACATGAGTCCCCCATCCTGAACCTCCCTCCCTCCCCATCCCATCCCTCAGGGTCATCCCAGTGCACCAGCTTTGAGTGCCCTGTTTCATGCACTGAACTTGGACTGGTGATCTGTTTCACATATGGTAATATACATGTTTCAGTGCTATTCTCTCAAATCATCCCACCCTCAGCTTCTCCCACAGAGTCCAAAAGTCCAAAAGTCTGTTCTTTATATCTTTTGTTTTTTTATATCTTTTGCTGTCTCGCAAATAGGGTCATCGTTATCATCCATTAGCGCCACCCGGAAGTCCTAGGATTAGTCTAGGTAGATGACTTTATTCATTAGAAATCAATATTTTCAAACAAAAATTGAGAACTTTTAATTTCTATGACAATCATGATTATCTTTTAGCAAAAATCTTTATATTAAATTATGTAAGATTTTAAAAAAATTTTATATAAGATTAAATAAAAATCTTCAGTAAAATTTAGTAAAAAAAAAAAAAAAAAAATTTTTTACCAGCTGAGCCACAAAGGAAGCCCAAGAATACTGTAGTGGGTAGTCTATCCCTTCTCCAGCGGATCTTCCCGACCCAGGACTTGAACCAGGGTCTCCTGCATTGCAGGTGGATTCTTTAACAACTGAGTTATCAGGAAAGTCCTAGCAAAAATCAATTCCCCTGAATTTAATGTGACTCTAGCAGACTGACCAAAATTGAGTTTCTAGAAGGGCAAAGAATCAGATCCTGAACCAAGGTAATCTTCCTAAGGTAATGCCAGACTTAGATTTCTGATACCACGGTAAAAAGGAGATTTTCTAATGATGACAATGACCAGTTTTAAAAACAAAAAGCACTCTTTTCTCATTTCTGAGCTGATTCTCCAGGTCCTATCACAGAGACTTCCTGCTTCTCGAGCTCTGCAGGTCGGGCAGCAGGTGAAACAGTGACGGAGCCAAGATCTCCCTGCTCCAAGCTATCTTCTCTCCTCTCTACTTCCGTTAGTCAATAAAAACTGTGATCTGTTATTTCCCAGATCAGGCCTGCTTGCTTTAATGTCAATTTAAGTTTACTGTCACAGCTCCAATGATGGTATCATTTCAACATATCTCCCATCACAGAACGAAAAACATGTTTCTTAATATTAAAGGCAGGTCAAGAAAACACAGCTTCAGAAGAAGAGAAAATGGGTTGCAGAAGAGAGGGCTTTCTCTGCACTGGAACATCCCCGGAGGAGGGGAACACAGGGGAGCCAGCCTGTGCCCTGCTCCCGCCTGGGCAGCCCCAGAGCCTGGGAACTCGCAGAACCCATGGGTGGGCTCTCCTGCTTTCTGAACAAGGACACCAGCGTTCAGAAATGCACGTCCTGGGACAACCAAGCCCTCTAACTGCCAAATGTAAAAGCCAGAAACTGGGTCCACACATCCTTGACCTTAGAAACCAGGCTTTCTTTCCTACCACCCCACGCTGAAACCTGTGTGTGAGGAAGCACGGGGATAACAAGCGACTCTATGGACCAGCTCCCTGTGAAGGTGGGCTGAGTGACAGCTATTCTCTAGGCTCTTGGGCCCCCTCAGATCCAGGCACATAATGCTGCTTCCATTTTAATGATATAATTCTGCAGGTATGTCACTATATCTGGCTTCCCAGGTGGCTCAGATGGTAAAGAACCTGCCTGTAAAGGCAGGAGATGGCAGGTTCAGTCCCTGGGTCGGGAAGATCTCCTGGAGGAGGGCCTGGCAACACACTCCAGTATTCTTGCCTGGAGAATTTCATGGAAAGAAGAACCTGGCGGGCTACAGCCCATGGGCTTGCACAGAGTTGGACACGACTGAGCGCGAGCATGTTGTACCGTATCAGGAAGACTGCCGATACTTACATATACATGTATTTATCCAGCTTGGCTGCAAAGTGACGTGGCATTTCTCCACATCCATAATAGTTTCGGTCATTTTCAGGTAGATGGTCCACATCGTGGAAGATGACACAGTCCCAGATGCTGTCTTTCATGGCCTCTTTGAAGCCCACGTTGAAGAGCATTGCTCGGTTAAAAGGCTGTGTGCCAGTCTACACGGAGGAGAGAAAAACAGAAATGTACTCAGGCTCTGCCATGACTTTGATCTGTAGCTTTCTAACTTGTTGAATCATGGTCAAATAGCAAAAANACCTCCCTCCCTCCCCATCCCATCCCTCAGGGTCATCCCAGTGCACCAGCTTTGAGTGCCCTGTTTCATGCACTGAACTTGGACTGGTGATCTGTTTCACATATGGTAATATACATGTTTCAGTGCTATTCTCTCAAATCATCCCACCCTCAGCTTCTCCCACAGAGTCCAAAAGTCCAAAAGTCTGTTCTTTATATCTTTTGTTTTTTTATATCTTTTGCTGTCTCGCAAATAGGGTCATCGTTATCATCCATTAGCGCCACCCGGAAGTCCTAGGATTAGTCTAGGTAGATGACTTTATTCATTAGAAATCAATATTTTCAAACAAAAATTGAGAACTTTTAATTTCTATGACAATCATGATTATCTTTTAGCAAAAATCTTTATATTAAATTATATAAGATTAAAAAAAATTTTATATAAGATTAAATAAAAATCTTCAGTAAAATTTAGTAAAAAAAAAAAAAAACAGATTTTTTACCAGCTGAGCCACAAAGGAAGCCCAAGAATACTGTAGTGGGTAGCCTATCCCTTCTCCAGCGGATCTTCCCGACCCAGGACTTGAACCAGGGTCTCCTGCATTGCAGGTGGATTCTTTAACAACTGAGTTATCAGGAAAGTCCTAGGAAAAATCAATTCCCCTGAATTTAATGTGACTCTAGCAGACTGACCAAAATTGAGTTTCTAGAAGGGCAAAGAATCAGATCCTGAACCAAGGTAATCTTCCTAAGGTAATGCCAGACTTAGATTTCTGATACCACGGTAAAAAGGAGATTTTCTAATGATGACAATGACCAGTTTTAAAAACAAAAAGCACTCTTTTCTCATTTCTGAGCTGATTCTCCAGGTCCTATCACAGAGACTTCCTGCTTCTCGAGCTCTGCAGGTCGGGCAGCAGGTGAAACAGTGACGGAGCCAAGATCTCCCTGCTCCAAGCTATCTTCTCTCCTCTCTACTTCCGTTAGTCAATAAAAACTGTGATCTATTATTTCCCAGATCAGGCCTGCTTGCTTTAATGTCAATTTAAGTTTACTGTCACAGCTCCAATGATGGTATCATTTCAACATATCTCCCATCACAGAACGAAAAACATGTTTCTTAATATTAAAGGCAGGTCAAGAAAACACAGCTTCAGAAGAAGAGAAAATGGGTTGCAGAAGAGAGGGCTTTCTCTGCACTGGAACATCCCCGGAGGAGGGGAACACAGGGGAGCCAGCCTGTGCCCTGCTCCCGCCTGGGCAGCCCCAGAGCCTGGGAACTCGCAGAACCCATGGGTGGGCTCTCCTGCTTTCTGAACAAGGACACCAGCGTTCAGAAATGCACGTCCTGGGACAACCAAGCCCTCTAACTGCCAAATGTAAAAGCCAGAAACTGGGTCCACACATCCTTGACCTTAGAAACCAGGCTTTCTTTCCTACCACCCCACGCTGAAACCTGTGTGTGAGGAAGCACGGGGATAACAAGCGACTCTATGGACCAGCTCCCCGTGAAGGCAGGCTGGAGTGACAGCTATTCTCTAGGCTCTTGGGCCCACTCAGGTCCAGGCACATAATGCTGCTTCCATTTTAATGATATAATTCTGCAGGTATGTCACTATATCTGGCTTCCCAGGTGGCTCAGATGGTAAAGAACCTGCCTGTAAAGGCAGGAGATGGCAGGTTCAGTCCCTGGGTCGGGAAGATCTCCTGGAGGAGGGCCTGGCAACACACTCCAGTATTCTTGCCTGGAGAATTTCATGGAAAGAAGAACCTGGCGGGCTACAGCCCATGGGCTTGCACAGAGTTGGACACGACTGAGCGCGAGCATGTTGTACCGTATCAGGAAGACTGCCGATACTTACATATACATGTATTTATCCAGCTTGGCTGCAAAGTGACGTGGCATTTCTCCACATCCATAATAGTTTCGGTCATTTTCAGGTAGATGGTCCACATCGTGGAAGATGACACAGTCCCAGATGCTGTCTTTCATGGCCTCTTTGAAGCCCACGTTGAAGAGCATTGCTCGGTTAAAAGGCTGTGTGCCAGTCTACACGGAGGAGAGAAAAACAGAAATGTACTCAGGCTCTGCCATGACTTTGATCTGTAGCTTTCTAACTTGTTGAATCATGGTCAAATAGCAAAAACAAACACATCCATATCAGATAGATAAATGCTTTAGGATTATTAAATATACTGTTTGAATTATTACTTTATTTTATACTTTGGTAACACAAGAGAAAACATTTATTATTATCAAGTCCATTGGGAGATCATCACATTTATATAATGATGGAATTCATGTTTCTGTTTTACTTCAAATACATCAGGATACAGGTTATTTATGATCAGGAAAAAAAAAAAAACAAAGCCACTGAAAATTACACAGGTTGCATTTTTTAGTGAAGCTTTCCATATGGTGTCAAGAGTAAAAGAAGCAGGAAACAAAGTGAATTGGGAAGCAGGGACCCTTCTCTTACATAATAAGGCCGGGGGGGCTAACTTTGTATTGCTTATAATAGACACAAAGGCATTTGTAGAGACAAAAACAATTGGAACTTATTATACAAAACTCAACTACCTTTCTTACAACCATTTCCCTTTCAGTTCAGTTGCTCAGTCGTGTCCAACTCTTTGAAACCCCATGGACTGTATGTAGCACGCCAGGCCTCCTTGTCCATCACCAACTCCCAGAGCTTGCTCAAACATGTATCTTTTGAATGGGCGATGCCACCTGATGCGAAGAGTTGACTCATTGGAAAAGACCCTGATGCTGGGAGGGATTTGGGGCCAAGAGGAGAAGGGGATGACAGAGGATGAGATGGCTGGATGGCATCACCGACTCAATGGACATGAGTTTGAGTGAACTCTGGAAGTTGGTGATGGACAGGGAGGCCTGACGTGCTGCAGTTCATGGGGCTGCAAAGAGTTGGACATGACTGAGCAACTGAACTGAACTGATGCCATTCAACCATCTCATCCTCCATCATCCCCTTCTCCTCCTACCTTCAATCTTTCCCAGCATCAGGGTCTTTCCTAATCAGTCAGTTCTTCACATCAGGCGGCCAAAGGATTTACTGGAGCTTCAGCTTCAACATCAGTCCTTCTAATGAATATTCAGGACTCATTTCCTTTAGGATGGACTGGTTGGATCTCCTTGCAGTCCAAGGGACTCTCAGGAGTCTTCTCCAATACCACAGTTCAAAGGCATCAATTCTTCAGTGCTCAGCTTTCCTTTCGGTCCAACTCTCACATCCATACAGGACTATTAGAAAAACCACAGCTTTGACTATATGGACCTCTGTAGGCAAAGTAATACCTGCTTTCTGCTTTTTAATATACTGTCTAGGTTGGTCACAGCTTTTCTTTCAAGAAGCATCTTTTAATTTCATGGCTGCAGTCACCATCTGCAGTGATTCTGGAACCCCAGAAAATATAGTCTCTCACTGTTTCCCCACCTATTTGCCATGAAGTGATGGGACTGGATACCATGATCTTAGTTTTTTGAATGTTGAGTTTTAAGCCAGCCTTTTCACTCTCCTCTTTCATTTTCATTAAGAGGCTCTTTGGTTTTTACTCATTTTCTGCCATAAGGGTGGTGTCATCTGCGTATCTGAGGTTATTGATACTTCTCCTGGCAATCTTGATTCCAGCTTGAGTTTCACATGATGTACTCTGAATAGAAGCTAAATAAGCAGGCTGGCAACATACAGCCTTGATGTACTCCTTTCCCAATTTGGAGCCAGTCTGTTGTTCCACGTCCATTCTAATTGTTGCTGCTTGACCTGCATACAGATTTCTCAGGAGGCAGTGAAGATGGTC
>SJYX01024464.1:89142-123664 GCA_006410675.1 Oreotragus oreotragus | reverse complement strand
TCGTTTTCTGAATGTTGAGCTTTAAGCCAACTTTTTCGCTCTCCTCCTTCATTGGCAAAAAAACCTTTCATTCTACAGCTAAAGAAAATTAGAGTGAAATTACCTATGCCTTAGCAATATTTCTTAGCAATCATTTCCAAAACTTAAAAAAAGGATTATGACAGAAGCAAATGAGATACACAATGCAGTCATCACCAGTGCTTCCTCAAGAGTGCAAAATTACTAAGTTTTAGTCCTGAGTCCTGCACTAACTTGAGATAACAGAAATCACTTTATTTTCTAAAGCTTTTCCTCACCAGTGAGATGGAGAGGATAAAAACAAAAGGCAGTTAAATTATAATGTTATTACTGGTACATCATCGGTTTGAACAAATGACTTTAAGATTTTTAAAAATTGTTTTTATTAAATGTGGACCTAATATTTAATGGCTTATAATAAAAATAAGTTCTATATCTAACCCCCCTTCATCTTCCAAAAGCAATACATTTATACACATCTAGAAGTTTATTCTAGACTCACCTCTATATTTCAAGGTAATGAAAGTTCTAATATCTCCTTGCCTCATTCACTTTTTAGACACTATTGATTTCTTATCATGGTCACTGAGGATTTATACCTCCACTGCCCGTCCACCCACTCTCCCAACAGAGTTATGTCACAAATTTTTGTTAAATCAATGGTGTTTGCATTACTACAACTATGTAAATGTTTGTGTTGAATAAATTACAATTCTGTTTTCTTCCTCAAACTGGGATTAATAACTGTCTTCACTTTTCTTAATATATAACTGTTGCTATTTTGTACAAAAGCCCCCAAAGGCATGCCGTTTTATTAATAACTGATGCAATCATTCAAATACATCAAACCATCTATTACTTCCTCCTCCAACCTCCAAGCTCAGCTCTAGTTCCCACGGCCCTCACATCCTGCTCCAGTCTGGCCTGGTCTAAGTAGCTGTGGCCATCATCCTNAGTTATGTCACAAATTTTTGTTAAATCAATGGTGTTTGCATTACTACAACTATGTAAATGTTTGTGTTGAATAAATTACAATTCTGTTTTCTTCCTCAAACTGGGATTAATAACTGTCTTCACTTTTCTTAATATATAACTGTTGCTATTTTGTACAAAAGCCCCCAAAGGCATGCCGTTTTATTAATAACTGATGCAATCATTCAAATACATCAAACCATCTATTACTTCCTCCTCCAACCTCCAAGCTCAGCTCTAGTTCCCACGGCCCTCACATCCTGCTCCAGTCTGGCCTGGTCTAAGTAGCTGTGGCCATCATCCTGGGCCTCTTCCTGCACCCCCTACATCAGCTGTGTCCTTCACTTGGCTCTGTCAATTTGTTGAGGAACTTCCTTCAGCAGCTTCCTAGGTCAGGATCCATGGGGGAAAACTAAATATACACATATTTACATAGCATATATATGCTGTGTGTGTGTATATATAGGCTTCCCAGGTAGCTCTAGAGGTAAAGAACCCACCTGCCAACGCAGGAGACATAGAAGACTAAAACATAGGGGCTTGATCCCCTGGAGGGGGCAGGACAACCCACTCCAGTATTCTTGCCTGGAGAATCCTGTGGACAGAGGAGCCTGAGGGCTGCTCTCTATGGGGTCACAGAGTCGGACACAACTGAAGTGACTTAGCAGCATATATATATATATATATATATAGAGAGAGAGAGAGAGAGAGAGATTCAGAAAGGGTTTCCCAGGTGGCTCAGTGGTAAAGAATCCACCCGTCAATGCAGGAGATGGAGATTCCGTCCCTGGGTTAGGAAGATATCCTGAAGAAGGAAATGCAACCCACTCTGGTGTTCTTGCCTGGACAGAGGAGCCATGGGCAGGCTACATTCCACTGGGTTGCAGAGAGTCAGACAGGACTAAGTGACTGAGGGCATATATATATGTATGTATGTGTATGTGTGTATTTAGCTAATGAGTGAATGAAAATGCCATCAGTCTACTTGCACACTTGATTGATATACTGACTGGGTAAAAAAATTCTAGGTAAAAATTACTTTCCCCTAGAATTTTAAAGGCATGTGGCTCCACAATCATCTAGCTATCAGCACTGCTGAGAACGTTCATATGATTCTGACACATAATCATGAGCAATTGTTCCTACAGAATGTTTTTGTTACCTTCTCTTTTTAATTTGTATTCAAAAATGCTAAGGTAATATGCTTTATAGATCTGTATTTTATTCATGGGTACATGTGGACCCTTTTAATCTGAAGACTCACGTCTTTGCTTCTGGGAAAATATTCTTACATTATTTCTTTGGTTGTTTTACCCCTCCCAGTCCCCATTTTTTTTTTTTTTTTTTTTTTGCTATATTTTTCCAGAACTCTGATTAGGAAATACATTCTTCATCAACTGATGTGTAACAAATCACAGCAAAACCGGTGGTTAATCATACCATAGCATTTACAATGCTCAAAGCACTGTGATAGGAAATTCTGACAAAGATCCCTGATCATTGCTCTGTGATGTGTGGACTTTCGCTGGCAGATCCACTTCCAAAATAGCTAAGTCACATGGCCAGTAAGATAACGCTAGCAAGTCAATTTTCCCCGTGGGGTTGCCTGAGTGTCTTCATGACCTGGCAGTTGGCTTCCTCAAGAGCAAGAGATCCAGGAGACCAAAGCAGAAGCAGCAGCGTCCTTTATGACCTGACTTCGAGAGTCACACACTGCCGCTCCTCAGTGTGCATCCCAAGGTCACTGGGGCAGGAGGCCACACGAGGAGGCAGGGCTAGTTGGGGACCATCTTGGAGATGGTCACCTCTGTGCTGTACTGATACTTTCTGATTAACTTTCTTAACTTCTCCTGCTCTGATTCTAGTTTAAGAGTTATTTTCTTAAGTTTGTCTACTGAAAGCTTTGTTTCTCTTATCCCATTTTCTTTTCTAACTTTTTCTGATTCTCTCTCTTTTTTAAAAAAATGAAGTCCTATTTTCATTTCATTATCTTTCCTTTACTCTCTGTGGATAGTGATTATGAATTTGTATTACTATTAATTTCCTTTTTTCAAAAATGTTCTCTCTTCCTTCCACTGTGCCCATTTTCTATAATCCTTTTAGTTAGATTGGCTTTGTCTCTTCTCGTGGGAACTCTTGGCTTTCCATCACGGTTGAGAGTAAGGCACTAAAAAGCGAAGGGGAACCTCCACATAGGTACATGAGATTGTGGCACAGCACTCACACACACACACACACACACACACGCACACATATGCATACGCTCGACCAAATCCCTAAACCAAACTGAAACAAAAACATAAGCCCCATTTCTCCTCACTAGTATTCTGTGTGCCCACAGCTCAGAAAATGACAACACCCTCGTTCAAGACAAAAATGTGGCATCCTGGTTGATCGTTCTCCATCACTCAAAATGTACACCTGATTCAATAGCAAAAGAAGGAAGAGACAGAAATATGTGTACTAGCCTTCATATATAACTGGAGGTTCTGAGCTGCCTGTCAAAGGACTGGCTCTTCTAGGCACCAGTCCAGGAAGAAAATAACTCTTCACATTTCCTATGTGGTGAAGATGTTACTAGCTCAAAGCCCCACACTATCAAATATACAAGCCTGAATTAATACTGATCAAGGCTGAGATTCAGACTTAAGAGGTTTAGAAAATAAGGATCTTAGCTGCTTTGCAGATTTTTTTTTATCACATACACAAAGTGATTCAATTGTGTCAGACTCCCAGACGAAAAGCCTTTAAAGACACAGGTAGGTACAGGTATCTCATCGTCCACATTATGAAGACTGATTCAGAAACGGAAACTGGCAGTTGGTAAAACAGGCCTAGAAGTTTGGCTACTGTGTATGTGTGCTCAGTTGTGTCAAACTCTTTGCGACCCCATGGACTGTATCCCACTAGGCTCCTCTGTCCATGGGATTTTCCAGGCAAGAATACTGTTGCCCTTTCTTTCTCCAGTGGATTTTTCTGACCCAAGGACTGAACCTGTGTCTCCTATATGTTCTGCATTGGTAGGCAGATTCTTTACCAATGCAGCACTTGGGAAGTCCCATAGCTACCAAGAAAGTGGCTAAAATTTTTAACTTACTATCAGGTTAAAAAAGTTAATTTTGATAATATAGGTAGTTGCATTAAAAAGCACATAGGCACTATATATTAATACATCATCATACGAACAGGAAACAGACCCTAAAAGGGTGATTTACAAACAGACCAAGTTTAAGTTATATTAAATACCAAGTATTTTCAGGGTGGGAAATGTAGGCAAAAAAGCTAAGAGCGAAAAAATAAAATAAAAAAAGATGGAGAATCAGCCATAAAGGAGCTGGGAAAACACACTGAATGGAACAATCTGAGGAAGAGAATTTGAATATTTTCTAATATTTCAAAAACAAAAAATCAGAAGCACCTAATATAAACTAGGTCACTTTCTGTCTACTGATAGATAAGGAAATATGCTTTTAGTCAGATTTAGTAAAAAGAAGGAACAATCAGGATAAAACCAGGTCAACAATGTTAAAACCAAAGTATCCAAATTACAATGTATTCAAAATATGAACAAAATGCACCATTTTAGAAACAGTATACAGAAATCAGTGATAACATTCAGCGAGGACTCCAGTGTTTGGGAGGTGAGAGGAGGGAAAGAACATGGAAGAAATCCAAGATGACACCTTAAGTACAAAGCTAGAAGGAGGAAGACACAGATGTATAGAGAGTATTTCCAAAAGGCTTGGGACCGAAAGAAACTGTACACTGAATCCCCAGACAAAAATATTTAGAGAAAAAAACGAGCTGACAGTATGAAGAATAATTACATGTACATTTCACTTTAATAGGTAAGACATTAGATTATGATAGAAGCATATCAACTGATAAATGGACTAACCAAATGTGGTATACACAATCCAAAACAGAATTGTATCCAAATATAAAACCAAGGTAATAAGCATCTCTAATCACACAGTATCTAAGAGTTTATTAAGTTCTAGTATATCTAGTTACCATTTTGAAAATTATTCTCACCTGTTCAATGACATAAAAGGCAAACTCCAGCCGCTGTTTTTGGAGCATCGGGATCAGATGCAAGAAAAAAATTGGAAGATGTTCATGGCGATTGCGGAAAGGAATGAGGACTGCCACCTTTAAAACAAAATAGTCACATATATAAATAAATGCAGCAATAAGCCCTAGATGTAAAGATAAAAACTGACCCTTGAAATCCTCTTACTTAAGAATTGCCTCACCAGAGATCCAACAGTGAACAAAAACAAACATGGCCCCTGCTTTTGCACCATTTATGCTCCTGTGAACCTGCAGTGGCATAAACGGTCCGTCCTAAGGATAGTGGTCTTTCTCCCATGAGAACCACAGAATCATGGGAAGATTTGAAACCAGAGATATAACCATGACAGCAGACACTACTGGAGAGAGCAGACTGGAGAAAACCAAAAACGGACTCAGGGAGCTGGTTAGAAAATGAATGCACAGTCAAGATAAGAGGTAACGGTAGCGTGAGAAGGACAGAAGGGTCGTAGCACATGGATTTTTGAAACATTTAAGAGGCAAAGTACCAGGATCTGTTCATGGACTGGATATATAAGCAGTGAGTGAGAGGGATGTGTCAAGACTAATTCTACGTTTTTAATTAGATCATAAATAACTTTATGGATTTCAAATTGAATTTAGAAGCGATTCCACTTGAACATCTAGTATCTAATATGGCTTATCTGGCCTAGAGATATTATTAACAGACATAGCATGGAAATAAATGAAGTTTGATAATTATATTAATATTTTTCATTTAATAAAAAGGCATAACTAACAAGATATTGTAAGTCAACTAGAGTTCAATAAAAGGATGCTGAACAAATAATAAATTCCAAAATCATGAGATTTTCAAAGAGTATGAGTCAAAATATGTCTAATAACAATGCTTATGTGTCATTCGATATTCTGGGTTTTTTAACAAAGCCTAATAAACTGGTTAAAGAGAAAATCTGGGATTTATTAAAACTTCAGCTATACCAAATACTTTTACTAATGAATGAACGGATGCAAATAATTGACAGAACATAGGTTTAAGATCTAATTCTACTTGCAGAATCAGGACATAACATTAGAGACATAGAAAATAGTAATGTTTACCTGGGTATTTTACATTACCAGGATCATACATGAGAGAAAATTTCAGATTATTAAAATAGTTTTATTTTAAAAGAGAACAAAAGATGGTCTCAGAAAACTGACATCTGAACTAAAAACTCCACCACTAATTTTTCCTTAATGATGACAAAGACAGTGGAAAAAGAAAGAGACTTATATCTGCTGGAAGCTGACGTTTTCATGTCCACACTGTGCCAGGCTTGGTATGTGGCAGGAACTGGAGAGGTTCTGGCGTATCTGCCAGCTGCACTTTGGGCGCCATTCTCCTTTGGTTTGTTCCATAAGGAATCCCTTGGCTTATCAGCCTAAGGACCACGAGACTGCCAGAGCAACTCGGAACCCAGAGCTAGGGGGTCCCTTCCACACACAATGGTCACTGCTGGTGCGGGGCGCTCCCTACTGACCCAGGACTTGCTGATGGGCCTCAGGATCAACTGCTAACATATTTACAGAATTCCCGAATCTACGCAACTCACAGAGCAGTTGAGGAGCCCCTAGGCTTACTCTCAGGACAGAAAACTGCTATGAGAAGTAGAAGGAGAACAAGGAGGTGGATGGTTGCGTGCCAGCCTGCCGCTGGCCTTACCTGACTTCTATCAGCGCAGCAACTTCTTCAGCTTCCCTGGTGGCTCAGATGGTAAGGAATCTGCCTGTAACTCAGCAGACCCGATTTCGAGCAAATTAGGCTTGAGCTTGCCCTTCTTGGTTTTGGCCACAAGCTGGCAGCCTATGATATAAATGGGCTATAAAAGCAGTGAAGGTCAATTACAGATATGGCTGCAATCCATGAGGTCGCAGAGTCGGACACAACTGAGCGACTGAACTAAACAGGTATTTAAGGAAGTAGTAGTGGTGTTAGTTGCTCAGTCGGGTCTGACTCTTTGCGACCCCACGCACTGTAGCCTGCCAGGCTCCTCTCTCCAGGAGGAGGAATTCTCCAGGCAAGAATAGTGGAGTGGGTTGCCATTCCCTTCTCCAGAGGACCTTTCACACCCAGGGATCGAACCCGGGTCTCCTGTGTTGCAAGCAAATTCTTCACCATCTGAGATACAGGGAAGTCCTATATTTAAGGAAAGAAGCTATTTTTAAAATGTAGAGTCAAATTAAAGACAGCTCGTATTAATTAAGTACAAGTAGGCTGAGTAATCAATTGACCATTACAATAGACAAAGGTAGTCATGGCCCCTAACACAGAAATTTCTCCAACAGAACATTTAAAATACTGAGTTTTTTTCTTTCTTAATCTTATGTGGAAACTGAGAGTTTATAAGAGGGAAAAATGCCTGACTGTCATGGCAAGTTCAAAGTTAAACTGACATTTTTATAACAAATACATGCCCACATTTTAATGAGGCAGATATTAAAGATTTTGAATATGCCTGAAGTTTTTATTAAAACAAAGCTAAACAGCATCTAAAGATTCATTTGGTATGTCCCTCCTTGTGGCTTGGAATGATTCTCAATAGTTTATAGCTCACTTTCTAGAAAAAGAAGCTCTCGGTATGCGGCGGTAATTTATTTCGAAGTTTGATCGCCTTTGTTTCAGGAGATTCTTCCTTACATGTGCCCTAATTTGCTGCTGGAGCCACTTTTCTGTTGATGCATCTCCACTGGAGATGGAGAACATCTGATTATTATCTTTGGAAAAACAAGTCATCTTCACCAATCTCTCCACACCTCTTTAAAAACGCTAAACTTACTGAATTTATGCACCTATTTTTCTTCGCTGCTCATCTTCTCCTACACTCACCATGAAGAGATCAGCAAGAAAAATGTTGACTACATACATTGTCCCCACCAAGGCTTTGTTCTACTTTCAGACTTTAAGCACACCTCCCGCTACAGGGTCCCTAAATGACTCGGCTTCCGATTTGCCTACAGTAAGGGAGCGGCAGCTGTCTGGGACCAGCTAAGACAGAGAAGAGCAGAAGCTGACAAGCCTTCACTCAGAATGTCTGAGGAAGGAGCTCAACAATCTTCATTTTTACCAAATACCCCAGGGAACTCTGAAGCAGGCGGTCAAGACCCATCTTTGAAGAACCTCAGACTAGAAACACAATTCTAAGCCTCCGACCAGATAAGCCCAACAAGCAGCTGCCTGGTGCTTTAAAGCCTTCAGGTTTTAGACCAGAGTGGTTCGGGCCTCCACCTGGACCCTGAATGGAACACAGGTAACGTCATAGGTAAACACTTTAATGATCTGAAAAGCATTACCTTGTTCCTCTTTCAACCTCCCTTTTAGAAACCACCTTGCCTCTATAAGGCATCTGTCCTGTGCTAAACCTTCAATGGGGACCTATGGTGCTCAGAATACCTAGGAATTGCTGAAACCACTAGTTTTAGCAGATCTTAGTTCCAATTAACTGGCCATCAACAAACTTTTTTTTTTTTTTTTTAAGACAACAACTAAGTTGTCTTAAAAAAAAAAAAAGATCCTCAAATATTAAGAATCAACTTGGCAGCAGATGTTTCACATAAATCTAGTTGCATCTTCTCTCTCACCTCCGTTCCAAGATTAAAATGGGACATTATCAGAATGTAAACAAAGGGTGGGGTTCGGGGGAAGGTTATCTGAATAAACATGGGAAGTACAAGTCATCTCTGAGCTATCTCCAAATTTCCTCCCATACCTTGAGCTGCATAGCTCGGAAGCTGAGACTAGACATAACTCTAGTAAGAGCAACAGTACCATATAGTTCCTGAATAAAAACAAGCTAATTCTTAGAACCCTGAATTATCTGGCTCCTGAAACTCCACTTTCAATAGTATTACCTACCCATCCACTGGAGTTTACAGTCTACTAAAATCTGTAAGTAGGAGCTACCTATGTGTGATACATACCCCTCTCCCAGCAAATGAGAAGAAAACAAACCCTAAAACACTTTAAAATGCAACATCTGATACAGACCACTAGAGAGAGGACAAAATACTCAATTTTTCTGACCCCAAGTCATCCTGTGATACCACTCAATGCATACCTGAGGGGTATGTATCACATGTATCAACACATCTGAGGACCAACCTCCACACTTTCCCACAGCCTCTGTGATTGAGGACACTTTTTCCATTAGCATTCAACATACATACTCACCACCCAAATAAGAAAAATAATTTATTTTGCCCAGGACATTTTAAAAAGTAGTAGTTATTATGTAAATTGGGCCATATTTTATATACAAACATGATAAAATCAATCCTGAAATTGATTTATCATCTGAATCTGCTCTGGAAAACAGCATGAGGCAACTGTAAAACGGAATGCATTGCCAACATTTGTACTGGAATCCATTTCACCAGTTTTACAACTTTTTTGAGGGAAAAAAATGATTTCATAATTTATAACAAGGCATTTATCTGTCTCATAAACTCAACTCGGCAAAGCTGGGTTTAGTGCTTTCCTTACACAAGAGACTGGTGTCTACATTAGGCAAGCAACATGAGTAATACAGATCCCCAACCCCCCCCACACACAAAGGACTCAAGGCCAGTTAAGTCAGACAGCTTTCATCAGAAGCTCAACAGCATACAATTCTCCTTCCCAGGAGTGATTATCATTTTTTAGAACCAAAGGAGAAATATTTTAACAAAATACTAATATTTAAAAGAAGAACTGAAAAATGTTCCCAGATTAAGGTTGCATCACAGCCCTTCGGGATATAACATCCGATTTAATCATACATCTGATTTAATCATATGCAGTTTTCACTTTAATTGCATAAATGCTACTTCCTATTCAAACATAACAATATTACATGGGCATGCACTTATTAACCAGTTTCACAGTGTTGAGAGCAACTCTGACTTAAACCATGGTTTTCATTTTTTTTTTTTTTTTAAGCAGCAGGGGCACGCTGACTTTCTTACAGTTTTTCAAACACAACATTAAAAGTAGGATTCTGACATATCAAAAAGATGAAAAGCTTACACTTTGCTTTCTGAAATAGAGGCGAAAGGGGGCCCAAAGTTGTTTTATGTGTCCTACAGGGACCGCCAAGCAGCCTCTTTAGAATCCTGGGACTCAGGAGCCCCAGTGCTAGACCCAGCTGGAAACCACTGGCTCCAGGCCTCGGTGGGGATACGCCTGCAGGTGTCAGTATCAGGGGCAGCAGTGGGAGGCAAAGAAATCACTGCCTCTCTTCCAGACAGAACAGAAAAACATTTGTTTCCCAAGCCAGTCCCAAGTGAGGAACTTATCAGCAGGCTCTCTGAGAGAGTGAACACAGGAGCCTAGTATTTGTGTAAGCACAGGTGTAGCTCATCTTCACAGGTAACACAACTAACCCACATTTGAACTGTCAATACTTAAAACACTAAATACCAAATTATCTTCATTTATCAAGACACAGGGATTTCACTATATATTCTGAACTGAAAACACTTTTCTCAAATGCAGTAGCAGTCACATGATTTATGAAAAAATGGACCTCACCTTCCACCTGGGTTTACAGTCTTTAGGCCTCCAGTGACCTCCTGGCTCAATATCTAAATCCTTGGAGAAGAGCTGATGAATTTCATCAAAACTGACTTCACTTACATTGACATTGAGGAATCCCCCTAGAAAGTCAAAAATGTGGAGAACCACTTTAATATGAAGTCAGACAAACAACAATCAGTAGCGCGCTGGCATAACGTTTGCTGGCATAGTACCATTTAGTCCTGTTTTCACCATATAATTGTTAATACCACCTTTCAGTGTTACTTTGGATGATAAATCATATCTTTACCCTACTATCTTTGGCAAATCAGCCAAAGAAAACCAGAGCACTTAAGCTTTTTACTTTTGAGTAATATGATGACTATTATAGTATTCTTTAGTAAATGTTTCCAGTCATGACAGTATAGCTTATATTTCAATTTAATCAATTATTTACAAACCATTTTTAATTTCAACATAATCAACATAGAAGACATGAACGCCCAGTATATAAGAGTTAATTAAGCAGTTAGTTTGGGAGCTGAATCCTAGCTTCTGTGTCTTAGGGAAATTACCTAACTTCTCTGTGCCTCAGTTTCCTCATTTGTAAAAAGAGATCTGCCTCCCACTGTGTTCATATCCATTAGATGCTGGGCACAAAGGTACACAGGCAGGAAATTTAGCTGTTACTACTGCCATCCAGTTTACTGACATTTCTTAAGAGAGAATCTGCAAACACAATTCAACAAATTTATTTTGAGCACCTACCATGCATTACCATGACATGCAAAATGAAAACTATAAACTTCTAAAATCTTCCTGGCCTACTAGGCACTCTCTCTTCAAATTAACAAATAAATGCTATTCCTGGAGCTGTTTTACTAATAGTTTTTCTAACATATACTATGGAAACAGGAATGACTCTTGCATGGAAAACCATTTCCATTAACTCAATCAAAACCAACCAAGAACTACAGACGTATACATATATCTATTCTTCCCCAAATTTCCCTCCCATCCAAGCTGCCACATAATATTGAACAGAGTTCCCTGTGCTATATGGTAGTGGTAGGTCCTTGTTGGTTATCCATTTTAAATACAGCAGTGTATACATGTCCATCCCAAACTCCCTAACTCTCCTTTCCTGCAATCCTCCCCCTGGCAACCATGCATGAATGGCCGAGTCCCTTTGCTGTTCACCTGAAATGATCACAACACTGTTAACCAGCTATACCCCCAATACAGAATAAAAAGTTACAAAAAATAAACTTAAAAAAACAAACAAGAACTAAGGACTAACTACTAAGTTCTTTCACCTCCTTGTCTCATAAAATGCAAACCAACAAATATTGAGGCTTCCTATTTCAAGGTGTCTGAGCTCAGTGGCCATGACTCCATACATGCAGCCAGCCAGCCCTCTGTATCCACGTGAAGTGAAGCTGCCCAGTCGTGTCCAACTCTTTGCGACCCCATAGACTGGGGCCTACCAGGCTCCTCTGTCCATGGGATTTTCCAGGCAAGAGTACCAGAGTGGATTGCCATTTCCTTCTCCAGGGGATCTTCCCAATCCAGGGCTTGAACCCGGGTCTCCTGCACTGTAGACAGACGCTTTACCGTCTGAGGCACCAGGGAAGTCCATGTATCCATGAGGTTGGCTGAAATCTGTGAATGCAGAGCCTACATGTGGAGGGCCGACAGAGTAAGGGAAGGATATGAGCATCCTCATATTTTGGCCCTTGATCCAACGCCCCTCAGATACCAAGGGACAACTGAAAAATACTCGGTCGCTCTTCAAGAGAGTCCCTTTCCTTTCCTCCTGCTACTTTCTATTCTGTTAGAGTTCACAGCCACCAGTCTTCCCATCTCCCTCCTCAACCTGACTAGGCAGGAACACGGTCACTACTATTAAGCACTTAGGCATTCCTTGTTTCATTTGTTGTGTGCATTCTCAGTCATGTCTGACTCTATGCGACCCTGTGGACTACAGTCCTCCAGGCTCCTCGGTCCATGGGCTTCTCCAGGCGAGATACTGGAGTGAATTGCTATTTCCTACTCCAGGGGATCTTCCCCACTCAGGGATTGAACCAGCATCTCTTGGATCTCCCGCATTGGCAGGCATACTAGAGAGAAGTATTTCAAAATGCAAATAGCTTTGCTACATAGAGTAAGCTAGGAAAAAATCTAAAATCCTCTCGTGTCTGTTCCTCTAATGTGTGCTGTCTTTTATAATCAATTACCCACCCTTTACCGTGACAAGATATGCAAAGTAGCTAATCTTAGAATGGGCAGATTTACCTAATCTATGAACTTGCAGAGAAAGGACAGATCAGATGTAAGATCCATCAGTCGATGTGAACACAGACTCTCATGACAGCTGACAGAAACCATCTATAACTGTAATCAGATAAAATTCACACAAGTAAATCTGATGATGCACTTCTTGGTATGCATGATTCCCCAAATGATAGTAATTAGACTAAATAAGTAGTTCATATAAGGAACCGAAGTTGGTATTCTTTATGCACTGTTAAACCAATTTTTTTGCCTTTTGCCCAGCTTTATAGCTTCAACAACTGCAATCATTATTGTCAGCAGTCTGCTCCAGCATCATTTGTAGTTTAATTTTCATTTTGAACACACATGCGCCAGCAAATTAAGAGGTGGGCCTTATATCTTTCTCCTCAATGGGGGAGGAGGCTTCAGTGCCCATCACTTAACAATCTCTGATGCCTGAGGCACCCGAAGTTCACCTTCCTCCCCCCAGCAGTCCCCCATTCACATTCCTCAGAGATCCTCAGCATCTTTTCTATGTGCTTATTGCTCTTTGCTCTGAAATCTTAATATCTTATGGGCTGAAGGCCAAACATGACCCAGTGGCATGAGGTTGTCATGCCAGGAGTAATAGCAACCTCACTACTGGGGGGTGGGTATGAAGGGGTGGGGGACAGGCTCCAGGACAGACACCACCACCACTGAGAACAGCAAGAGTGTGGTCAGAAAGAGAGAAGGAAAGATAAACACTGATCAGTGGAGGTGGGGTGGGGTGGGTTGATGAGAAAAACCAACTTCTGATTCTCTGAAAACACAGCCATTTCTTTCTGAGTTGCTGCCTATGCGTTTCACAGTGTGATCACCCTGCTCATACCCGGAGTCTGGACATTTAGATAAGAACTTGAGTGCAGGATACCCATCACTCTGCTTTTCCTGGGGAAGCTTCTCAAATAAACACTCAGAGTTAAGCCTCCACCCCAACCACCTTGTAAGTGACAGGTGCGTGTTGTCCTGCTCTCCATCTGCTGGCTGGTGAGCTGGGACGGAGGGCGGGCCCCCACCCAGCAGCTCCCTGGGCCCTGGCCCCCTCTGGAATCTGTGAGTAAATTCTGAGACTCTACTTCCTTCTTGTGGTGTATTGAAACTGCACGTTCCATCAAAATGACCCCTGAGCTCCACTTCCCCAAGTGGGAGCTCGGATGCTAAGGGAGCCACCTGCCAACCAGTATGGGTGCCCCCTCATTCAGGAGGTCATCATCTCCATGTTCTTAATGCACCAGCTCCAGCTGCTCAATACACTTGAGGAGGAGGATGGGATGGTGGGTACGGCTGGGGCCCCATACTCCTAGATGCCTAGGAGCTGCAAACGGCTCTCTAACTTCCTCTTCCAGGTTGCTCAGTCTCTCGGGGAAGGAACCACTGCTGGCTGGAGGTCGGCTCCAGAGCTCTGAGTTGCTGTGTGTCGCTGATGCCAGGCCTGGCAGAGAAGCCCCCAGCCCTGTCGAACTGCTGGTGCTGTGCCGGGTCAGCTTCCCCCGCAGAGCCCGGCCAGCAGCCCCCAGGCTGAGGCACCTCTGCTTCCCTTTATTCTCTGAATGAGACCCCACCTGGCGTTGGCTGTGGAGGTGATTGGCTACAACCACCTGTGGAAGTCTGGGCGCTGGATGGTAGGGCTCTGCCTCTCTCTCTCTCTGGGCAGGGGTGGAGGCATGGGCTCTGAGGCTCTAGGAGCCAAGGAGAGCTCCCTGGAGCCAGAGGGGGAGGCCAGCTACGGGGCCCCCTGTGTTGGGTCAGGACTGAGTGCTGAGCTTGGAGAGCTGCTCTAACGCTTGAAAGGTGCAGCTCTACCAGGGCCTTCATGGCACCCAGGAGGCAAGTGCATCATACATTGTTGAAAGTGGGGCCCCAAGCCCTGGGTACCAGCTCCTCCCGAGCCCCCAGACAAGGTGAAAAAAACTACTAGAGGGACTTCCCTGGCGGCCGAGTGGCTAAGACTCCACGCTCCCACTGTATAGAGGGTCCGGGTTCAATCCCTGGTCAGGGAACTAGATCCCACATGCCGCAACTAACACCCAGCACAGTGAAATAAATAAATACTGAAAAAAAAAAAAAAACTACTGGAAGCTTGTAAGATCCTCATGATCTGGGCATTACTGGTGGCATACGCACATAGCAAGTTGTGAAGGCTACGTTCTCAGTGCCTGGAGCTTCCCAAATGTGTTTGTTAATGCTGCACTAGTAGAGGTGGGTCCCGACCCCTCGGTGGTCGACTAGGACCCCCTGGAATGGGAGGTGGCAGCACAGGAGTTGGAGAAGAGGTGACTACTGCCCCAGGCGTTCCTTGTTACTATGAAGCATATACCAAAACGTCCAGCAATGGCCAGTGTGAGTGAGGAACGAGACACCTAGCTATACCATGATAGAAATGCAAGAGTTTTTTTGTTTGTTTTGTTTTTTTAGGAAAATTCATTCAAAGGGAGAGGGAGAGGGCACCAATTGGCTCTTAGAGGTCTTTAGAATTGTTTTGGGCTCTGTTTACAGAGAAAGAGACCCTTCCAAGCCTATAGAGACAGAAGCAAGCAGCTCAGCCTCCCTCATGAGATGAGCGACAGGCTCTGTAGCGGAGCTCCAGAGATCCAGGTCCCTGGTGACTTAACCTCGGGACAACTGAACACAAGTTAGATGCCTCTGTCCAGGTGCTCTTCAGCAGATGGTGGTCCCATCCCGGAGGAAGCTGCTGTCACCTCCTGCAGTGCTACCCCCAGAAGCAGAACCCAGGATCCCACACCTGACCCCTGAGAGTGACAGCCCCCAAGACCCTGCCCTAGGGACCCTGCAGGCCCCTGAACTTGTCCCTTCCACTGGGGGATGATCACCTGCTCTCTAGTTATTCAGCGGGATGTTCTCACTGACACCGGAGGCCAAATTGCATTGCTTCCCTGGAACTTCCAAACAGACGTGAAGGGCACCCTGTTACGAGGCGTAACAAGTAGGACAACAGATGTCACTACTGAAACCATCTTTCTTAACAGCCTCCTGGTGGCGGCCATCTACCCCGACCCTTTGCTGGCACAGCTATGGATGCCCTGACCACACTCATGGAGTCCTAGGACCCAGACCTGGTCCCAAGGAGTATAATCTCCGCCATCTTGGGTCTCACAGCACAGCCATCTGGGTCTCACAGAGCAGCCATCTTGGGTCTCACAGCACAGCCATCTTGGGTCTCACAGCGCAGCCATCTTGGGTCTCACAGCACAGCCATCTGGGGTCTTACACACAGCCATCTGGGGAGGACCCCTGACTTCTCCTCCTTCCCTCCACTTCCCTGCACCCTTGTTTTCACACCAGGGCCCTTCAGTCTCCCTGGGAACACCTGCATCACCCCAATTCTTTTTCTGCCCCTTCACATCAAAGCCATTCATGCCATTACACTGGGAGTAGGTCAGCTACCTACCTCCCTCAATGGGACTGAGGTGACTCAAGGTGCCACCGCTCTGGGCACAAAACAACACGTTATTACAGCAAACCCCAACCTGTGAGCCGCCCCAGCCGAGCACACTGCCCAAAGTCCAGCCTTCAGGCAGCAGCAGCAGCAGTGAGATTCTTCAGCACAAATGGCGTACTCACTGGCCCAGGAAGATGTGTGCGGTGCTGTAAGGGGAACCCCCTCTGTGTGGACGTCAATAATTCTACACAAACTTTAGACAAACATTCAAAAGATGGCCCAACAGGTACTAGTATTCTACAATCTCGCCTGGATTTTTAAATCAAATACCTACCCGAACGTTATCCAAGGGCTTTATTTGTTTGGCTGGACCCCAAATAATGGAGTGGGTGGCTACAGATGGGACTGCAGACTGGCATTTGTCTATTGATACTGCCAATGGTATTTCTGCTTTGTGTGCTGGTGAACAACACCCTTGCCAATGGCCTTTAATATCTCCACCATTCACACAGTGTCTGTGATCTGCCCTGAAGATTAATAATGCTGAGGCATCAGGGGATCAATTGTGATGAGAAAAACAACCTTTGTTTTCCTGAGCTGCTGCCTCGGCATTTCACGGTGTGATAACCCTGTTCACATCCTGAGTCTGGACATTCAGATAAGGGGTTGAGTTTGGGATTCCTGCCAAAAAGCTCCCACTTTGCTTTTCCAGAGGCCCCTTTAATAACAACCACTTAGAACTAAGGCCAAGAAAACCCAGTGACCTCTGCCCCAACCACCTTATCAGCAACAGATCCCTGGAGCCTGCCCTGTACCTCCGGGGGTGGCAGGCCACCCTTCCACCAGCTCTCTGTGCCCCTGCCAGTTTCTGGAATCCGTGAGTAATAAACCTCATGACTCCTCTTTCCGTGTGAGGTGTATTGAAATGGCACCTTGAATCAAAACAATCCTGTGGGTCCCACTTCCCCAGAGTAGAAGCTCTGATGCTGAGGGAGCTCCCGGCCAACCACGTGTCAGGGGCCTGTGCCCCTTTATTCAAACAAGTCATAATCTGCCTATTATTAACTTCATACACCAGCCCCAGCTACTCAACACGTGGTATCAGAAAAAAAATACTTATTCCTGTGCACAGAAAGTGAAGGAAAAGGGACATCTTATAGAGAGTGGCCAGGAAGAGGCACAGTGCAGGTGAGCGAGTGGTGACACGGTTTCCAAACTACCCTCGGAGGAAAGAACCCCACAGGTGAGCCTGTGGTGGGGCCCCAAGTCCCTTCTCCCACAGCACCCACCAAGGCTACTCGCATCTCCTTACACACCAGGTGTTTCACTCGAGAAAGTGTTCCACCCTCCAGCACTATTGGTGGGAATGTCAACTGGTATAATCACCATGGAAAACAGCATAGTGAAAGTGTTAGTGCCTCAGTCATGTCCGACTCTCTGAGACCCCCTGGACGGTAGCCCACCAGGCTCCTCTGTCCTTGGGGTTTCCCAGGCAAGAACACTGGAGTGGGTAGCCATTTCTTCCCCCAGGGGAGCTTCCCAACCTAGGGATTAAACCCACATCTACTCTGGCAGAGAACTTTCTGATATACTGTACTTCAACGTCTTTTCTAGAGTATCACCCCAACTCTTCATTTTAAGTGAAACACTATTCTCAAACTGTGCTCATTGCTTACTCTCTGAGATCCACAAGGTTGGGGTGAGGCAAATGAAGGTACACTGCAGATTTATACCTACACTTCATAAAAAATCATTACTTTTTCATAAATTTACCTCCTTTGAAGTTTCTGGCTTTTAGCCAAACTACCTTCCAAAATGCAGCCACGTTCATCAACATTCACCTCCTTCCCTGGACATCCTCCTGGCAACACCCAGCTCTGAATTCACACCCTGAGCCCCACTGTCACCTAGAATGACTGGCAGCATCAGCGGTGACAGCCAGCCAGTCCTGGCTTTAAGTTCTCTCTGCTGTCTCCCCATTTTTTCTGTCTCCCCGGTCTCCTAAAAAAGCAGGAGCTAATTTTGGTGGAGTGGCTGAGGATCACCAGGCCTGCCTGTTGAGAAAGAAGGTCTCAGGCCCATTCTTAGAGCTCCTGTGTCAGTAAGTGGGTCACGTTTGCAGGCATCCAGCTTTACAGGTCAGCACATTTCAGGGCTTGCACAACTGCCCACTGTTGAGTCCTGCCTCCCAGAGGAAGAAGCTAGACCCTCTCTCCCAAACTCTCAGCAGAGAGAAGCAGTCAAGTGATGAGATGCACAGATGGTGACGCTGAAGCAGACATCACAGTGACGGCAGAAGCTTCTGGTGTCAGGGGCCCCAGGAGTGGCACCTCTGGTCCCCAGACCTACGCAGGAGTAGCAGGAGCTGCGATCCCAGCCAAGTGGCGGCAAGAGGTGTTTCCCAGAGTGGTCTGGGCCTTGCTCTTGCTGCTCAGCCTCTGGCTCTGCAGCCACCCAGGTTTTCTGGGGCTGCTGATATCTCTTTATGGATTCCCTTTCCTCTTTAACCAAATCAAGTTAAATCCTGTGGTTGGCAACCCAGAAACCTTTCTTTATGGCTCTGAGCTTTGGCTTAGAGCAGGGGTCCCCAACCTCTGGGATCTAATGCCTGATGATCTGAGGTGGAGCTGATGCAATAAAGGAAATAAATGCACAATAAATATAGTGCACTTGAATCATCCTGAAACCATCCCCTCACCATTCCATGGAAAAACTGTCTTCCACAAAACTGGCCTCTGGTGTCAAAAAGGTTGGGGACTGTTGGCTTAGAGGCCTGCATTTTTAACCCTCCTCACTGCTTCTGGCACACATTGATCATCTCTGGACCACAACTGGAGCAACACAGCTCCATGAGTTTCACCCAATCACAGCACACTTGTGGAGAAATGGGCTGAATGTTTGTGGTCCCCCCTCCAAATTCACATGGCAAAATCCTAACCCCAAATGTGATGGTGTTATGAGGTGGGGCCTTTGGGGAGTGATTACGTCATGAGGATGAGGCCCTTGTGAATGGAATTAGTGCCCTTACAGAAAGACCCCAGAGAGACCCCTCACCCCTTCCACCACATGACGACAAGCAAGAAGACAGCCATCAATGAACCAGCCAATCAGGCTCTCATCAGATATCAAACCTGTTGACACCCTGAACTCAGATGTCCAACCACCAAAACTGCAAGAAATAAATATCTGCTGTTTAAGTCATCCAGTCTATGGTATTTTTGCTTTAGCAGCCCAAACAGACTAAAACACACCCAGACACTCACAGACACTGTTATTTTCCCTTCCTTCCTGACCTGCCACATCTGATCAACAATTTCCCATGCTTAAATTCATCACCTGAGAAATACCACTCAAATTCTTCCCCCTAGAAAATCAAATAAGCACACAGATTAAACTCATCATTGAGGTGACAATACCCAATTGATTGCCTTAAACAGAATAAGCTTCCAACAGAAACGAGAGCCACATTATCTGTAGCTTCTGACCACCCCTGTGTGGGGAGGGCTCTCTTGGCTAACAGGTAAGTTAGCACCTTTTAATGTATGATTTATTGACTCCACTTTGCATCCCCTACAACTACTTTTTAAATATTTTACATCTCATGGTTCAAGCTGCCTGGTCCTTTGTGGCCACCCCCTCATATGCATGTGGTCCCTATTCTATTGGGAACATAGAAGCAACAGGGCTGAGCCCCCTGGACTTTTCTCCCCCTCATCTCCAAATGGGTCTCACTCCTGCTTGGAGGAGGCGGTTTTCCTACTAGTCTCTACCAGTTCCTCCCCAGGAGCACATTCTGTCTCCTGCCACTTTCGCCAGGATCCGGGCTCCCTGGACACCTCCTTCCTCCTCCCTTCACTCACATCTGTCTGTCCACAGTGTCCTCCCCTGCAGTGCTTAAAACTCACTTAAGTCCATCTCTTCCTTAATCATTCTTCCCTTAACACCACCTTATCCACAGACTCCTTCCCCCCAGTCTCCTTCCCTTTCCCACAGAACTTCTTTTTGGTCATGACCTCTGCCTCTTGAGAAATCTGTATGCAGGTCAGGAAGCCAACAGTTAGAACTGGACATGGAACAACAGAATGGTTCCAAATAGGAAAAGGAGTACGTCAAGGCTGTATATTGTCACCCTGCTTATTTAACTTCTATGCAGAGTACATCATGAGAAACACTGGGCTGCAAGAAGCACAAGCTGGAATCAAGATTTCCGGGAGAAATATCAATAACCTCAGATACGCAGATGACACCACCCTTATGGCAGAAAGGGAAGAGGAACTAAAAAGCCTCTTGATGAAAGTGAAAGAGGAGAGTGAAAAAGTTGGCTTAAAGCTCAACATTCAGAAAACGAAGATCATGGCATCCAGTCCTATCACTTCATGGGAAATAGATGGGGAAACAGTGGAAACAGTGTCAAACTTTTTTGGGGGCTCCAAAATCACTGCAGATGGTGACTGCAGCCATGAAATAAAAAGACGCTTACTCCTTGGAAGAAAAGTTATGACCAACCGAGATAGCATATTCATAAAGCAGAGACATTACTTTGCCGACTAAGGTCCGTCTAGTCAAGGCTATAGTTTTTCCAGTAGTCATGTATGGATGTGAGAGTTGGACTGTGAAGAAGGCTGAGTGCCGAAGAATTGACGCTTTTGAACTGTGATGTAGGAGAAGACTCTTGACAGTCCCTTGGACTGCAAGGAGATCCAACCAGTCCATTCTGAAGGAGATCAGCCCTGGGATTTCTTTGGAAGGAATGATGCTAAAGCTGAAACTCCAGTACTTTGGCCACCTCATGAGAAGAGTTGACTCATTGGAAAAGACTCTGATGCTGGGAGGGACTGGGGACAGGAGGAGAAGGGGACGACCGAGGATGAGATGGCTGGATGGCATCACGGACTCGATGGACATGAGTGAGTGAACTCCGGGAGTTGGTGATGGACAGGGAGGCCTGGCGTGCTGCGATTCATGGGGTCACAGAGTCGTACACGACTGAGCGACTGAACTGAACTGAGGCGTGTAAGGATCTTAGTTTCCTGACCAGGGGGTTGAACTTGCATCCCGCTGCATGGAAGCACTGAGTCCTAACCACTGGACCACCAGGGAAGTCCTGAACTTCTTTGTTTTAAACCAACTAGTTTTTACACACTTCTGGGTCAGGATATCTGGCCTTCTCAGGACACGATACCTGGCTTCTCATGTCACCACCCCACTGAATCATGCTGGCTATGGTCCCGTGCATGTAAGATGTGCCCAGTTCAACAGCCTCTCACAGACACTCCCTTTACTGCTCTGAGATGTGGGACAAGGCAGAGCCCTCTCCTTGTCCTTCGGGACACGTCCCCTGACCCGCCCCGTCCCTGGCCTCTTTCCCTTCTTTGCTGACCCTCGGGCTCTGATGTTCTCCAAGGGCCCACTCATATGCAGCCTTCTTCCAGGCTCACTTGCTACCACCTCCAGCCCAGATCTCTCTGAAAAAATTCAGGCCCCAAACAAAGTCTCCTCAGCTTTCAACAGAACAAGCCCAACACCAAACTCATTCACTTCCCCGTTCTCCCAAGTGTGAGGTTTATCCTGCAATCCGCCTTTTGGTTAACCACCACTGAGCCAAAACCTGGAAATCAACCCTGATCCCTCAGCTGGTCACCACATCGGACCAAAAGCATCTCTCTTCTCTTCAGCACCATTGCCCAGCGCATACCCCAGCTGCTCCTCCAGGCCGTGCGGGGAGCTCCGTGTGGCTCTTCCAGACGCTGGTACTTCCCCACTCTTATTCATTCTCAACTGCTCATCCGAAGCACCTTTCTGAAGTCCTATCCTAGTCCCACCATGCATCTACTGAAAGCAGGTAGAGGTTACATTTCTCAAAGTAGTGTTTTCCGCTTTGTTTTACCCTTTTCTGTCCCTGGATTCTTGGAAAACCATGCACCTTTAGAGATGCACCCCTGGCTGGAAGTGAGCCCTCTGCACACACGCCCAGGGCTCTGCTCCCCCGACGCCCACCTCAGGGATGCCCAGCAATTCACGGGACCCAGGCAGCCCTCGGACTGGTGAGCCCTTTACACAGTGGCTCAGATGGTAAAGAATCTGCCTGCAATGCAGAAGACCCGGGGCTGGGAAGGTCCCCTGCAGAAGGGAATGGCTACCCACTCAAGGATTCTTGCCTGGAGCATCCTATGGACAGAGGAGCCTGGCGGGCTACAGTCCATGGTGTCGTGAAGGGTCAGACACGACTGAGTGACTGAGACTATGACTATTCCACCTTGCTGTGCAGCCTCACCTCCCACACATCCCACGACACACCCGCCCCAGTCATAGCCGACCACTCCCCACTCTCAGGAGACAGAGCCTCCTGTGCCTGCAAACTGCCCCTTCCGCTATCTACTAAACCATCCTGCGAGACCCACTTTCAGCGTGCCGCCTCGCTCTGAAGTCTCTCTTTCCTTACAGAAGGAACTGTGGTCTCCCTTTAGTCACAACCCCTTCTCTGGGTGTGTCGCCTGCTCAGCTGGCAGGCATGGACTCAGGACTCAGCTGTGTTTCTCCCCACCAGCCCCCATGAACAACAGAGGCCCTGCTGCAGGCAGCTCACGACTCTGCAACGGCTCCCATGGCTGTTCTCTACGATAAACACAGGCATGACGGTTTGTTACAGTAAGCATTACTCGAGCTTGTCTGAAGTTTATTTGCTTATCTTTTCCCTCTCTGCTCATTTTTCATTTGAACTATTTAAACTCATCTCAAAAAGTCCTTGTGGCTTTTGTTGTGGTCCTAAGGCTAGCAACCATAGAAACTATCAATGTTAAACCACAAAGGCAACTATTCCAAAAATGCTAGGACGAAATGCATTAAGGGGTCACTATAGAGGCACTCTCTTTGAATAGGAATTGAATGACGGAAAATCTACAGGTAAGTCTGTCTTCATTTTAATGCAGAGTGTACAGCTGACATTTTCCATCACTAACCTCACACAGAAAAACCAAAACATCCATACTAAGCATTATTTTTCAGCTCCAGATAAAGTGAATATTATTAATACGGAGTGCTGGCTCAGGCACTCAGTCGTGTCTGACTCTACGACCCCAAGGACTGTAGCCCACCAGGCTCCCCTCTGTCCGTGGAATTCTCCAGGCAAGAACACTGGAGTGCGTTGCCATTCCCTCTTCAGGTGACTACGGAGAGTCTCCCGTAAACTTAATAAAGCTGAAAGTGGATTTGCCCTCTGGAGAATCTATAAACTTTAACAATAAAGAAGTATTCACTCATATTGTATAAATAATATCTAAAATAGATTTTATAATGTAATTGACTGAATGTGAAATAAATGCTGAAACTCATGTAGTCAACTGTACGTGAATTCCAACTGGAGAAGTTCACTCTTTATGGTAATCAGGTGCCAGAAAAATCAAAAAAGTTACAGCCAGATAATCAAACACCAACTTTAAGCCCTAACCTTACTTTCAGTGATTACAGGGAAATTCAGTATCATTCCTACCTGAAGGGTTTTCATCTAAGTAGACCATCTTTTTACACAGTCTCTCCTTAACTATTACTTGGGGAGGTATGGAATTCAATCACTTTGTGTGACATTATGACGAGATTTTTATAATTAGGTATTTTATATGCTTTTCTCTGTCACTGATGAGAAAATAAATCTGCTAATTAAAAAAAAATTTAAAGATGCATAGATAAGTAAAAATAAATGCCTTCACTCTACACATTTCTCCTAGGTTTCGTACTCCCCTGATCAATGTAAAATCTGGCTCCATCAATCAAAGAAATGAGGAAAAGGAGAGGGAATAGCAAATTAACAACCACCAAGCTTCAGGCGCTGTGCTTCTCTTTATCCTCACAAAGTTCACAAATGATTCCAGATTTTACAGACAGGCAAACAGGCTCAACTGTGCAGCGGTCACACGGCTAGTGAAGGGGTCTCCAGGGTGGCTCACACCAGCCCTCTTGGCAGAAGCCTCAATGTGGTAGCTGTGCCCGTGGCCCCCTCCTCAGGAGTTTCTGCATGGGACCATATTTTCTATTAAACGTCCCATCATGCTGGCCACAGCTAACTGGACGAGGGATTGGAGCTGGACCCAAAGATGGCAGAGCCCTGGGAAGTCCTTCTGTGAAAAAGTGACGGGACAAATTGATGTGATCCTCTTCTTCCAAAGAATGTAAGTCTGATGGAAGCAGAGGGAACGAGCAGGAGCACCGAGACATTCCGAGAAAGGCAGGGAGGGCAGCTGTGATGCCATCTTTCAAGCCCGTGACAGGAGCGTTCACGAGTTATGAGGCTGGGGGACAGGGCGGGGAGAGGACGGGGGACAGGACAGCCTGGCCGGCAGATGCTCTGAAACAAGACTTCAATTAGCACCCACAAAGCACTAATTAAGAAAGTGGCAGCTAAACCAAGAACAGAAAGACTTCCTAAAACTCCCAACCCCTGAATAAGCAAATTATGAAAATGAAATTATTATAATCAATATTTCAACAGAGCATCACCCAGTGGTTTCAGCACTGCACAGACAGAAACATTCAGTTTTAGAAGGCCTAAACTGCAATGACAAAGTTGACAAATATATAGGCACAAAAACCACAGCTTCAGTCCCTATTATGGGACAGTAAAGGAGGTTACTGGAGAAGGCAATGGCACCCCACTCCAGTACTCTTGCCTGGACAATCCCATGGATGGAGGAGCCTGGTAGGCTGCAGACCATGGGGTCGTGAAGAGTCAAACATGACTGAGCAACTTCACTTTCATGCACTGGAGAAGGCAATGGCAACCCACTCCAGTGTTCTTGCCTGGAGAATCCCAGGGATGGGGGAGTCTGGTGGGCTGCCATCTATTGGACTGCACAGAGTCAGACATGACTGAAGCAATTTAGCAGCAGCAGCAAAGAAGGTTACAATACTAGAATCAACTGAGATTAAAAAAACAACAACAACAAAAAAAATACTGAGGCCCCAGGCTTCCCTGATGGCTCAGTAGTAAAGGATCCACTTGCCAGTGCAGGAGACACAAGTTCGATCCCTGGTTCAGGAAGACCCTGCATATTGAGAGGCAACTAAACCTGTGAGCCACAGCTACTGAGCCTGTGCTCTAGAGCCCAGGAGCCGCAACTACTGAGTCCACACGCTGCAGCTACTGAAGCCCGTGCACCCCGAGCCTGTGCTCGGCAACAAGAGAAGCCCAAGCGCTGCAGCCAGAGTAGCCCCCGCGCACCACAACTGGAGAAAGGCCCTCACAGCAACAGAAGCCAGCACAGCCAAAAATAATTCATTAACTAATTAAAGAAAAACCTGAGGCCTCACATTTAATTAATAAAAGTCAGAAACGTAGGGGTTGGGCCCAAGAATTACACAAGTTCCCCAGGCTACAGCGCAGCCAAGATTGATTCCAGATCAGTGGGTCTGTGGCCCAAGGATCACCAACATCAACGTGACCTGGCAGCTTGTTAGAAATGAAACTTCTCAGACCTCTCTCCACATATACTGACCAAAACTCTGAGGGCTGGGCACATAAACGTGCACTTTACAAGACTGTCCAGAGATTCTGATGTGCCCAGAGTGTGAGAGCCATGGCCTTAGATGGTAAGAAAAGGTGACTCTTACTTTTAATTATAAGTATATACTATCTATCAAAAATACACTGAAAAAATCCTACAAATACGCCAAGCTAACTTCCTCAGTAAAGAAAAGTTATATAAAGACATTAATGGGGATGATCTGGAGGGATGATGTGGGGTGGGAGGTGGGAGGGGGGTTCATGTTTGGGAGTTCGTGTAAAAAAATAAATAAAATAAATAAAAATTAAAAAAAAAAAAAGCACACTTACTTAGGACATTAAAAATAAGCTATTCCAAATAATGTTTACTTAAATTTTAACTATATAAAGATCAAGATACTAACTTATATGTATGAAGTATGCTTAAAATCGGGGCAGGGGAGGTGCAGACACAAACAATGAAAAATTGCAAATAACAGCTCTGTGGCTTCTGAGTGATTATAGAGCTTTTTTTAATGATAATGTATTATCATCATAATTTTGAAAAAAAAAGACATATTTAAAATATAGTATCTTGACCTTATATTATACACAAAAATATAAAACAAAATTATTATAAATAAAGAAGAGAGTATTTGTATGGCTTTTGGGTAACAAGGAAAGCTTTCTTGAGACCAAAAAAAGTGAAAGCCTTAATGTGATTGATACACTTAGAAACACAATTTTAAAATAAATGATTCCATAAACAAAATGAAAAGACAAGCCAGTTACAACACAAATAGCAGACAGTAGGACACCGCTAGAATATATAAAGAACTCCCACCGATCCATACAAAAATCTAACTAACCAATAAGGAACCAATAAAGCAGTGACTGAGGCACAGGGGAGAAAATTCAAAACTACTCACAAACACAGGAAAAGTCACTCAAGGCTGCTAGTAATGAAGATAAGTAAACACTTAGACAAGATACTTTTTAAAATTTATCATAATAGCAAAAATGTTTTATCCATAAGAAAGGCAAAAATCTTAAAAGTCCACCAGTATCAGAGCAATGCATTTGTGCTTTGCTCCTGGGGATATCAATGGGGATAGCTGCTGGGGAGTGCAACCTTGCCAGCCAGCCCAGCAATTATGCTTCTAGGCACAAGGAAATGCCTGATGCTGTCCTTACAGCGCTGCTTTGTGATAGCAAAGTATTAGAAACAAACTCAATTTTCATCAGCAAAGAGAAAGGTAAATGAAATAAACATTTATTAAAAAATACACTACACAGTGGGCTTCCCCAGTGGCTCGGTGGTGAACAATTCACCTGCAAGGCAGGAGACACAGGAGATGCAGGTTTGATCCCGGGCTCGGGAAGATCCACTGGAGAAGGACGTGGCAACCCACTCTAGTGTTCTTGCCTGAAAAATCCCACGGACAGAGGAGCCTGGAGGGCTACAGTCCATGGGGTCGGCTACGACTGAGCACACATGCACACAGCTCACTTTTTTATACTGCACGACAGTTAATGACAATAAATGTATCAACATGGACAGTTCTCAAAAAATAGCTAAGAAAGCAAGTAACAGAAAAAATTGCAATTTAAAAACCATTTATATAAATTCTTAAAGCCTTTGCAATATTCTAATTTTCTATCTGTATAGAAGATATTAAAGTTACTGTAAGAGTAATTTTAAGAATACACATGAAACTCACAACAGAGGTTATTTCTGGGTAAGTGAAAAGCTTTTCTTCAGGTTTTCAATCCTCCTCCCCACTACAAAAAAATTGCTCTGCACCCCCCCAAAGTCAAATATAATAACATGCTACATGATACGAACATGAGCACCCTGATAATGACCTGAGGGTGGCGTGCTCAAACCATGTGAATTTTATGTTTATATGTTATTATAATACAAGCACATACTTGGAAGTGAAAACGAGATGAAACTTACGCATGTAAGGCAGTTTTTCTGGGCAGGGGAGGTATGGTGAATATGTGAAGTTTTCCGGAAGATATGTTGTTGTTTGAATAAGATAATCACTTGAATTATTGCCTTCAGGATAATCTTAGACAGAGAGAGAGAGAAAAAAAAAAGTTACGACCGAAAAATTGCCTTTTGCTTTGCTCCTAGTATGAAATATGTCGCTGTCACTGTGTAAAGACTACACTCTGCAATCCACAGCAGCACTTAAAAGGCAATTATCTAGAAAGAACTCAGGAAAAGCAAACTACACCTGCCGGAACTGCTCTCCCATTCACCCTTCACGGCTGCCAGAAGGGACTTCTCAGTGTGATTTCCCCGGGGACCCTGGGATGAGTCTGGGAGCAGAGCGGCCGGGCCCTGTGTGTACACACACAGCAGACTCATTTGCCACCGGCAGAAAACACCTGCTCCCATCCCTCCCCCAGTGGAGCTAGATGCAAAGGGGGAGTGAAAGTATACCAAGGTGCAAGAGCGTGGGCTCAGGAGTTGTGGTGCTCAGGCTTAGTTGCCCTGTGGCATGTGGGATCTTCCCCAACCAGGGATCGAACCGGTGTCCCCTGCACTGGCAGGGAGATTCCTAACCCCCTGGCCAAAGAAGCCACCACAATGAGAAGCCCATGCACCGCAACAAAGAGTAGCCCTGCTTGCCACAACTAGAGAGAGCCCACGTGCAGCAATGAAGACCCAGCACGGACAAAAATAAAATACAGTGAAATACATATATATGAATATATATACAAAGAAAGTGCTCCAGGGGGATGAGTTCCACTATCAGGCAGCCCAGGGTGCTCTGGACACCCACATGGCCACAGCACGCTGCATCTGCAGCCAAAGAGAGTAGACGGTGGGAGTAATGTTTTCTCACCGCCTCACACTTAAGAAACTGAGATTTACCCACTCAACTGACTTCTGCAATACAGCCCAGTGAAAAGTCTTAAATTAGTCATACCCAACCCGTGGGCTGCAGTTTCTGGAGCACCCTGGAGCTATTATTCCATTAGGTCTATTATTTTAGAGTCAGCAAATTATGGAACACAGAGGTACTGGTTCAGAGTGCCAAAATCCTGTACTGAGTCCAAATCCTGAGCCAACACACACTAGCTTGGTGGCACAAAGCAAGAGAAGTTTCTCTTCTGCACCTGCCTCATGCTGTCCTTTTCAGATTTCAGAAAGATAAGTGTACAAAGTGCTCAGAACAACCCCAAGTCCATATGCATATTCAGGAACTTCAGCTAGGAGTCACTGCTTTAGAAATGAGCCCCTCAACCTGGAACAGTCAAGAGCCTTAGGAATTTTTCAACTTGGAACCGAGGAGATCACATCTCAGTCCCTTTCTGGAACAAAGTTCTGAGAAATTCTGAGATGCAAATCTGGGAACCATGACCTGATAGCTTCCTGCTATGCAAGAGGAAGCTGGTGAAAGAGAATGGGGCCAGCACGCAGTGAGGAAGAGACGAGAAATGGAAACGGCTGACTACACCACTGCCTCTCTTCTGGATCACAAACTCTGTACCCACAGGAAATGAAGTTCCAGCAGCCACTTTGGAAAATACGAAGACTTTATTTCAGTCCTCAGTAATCTGCTCTAATGAAAAAGACATTCCTGTAAGAACTGGCCAGCAAGAAGAGAGTTAGGAAAGGGGAAAATGGACATATGACTAAAAAGGGAGGTCTGCCTACCAGCGACCAGCAAGCACAAGAGTGAGGGTCAAAATCACAGGCTTACTGAACTGCAAAAGTTAAACCTTCTCACCGCAGACTCCTGGAAACTGAATATGAAGCACATGAGAAGAATCAAAGAAACCTAAATACCTCTGGTCCATGTCATGACCTAACAAACATTCATGCAGCATCAAAATACAATAGATGAAGGGAATTCCCTGGTGGCCCAGTGGTTAAGATTTCTTGCTTTCACTGCCAAGGGCCCAGGTTCAATCCCTGGTCAGGGAACAAAGATCCTGCAAGCCACAGGTGTGACCAGTAAGTAACAAAGTAAACTGAAGACATTCTTTAAAAAAAAAAAAAATACAGTAGATGGAGATGCAGCCTGGGAGCCAGGAAGACACTTTGGAGCAAAGACACACACCCTTCAGGCCTACCTGCTGGAAGGGGCCCTGCAGACCAGAGCCCCTTATAAATAAGTGGAAACTCCTCAAACTTGACAAATTTGGCAAGTTTAAAAAAAAAAAAAATACAGTAGATGGAGATGCAGCCTGGGAGCCAGGAAGACACTTTGGAGCAAAGACACACACCCTTCAGGCCTACCTGCTGGAAGGGGCCCTGCAGACCAGAGCCCCTTATAAATAAGTGGAAACTCCTCAAACTTGACAAATTTGGCAAGTTGTCAGTCAGGTTTGAAGGTAAGTGTATTATTAGAAAACTTCAGCGTGACAAATAGGACCCAGTGATGGTACAGTGGCTAAGACCTATTCTATCAGAAAGTGATGAAAGCCCCAGTAACAAAGTCCTCCCCGACTCATGCCTTTCTCCAGGGAAGCCTGCAGAGCGTTTGGTAAGGAAAGCCCTCTAAGACAGAGGGCAGAGGGGTTCAGTGGTCATTACTGGTTTTTATGCCAATACATGCAGGGACAGACAAAACCCACAAAAACAAACCCCTCTAAGAGGCCACACTTGTGTCTCATCCATAGATATCTGAAAGATTTAAAGATACGAAGTTCCAGATGTTCAAGCTGGTTTTAGAAAAGGCAGAGGAACCAGAGATCAAATTGCCAACATCCGCTGAATTGATGCTTTTGAACTGTGGTGTTGGAGAAGACTCTTGAGAGTCCCTTGGACTGCAAGGAGATCCAACCAGTCCATCCCAAAGGAGATCAGTCCTGGGTGTTCAGTGGAAGGACGGATGCTGAGGCTGAAACTCCAATACTTTGGCCACCTCATGTGAAGAGTTGACTCACTGGAAAAGACCCTGATGCTGGGAGGGATTGGGGGCAGGAGAAGGGGACGACAGAGGATGAGATGGCTGAATGGCATCACTGACTCGATGCACATGAGTCTGAGTGAACTCCGGGAGCTGGTGATAGACAGGGAGGCCTGGCATGTTGCGATTCATGGGGTCACAAAGAGTCAGACACAACTGAGAGACTGAACTGAAGCATGACATAAGTGTGCATGCCGAGTCACTTCAATCATGTCTATCTTTCTGTGACCCTACGGACTGTAGCCCGCCAGGCTCCTCTGTCCATGGGATTCTCCAGGCAAGAATTCCAGAGTGGGTTGCCATTTCTTTCTCCAGGAGATCTTCCCAACCCAGGGAACAAACCCTCATCTCCTGCAATGGCAGGCGGGTTCTTTACCACTAGCGTCACCTGGGAAGCTTCAAAATAAGTGTCAGAAAGTCCAATAAAGTTCTGATTCTTTTTTCAAAATCCTTTAAAAACTATAGATAGATATATATATATATATCAAATTTCTAGTAAAACAAACAAACTCTTCTCCTTTTACTGGGGACTCAAACGATGCCAGCCGAGCATCTACTCTATACTGTGCATTTGTAGGAGCTGGAAATAGAAGATAAATAAGCTTGTCCCTGGGAGTCCACTGCCTTTCTGTGGTCCAAAGGCCCATTTTCTTATAATCCCAAAGAAGACAAATATTAACACACAATCCCAAAGTAATTTCTTAATGTCATATAAATTTAAATAAGAGCATTTTCTTACTATACATAATTTATTAATTCTTGTCATTAAAGCCCGGGCCCCCTCTCTTAGCCACAGACTCTGACTCTAAATCCACATCCAAGTCACAAAGGTTTAAAGCTCTCCAGAGCTCTCTGCAAAACAGTTAACATGGCTCCCTCTGGGGTGTCTCGTGTCAATGGGAGGGCTGGAGGATTGTTTTCACTTTTTATTTTCAGGCTACAATGACTGAATTTGTCACGAAAGAAACCATGGATCACTTTTATCAGTTTATAAAGAATCAATTTTAAAAAACCCTCATAGACACGCAGTATCATTATATTTTATCCTTTAAATACAAAGTTTTTTAGCTAAGACATGTGACTCTTGACAACATCCTTATAAATGATCACAAGATCTCAACTCATTGTCAGGCTAATAAAAATGTCTGTACCCTTCAGTAATGCATCCAGTGGTAGTTACATCATCCCAGGGTATTGTGTATATAAGAACTATACACCCCCTTGCCATATGTCTGTAAATCTCTTTTAACTGAAATCAAATTGCCTTTGATTTCTAGCATCTAATACAGCATCTACAACACAGAAGACACTTATTACAAATGAATACTTCACAACTGAGAATGTGGCCAACAATGATTTAAACTCTGGGAGACTATGATGTAATAAACCCACAAAATTGTTATTCCTACCAAAGTGCTGAAGCCCATGTAGCACACCCCCAGCTTCAGAACCTAGGAGCTTTAAAAGGTGACGCATGACAGATGCTCCAGAGGCCGATCTACCGCAACCGCTGTAAAATGCAGACACTATTTCATCTAATGAACGGATGAAAACACAGTGAGACCTGGGCCCCTGCCTTCTTCCTCCCTTTCAGAGCTACACCGGAAAAAAAAGGAACCCAGAGTGAAAACTGTTAGACAAGCCCCTCCTTGGCTCTCCCTGCATCTTAGGAGAACAGGCCAAACGAGCCCTCTCCAGGGCTTTGTTTCCCCTGCGGCTTAAAGCAGGTAACGGAAACCAAGTGAGTGTTCTGGTCTATTTACTGCTTGCCCTGTCAGGCTGGCCAAGTCCGAGGGCCTCCGACCATGCACCCGCCGAATGAGGAAGTGTGCTGGCGTATTTCTAACAAGCCTACTGGCTCTAACAGCACGTGACCTTTGTCATCTGTTCTGATAACTGCCCACTGAATACATTTTGTTTTCTTAATTTGACTGACTCCATGAGCTACAAGGCAAGGTACCATTTGATTATACAAGTACATGATTTCTTTACAAAAGTTTTATGTAAATCTCTTTACACCTGATGCTTCAGAATGCCAGGCACAGGGTTAAAAAATCCTATTTGGAATCAAATGTACTGAGAAATATCACAATTTGCCACTAAGTGTTAAATATTATGCTTTTTGCTAACTAGTTTTATTGGCATATAACACTGTATTGTTTAAAGTGTACCACATAATGATTTGATACTTGGATATATTATGAAATGATTATCACCAGGCTAATTAATTAACATCCATCACATGGTTTCATTTTTTTTTCTTATGATGAGAATTTTAAAGATCTAATCTAAGTCATAAATTTTCAGCAAGTCAATACATATTTCTCAACTCTTCCCTGGAGCCCAATTAGTCCTTTGTACAACTTACTGACCACTGTCTCCTTTTGGGCAGATTTTATCTGTACACATTTGCACAGAAATAAATCACTGCATTTTAAGTAGCTATTTACAGTTCCATCTCTCCCAGAAGATCTCCTAGAGATCTTCCATAAAATGAAGATCTTTTATTCTTTTGGGGGGTGGGGGGTGGGGGAGGTAGGAATCCTTTATTTTTGAATTGTACTATCTGCCTTTTGGGCTTTCCTGGTGACTCAGTGGTAAAGAATCCCCATGCTGATTCAGGAGATCTGGATTCAATCTCTGAGTCAGGAAGACCCCTGAGAGAAGGAAACGGCAACCCACTCCATGATTCTTGCCCAGGATCCCAAGGACAGAGGAACTTAGCAGGCTACAGTCCACAGGGTTGCAAAAGATTTGGACATGACTTACAATATCTGCCTTTTACAGTGAATGCTACATGCCAGATTTTCATTTTTGTCTTATAATTCTATGAAACAAGGTAAATGAAAAAGCTGGGCATAAAGAACTTGCAGAATCTTTTAAATATTCACAGGTTAGTTGGTATAAGAACAAGTACTAGATCCAGAATCTTTCGATCCTTAAACCAGAGAAAATCAGCAGTAGGGAAGACAGGCTCTCGCCCTGGTTGACCAGGTACAATCTGTGCAGCTCTGGGTGGGTCACTTCATCTGGGCTCTGTTGTCCCAGATGTACAATAATGGGGTTGAAGCAAGTGATCTCTAACGGTCCTTCTAGATCTAAAGTTTCAAGATTATTTCAAGATTGTTTTCCCTAAAAAATGTAATGTGACAATGTGGGAGAAAGACCATGCTGTTGGAAATCACAGTTTGGAAAGGATGTTTTTCTTCATGTTGTATCTCCAGTATCAAGCTGAGTATTAACTATATAGCTCCTCAATATAAATGAACATGGCAGTGCTTCATAGCTACCTATTCAAACTCCATTTTCCCTTTCTTCCTAGGTAAAATCAAAGTGTTAGTTACTCAGTCGTGTCTGAATCTTTGTAATCCCATGGACTGTAGATTGCCAGGCTCCTCTGTCCATGAAATTCTCCAGGCAAAAATACTAGACTGGGTTGCCATTCCTTTCTCCAAGGGATCTTCCCAATTCGCATCTCCTGCATTGCAGGTAGATTCTTTACTGTCTGAGCCACCAGGGACAGAATCCCAATTTCATTCAGAGCACCAGGAGCCCAGCTCAGACTATCATTCCCAGTCGCCCTCACAATTAAGTATGTCACTTTGCTGACAAAGGTCTATATAGTCAAAACTATGGTTTTTCCAGTTCAATTCAGTTGCTCAGTCGTGTCCGACTCTTTGTGACTCCACGAACACTGCACGCCAGGCCTCCCTGTCCATCATCAACTCCCGGAGTTCATCCAGACTCACATCCATCGAGTCAGTGATGCCATCTAGCCATCTCATCCTCGGTCGTCCCCTTCTCTGCCTGCCCCCAATCCC
>SJYX01024464.1:28547-88782 GCA_006410675.1 Oreotragus oreotragus | reverse complement strand
GGGGCTCAGCCTTCTTCACAGTCCAACTCTCACATCCATACATGACCACAGGAAAAACCATAGCCTTGACTAGACAGACCTTAGTAGGCAAAGTAATGTCTCTGCTTTATGAATATGCTATCTAGATTGGTCATAAACTTTTCTTCCAAGGTTTTTCCAGTAGTCATGTTCGGATGTGAAGTTGGACCATAAAGAAGGCTGGGCGCTGAAGACTCGATGCTTTTGAACTGTGGTGTTGGAGAAGACTCTTGAGAGTCCCTTGCTTGGACTGCAACAAGACCAGAGCAGTCAATCCTAAAGGAAATCAACCCTGAATATTCACTGGAAGGACTGAAGCTGATGCTGAAGCTCCAATACTTAGGCTACCTGATGCAAAGAGCTAATTCATTGGGAAAGACTCTAATGCTGGCAAAGACTGAAGGCAAGAGAAGAGGGAGGCAGAGGATGAGATAGTTAGATAGCACCACTGACTCAATGGACATGAATCTGAGAAAATTCCAGGAGACAGTAAAGGACAGGGAAGCCTGAAACGCGCAGTCCACGAGGTCGCAGAGTCAGACTTGACTTAGCAACTGAACAACAGTGAGACATGAGTGGAATTACCACGTGGGACGTCTGGGAAGGATCTTTACCAAGGGGGAACTGTTTCTTTTCCCTTTCTTCCAGTGCTCCTTCTAATGACCCAAGACCAACATGAAGCCCAGGGACCCCCAGTGTCTCAGCCTGTGAAACATGACAGAGCAGAAGGGGAAAGCGTGTGAAGAGTTTCTCACCAAAAGGAAGTTATCCAACCTCCAGACTTCATTTACACAAGAACATAAGCCTCGTGTGTTTAACCCACTGTAGTCAGCTTTCTCTTACAACCAAACCCAATCCCTAACTGACAATGACAGTCTCCTGAGAAGAGCTGCACCATCAGTAAAGGAACCAACTGAAAGGCTTCCAAAGGTTCATAAAAAGCAAACTTTAATCAAAGGATACATTCGTTGTTGGTCTTCATTGAAACTCTGATTTAGTGAGGGGAGGAGGGAATTTCTTTTCAGTTGTGAAGTATTGCAGTTGGGGTTGGAGGTGGGATTCATCTTGCCCAAATAACTAATTCTCCTAATGAAGCACAATACTCACACATATAACTTATTCACACCCTGGGAAAAGAACCTTATTATACACAGATTTTATAAGCACTGACTTACACAAATACAGTAACCTAAAGATGCTTAATACTTCTGTTCAGTTGAACGAACTTTAAATGAACACTTTCACAACCAACTTATTCAACCAGGACAAATCCCAGTGAAGCTTTTAAAGTGTTTCAGCTTCTCTAAAATTGACCTATTATTCAGAAGACTAATTCAGGCAGAAGACCAGTTCATGAGACTTTCACTGTACTATTAAAATACCAACTCAGATAAGACCATCCTTCTGAAGGAAATTTCTTTAAAGTTAAAAGGAAGAAGAAAATTAAGAGTGATTAAAAAACATTGATTGGTGGCATCATAACACAAATTAGGCAAATGACTAGAACAGATTTTGTAGAAGCATGTGTGACACCGAAATTAAGAATCAATATGCAACAGTCTTAAGATCTGAGAAGGGTCTAAAACTATTACCCGCCTTAACATACATTTTAAGAAAATGTACCTATGACTGGGAGGGACAGGGACTTCCTATTAGCAAGTTGGGGGTGTGTGTGTGATTTATAGTGACACAATGAATGAAGAACTGGTGACATAAGTTAAATCTTGAATTTTAACTGCTTAAAATAAGAACACAGTGGATACAACAACTGCCAATCAGCTGCTGAACCCTTAAAACAGCATCTAATACAGTTTCCAGAGACAATGTGCAAAACACTGCTACAAGGGAGCACAGGCATTCTTCCACAACAGCTGAATCTACTCACATTAGCTCTACCATCATTAAATCATGAGCTGGGCCTATTAGGCTTTAACTTCCTGTGATTCTGATGGAGACTCTTCTTCTAAGTTATATTTTAAAAAGGCAAGAGCAGCTACTGATTTCCAATGATATACGATTTCTTCCTTTTGCTCCTAAAAAGGCCATACAATGATTAACACTCTTCTGTAACTGAAACAAGTATTTTCTACACAAAGTTGGCAAATCATCTTAGGAATTAAACTGGGCATGAAGAGAGATGGCAGCAGGGCTAAGATGCATAGATGACTCTCTTTGTGGTTAATTTGTCTTTAATATGGAAGGTGAATTGAAAAATACAAGGTATTTTTCATATTTTGCTTATGCTTTCAAGAATTAACCTAAGGATCTGTACACAAAACCCCATCACCTGGGTGATCACACCTTTTACGTCCTAGAATACTTGACAGTCCTGACAGTAAAGGGCCCTCCCGGTGCAGTCAGGAGGCCTTCCTCTTTAACAGGAAGTTACTTGGAGCCAGGACAAAGATGAAGAGATTTGGTTTACTAATTTATGATGACAAGGCAAAGAAGCAGAAGTAAAGCAAAATTAAAGCAGGAAGCCGCCTTACCTGTACCGTTGAGTGTAGTGTTTTTATTTGTGTACAGCCTGATCATATGTCCTATTGTTTTCACATTTTCTCTTAACATTATTCCTCGAGCTTGTACCATAAAGAGATATGTGTTGGCTATAAAAGAAAGAAAAAAAGAAAGAATGACATGACTCAATTAGCTTTTTTAAATTAAAAAAATAATATTCAGAATTGAGGAACNCCTATTGTTTTCACATTTTCTCTTAACATTATTCCTCGAGCTTGTACCATAAAGAGATATGTGTTGGCTATAAAAGAAAGAAAAAAAGAAAGAATGACATGACTCAATTAGCTTTTTTAAATTAAAAAAATAATATTCAGAATTGAGGAACCGCTCAATAGACCCGAACTGATTCAATTAGTACATCGAACAGGAAAACAAATATAAAATTACTATTTCCCATTATCGAAAACTCACAAAAACTCCTTTTAAAAAACAATAAAATGAAAAATTAAAAGTAGTAATATCCATCCGTCAACTAGGATGAGACTAAATGAACAATCTAAAATATCATAATTCCTTTATCCACATAAGATTTTCTACTATAAAATATACTCAGGAATTTCAGAAAGGCAATCTTTACCACATTCAACCACATAATCCTAAAATTCATTTTCTCTAATTCTATATTAATACCCTTGAACCAAGGACTCCACAGAGATAAGAATTCCCTCATGAATCATAAACATATGTCACAAATCACCATGTCTAGTCTGGATACAGATCTTTTNCATAAGATTTTCTACTATAAAATATACTCAGGAATTTCAGAAAGGCAATCTTTACCACATTCAACCACATAATCCTAAAATTCATTTTCTCTAATTCTATATTAATACCCTTGAACCAAGGACTCCACAGAGATAAGAATTCCCTCATGAATCATAAACATATGTCACAAATCACCATGTCTAGTCTGGATACAGATCTTTTAAATTCTCAGTGTTGGGGGGCACACGTAGGATGATCTACAATCACAACCTCTTTTGGGAATTCCCCTTGATTCCTGAAATTTTACACTCTCAATCACAAATCTACCTACATGGACTGTAAAAGCAGACAAAATCAAAATCAATGCCGCAGCCCTGTTGACAATAGCCAGAATGTGGAAGCAACCTAGATGTCAAATGACAGAGGACAGATAAAGAAGATATGGTACCTATGCACAATATAACTGAACCCTCAAAGGGAACAAATCTGAGTTGGTTGTAGTGAGGTGGATGAACCTAGAACCTGTTATACAGAGTGAAGTAAGTCAGAAAAATACATCATCTATTATCATCTATAATATCATCTATTAAAGCATTCATATGGAATCTAATGGAGAAGGAAATGGCAACCCACTCCAGTATTCTTGCCTGGAAAATTCCATGGACAGAGGAACCTGGCAGGCTACAAGCCATGGGGTTGCAAAGAGTTGGCCACGACTGAGCACATCAGCATGCAATCTAGAAACAGTACCGATGAGCCTATTTACAGAGAAAAAATGGATACACAGATGTAGAGAGTGGACTGTGGACACAGCGGGAGAAGAAGAGGTGGGACAAATGGAGAGAGTAGCGTTGACATGTATACATCATCATGTGTAAAACAGATAACTAGCCTGGCGCTCTATGATGACTGAGAAGGGTGGGATGATACACGCACAGTCATGGCTGATTCACATTCATGTATAGCAGAGACCTCCACAATACTGTAAAGCAACTGTCCTTAAATAGAAAAAAAAAATTAAATACATCATTAGTGGTCTCATTTTAATTTAAAAAAATCTACATGGCATTTTCAAGTTGTTAATTTCAATCTCCAAGGTAAGTCCTTCAAGAATAATTTCTATTCTTTCCTCTGGGAGAAACTGGTAATTGGACAAAAGTCGCTGCCTTTTGAGATGCCAGGCCTCCTCAGAAAAGGACAGAAGTCGCAAGACCCTTTCCTTCTTGGTCCTGATTCTGCTAGTGCTGAGCATAACTCTGGACAGTGCACCAGATCTCAGTTCCCTCACTACACCGGGCTTCTTGGAAGCCCTTCTACGCTAAATGCTCCAGGCATAAAGCTAAAAATCATAAGCTCCATTCAGGCAAGAGGAGGAGGCTCATTTTCACAGCAAAACCAAGAAACTCCAAGGCTTGGTTAATGACTCTTTCAATTTTAAGATAAGCTGTCTCTCAACACACTAACGGCACTCTTGAAAAATGAATGCTGAATGAAAAGATAAAAAAATGCCAACTCATTTTCTGGGCCCAGTTCTGCTTGAGATGGCACAGGGAGATGAGCAAAATGTTTGCTACCTCTTTTTTCTCCTTTTATTGAAATCTGAACTTGCTCGAAGTACAAATGAGCAGAGAATAAATAGAACAGAGAAGTGGAGTAAAAATCACACTTTTTTTTTTTTCATCTTTAATCCATAAGAGAGAAATGCAGGTTTCACATAAGCTCCAGCTCCATCGTTTTTAGGCACCTGTCCGGAACCTGCCTGACAATGCAGGAAATGTAAGACATGGGTCCAGTTCTTGGGTCAGGAAGAACCCATGGAGAAGGGCATGGCAACCCACTCCAGTATTCTTGCCTGGAGAATCCCATGGACAGACAATCCACAGGGTTGCCAAGAGTCAGACATGACTGAGCGACTCAGCACACATGCACCACATCCTCTCTGGAAATCAGTACTATAATTAGATCTAACTTGTTTAGGCTTGAATTTATTAAACCAGGCTCACAAACCCCACAAGTTTTTATTAATTTTTGTTTTTTTAGTGGCCTTTCAAAGACAGATGAGACAAAGTGAAAAATGAAACTAAAGAGAACAGCCAACCAAAAATGTGGTAAAATGTTCAAGAAAAGCCAAAGTAACATTAGCAATTCTACCTAAACCAAGATTTCAACTGAAACGACGCAGTGAAAAAAACTGAAATGGCTTACGAGTATCTACTTTACAATTATCTTGGATCATTTAATCCTAAAATTATATATGAAATTTGTTATCATTGGTGTAAATAGCCTATACTATTTGTTATGCCCCAAACTGGGAGGAAAAAAAAAACCTGGAGAAGGGGGACTGAGTCAAGAGTTATTAGGCCAAGACCAGTACTGGGAGAAACAATACTGCCCCAAACAAGGATACACAAAGTAAGGTTACATGTGTGTCCTGGAAATAGAATTTTCACAAACTACATAGCTTCTTCTTTTAATTAACATACCTACTCTAATAGAGAAAACTGCTTGAATCTTGCGTGCTTAGCCGTTCAGTCATATCCAGCTCTTTGCAACCCCATGGACTACTGCCCGCCAGGCTCCTCTGTCCATGGGATTCTCCAGGCAAGAATACTGGAGTGGGTGGCCATGCCTTCCTCCAGGGGATCTTCCCCACCAGGAATCAAATCCAAATCTTGAAACCAAGTCAAATTTAAGAAACAAGGACAATAACAAGCATAGAAGAGGACAAAGTCAAATTTTCCTAAAAACTCTCAAAATATCAGGTAACCAAACTGTTAAAAAAAAAAAAAAGAATACTGATGGCACTTGCGACAAGGGTGATTTACCAAAAGCATGTATTCACTATGCATTAGACAGATGGAGAAAAAATAAAGGTGAGACAACAAGCTCTCCAAACAGAAAATCTATTAGTTTATTTTAAATCATTCACAGCTAATTGAGTTATATTCCTTAGGTTAATGGTCCTCATGGGTTTAATCCCTAAAGATCAAAACCCATTAAGGAATGAAGCTGTATTTAAATAGAGGCACTATTAACAGGAGGAAGGCCATGTGTCAAAGTGTTTCAAGGCATAAGAAACCAGCATGGAATAATCCAGACTGACTACCAAACATCATAAAACTATAGTAACCCACACTCAGGTAATTCTACATGCCTGCTAATCATCATTATTGTAAAACAGAATGTCTTATTGGCAAGCCAGGAAATTCTTGTCTAAAATTTCTATTCCAGGGACTACCCTGGTGGTCCAGTAGTGAAGAATCCATGTTTCCACTTCAGGGGGCTATGGGTTCGATCCCTGGTAGGGAAATTAAGAAGCCCAAATGCTGCAAAAAAAGTTTTTTTTTTTTTTTTTTAAAAAGAGCTTTTTCTATTCCATCTTATAAGCGACTACATTTCAGAAAATAGGGAATTCTTTCCCATGCTTGCCCTTTGGTCTCAAGACAACTCAAAGGAACACTAAAAACCAGTACTGCTTCATTAAAATGATGTTACGTTCTCTAATTTAGTTCATTTGCTATTTGCCTCTGCATTGTGAGACATAAATTTCACTTATTTACCTAGTCGGTTTTTCAGGGGTTGGAAGGGAAGCTATACCTTAAGGGGAAAAAAACTTCAAAAAATCAACACTTTACAATAGCTTGTAGGCATCTGACCCTGGGTTTATGAGGAAAGAGATTTACGAACATGCCTCATTCTCTACGTGAGAAAACTAGGGAATGTATGTGCTGTAAAGCTGTGTCTCCACACCCTTTTCCACATGCAGCTTCACTCCTTCAAAGCACAGAATGGATTCAAGTCAAGGAGCTCTGTAGTCTGCAGTGATCTGGCAAAGGCTTCCTAAGCTTTGAAGGACTCAAACACAACATCCCTCTTATCTCAACATCCTTGTTCCTGACTGCCACAATCTCCAGGTCCTTTAACAAATCAGAAGTCAACTGCACAGCTGATTCTGAGAGGGAGACTGCATTGTTGGACATTCTCACATGCAATTATAAACACAATGCTAGAGCTAAGAAGTGGAGAATGCGATGGCACCCCACTCCAGTACTCTTGCCTGGAAAGCCCCATGGACGGAGCCTGGTAGGCTGCAGTCCACGGGGTTGCGAAGAGCTGGACACGACTGAGTGACTTCACTTTCACTTTTCATGCATTGGAGAAGGAAATGGCAGCCCACTCCAGTGTTCTTGCCTGGAGGATCCCAGGGACGGGGGAGCCTGGTGGGCCGCCGTCTATGGGGTCGCGCAGAGTCAGACACGACTGAAGCGACTTAGCAGCAGCAGCAGATGAGCTAAGAAGAGTTGGGTACAAATACAATTGGGAGAAACGTTCATACAAAAGTAAAAGTGGGAACCATAGTGATGAATTACCACAGGAAAAATTATCTAGAAAGGAGAAAAGAAGGTGGAGGTCAAACCGCAAATAGAAGAAATAAAACTAAAAGACCTCAAGATGAATTAATCTGAGCTGGAACATAGTGAAGAAGCCATTGGACAAAAGAAAAAGGGAATGGTCAACCATGACAAATGTCAACACAGAGGAGAAGAAGAAAGACAATAAGGAAAAAAAGAAAAAAGCTTAAAAAATGAAAAGCTAATACCTAGCACCTACTCTACTGGGCATCCTTATAAGTTCTTTATATAAACTGTAAGGTAGGTACTAATATTCCCATTTTACAGATAAGGAAAATGGAGTTAAGTGATTTGCTCAAGGTCACACAGTAATTTATTAGCACGTAGTGGAAGTAGGATCCACCCCCAGCAGACAGCTCCAGCAACCCAACTCTTCATCACCATCCCAGTCAGCCTTTTAAAATAATATTAGAGGGACTTCCTTGGTGGTCCAGATTCTGTTCTCCCAATGCAGGGGCGCCTGGGTTCAATCCCTGGTCAAGGAACTAGTTCCTGCACGCTGCAACAAAGATCGAAGATCCCAAATGCCACAACTAAGACCTGATGCAGCCAAATAAACGTTTTTTAAAACAAATAAATAGAAGTGCTGTTAGATCTTGGTCAACCTTCAAGAGAGCAGTTTCACCCACATAATGGGGAAAAAAAGAAATTAGTAGAGAGTTGCGTGGACAAAGTGAAAGCAGTCCAGTGCTGGAACAGGTAAGAGAGAGCCAGGTCAAGGGACGTTTTCTTGGGCAGGAGGGACCTCAGCATGACCTGAGTAGAGCAAGGAAAGAAGGAATTTAAAGTGAAGGCTCTAAGCGAGTAAGAGGAAAGAGAGAGACGAACGTCTCCACTGATGGGCCGGCACGAGCAGAGGCTCCGGGAGGCACAACTGCAGAGGACACTCGGGGATGAGCCATCCAACCTGAGGAGTGCTGGCAGCAATGGAAAGTAAGCTGTAATGGTCCCAGGAGGTAAATGGTGTGAAGACACAGAAAGGCGAGGAGAGGACTTGGGGTTCACTGTGAAGATGAGAAGTAACATTAATGGGGACGTCCCTGGTGGGCCAGGGGCTAAAACTCTGCGTTTCCAATGCAGGGGACCTGGGTTTGATCCCTGGTCAGGGAAATAGTTCCCGCATGCCTCAACCGGGAGTTCTCATGTAACACCTAAAATAATTTAAGTACTTCCCTATGACCAGTTAACTAGGTTATTCTCAACATTAGAAAAAGAAGTAGTAGTAACATTAATGGGGGGGAGGCAATGGCACCCCACCCCAGTACTCTTGCCTGGAAAATCCCCTGGACGGAGGAGCCTGGTGGGCTGCAGTCCATGGGGTCGCTGGGGGTCGGACACGACTGAGCTATTTCCCTTTCACTTTTCACTTTCATGCATTGGAGAAGGAAATGGCAACCCACTCCAGTGTTCTTGCCTGGAGAATCCCAGGGACGGGGGAGCCTGGTGGGCTGCCGTCTATGGGGTCGCACAGAGTCGGACACGACTGAAGCGACTTAGCAGCAGCAGCAGCAGTAACATTAATGAAGGTGAGAAAGTGCCAGATGTAGAAGGTTAGGAAGACTGTGGTCTGGAGAGAAGGGGGACGGGGTGGAACAGGAAGGCTCTGAATTGAGCGTAACTCAGAAATCATCCCAGGGTGTGGAATGTTGGAGGGCGTGGGTTTCTAAAGAGAAGGGAAATGAATTAACATGAATTGAGTACCTCCATTCATCAGGCACTGAGCTAAACGCCATGTATTACATTTCATTTAATTCTTCTGTAGTAGGTTGAACAGAGACCTCCCCCCAAAAGATGTGTGTGCACATCCTAATTCCCAGAACCTGCAAATGTTATCTTATTTGGAAAAGGAGTCTTTGCAGACGTAATTAAGTTAAGGATCTTGAGATGAGGAGATCATCCTGGATTATCTGGGTTGGCCCTAAATCCAGTGAAAGTACACATACAAGAGAAAGGCAGAGTGAGACTTCTATACACACATTCACGCACAAGAAAGTAAAGTGAGGATGAAGGCAGATTAAAGTGACTGGCTACCAGCCTAGGAAGCCAAGGAATGCCAACAAGCACCCAAAGCTAGAGACAAAGGAGGGTCTTTCAGAGCCTTCAGAGGCTGCAAAGCTCTACCAACTCCTTGATTTTGAACTTCTGGCCAACGAAACTGTGAGGGCATGCGTTCCTGCTTTAAGCCACTCAGACTGCGGTAATTTGCACTGCAGCCATAGGAAACAAATACACCATCTCAGGATACAGGCACAACTTTCCGCATTGCAAGACCAGAAAACTGGGTTCCCTGGTGGTGAAGAGGTTAAGAATTCACCCTCCAATGCAGGGACATGGGTTCAATCCCTGGTCGGGGAAGATCCCACATGCCTCAGAGTAACTAAGCCCGTGCACCATAACCACTGAGCCCGCATGCCACAACTACGGAACTGCGCCACAAGCCACAATTGGCTCAGATGGTAAAGCCTCTGCCTGCAATGCGGGAGACCCAGGTTCGATCTCACTCCCAGGGCTGTCTCTTATACACATCTAGATGTGTATAAGAGACAGGCCCGTGCACCATAACCACTGAGCCCGCATGCCGCAACTACAGAACTGCGCCACAAGCCACAATTGGCTCAGATGGTAAAGCCTCTGCCTGCAATGCGGGAGACCCAGGTTCGATCCCTGGGCCGGGAAGATCCCTGGAGAAGGAAATGGCAACCCACTCCAATACTCTTGCCTGGAAAAGTCCATGGATGGAGGGGCCTGGTGGGCTACAGTCCACGGGGTCACAAAGAGTTGGAGACGACTAAGCAACTCATCTTTCACTGTCACCACAATCAGAGAATCGGTGTGCTGCAAAGAAAGATCTCACAGGATGCAAAGATCCCACACGCTGCAACTAAGACCTGGCGCAGGCAAATAAGGAAATATTTTTAAAAAGAGATCAAAAAACAAACTCAGAAGTTACACAGGTAGAATTTTAAAAACTCAAGATTCAAGGACTGCTCTAAATGACTCTGAGGCAGCAATCTGGGAGAAGCAATGATTGGAAGTCCTACAGGAGAGAGAGAGACTAAGAAAAAGAAAACTCTTCAGTGCAAAAAGTTATGAGGGAAGTGAGAACAGAGGGGACTGACAGATTGCAACCAACGCAAGGAGGACATCAGTAGTAATACTTCAAAGTCACAGGAGAGAAGCGGTTTCCCATGTAATCTACAGAACAATGTAATGCAATAGACAACATGGGAAAAAGCAAACCACTTCCTATTTTCGTTGTTGTTCAGTCGCTAAGTTGTGTCCAAGTCTCGGTGACCCCGTGGACTCCAGCCCACCACACTCCCCATCCTTCACTATCTCCCCGTGTTTGCCCACATTCATGTCTGTAGAGTCAAAGGTGCCGTCTAACCATCCCATCCTCTGCTACCCTCTTCTCCTTTGCCTTCAATCTTTCCCAGCATCAGAGTTTCTTCTGGTGAGTCGACTCTTCACGTCAAGTAGCCAAAGGACTGGAACTTCAGCATCAGTCCTTCCAATGAATATTCAGGGTTGATTTCCCTTAGGACTGATTGGTTTGATCTCCTTGCTGTCCAAGAGACTCTCAATAGTCTTCTCCAGCACCACAATTTGAAAGCATCAATTCTCTGGCACTTAGCCTTTAGAGCCCAGCTGCATATATACATCCCTTGATAGTAACCACAGACACCTGAATCATGTATTCTATGAACTCACAATAACCTTTTAAACATCTATTTCACATGCCTGTAAGTCTTCTTCTTTCCACATCTAGCCCTTGTTCAACGAGTTCCCAGAAATTACTCGTCTGAGTCTGTAAAAGCTAAATATATCATCTCTTAATAATAATGCCATAAACTCCAGGATGAGGCCACATGACATATGAAGAAGAGTTCATACTTTGCCTAGAACCAAAGCATTGCTTAAGTTAAAAACAAAACATAACAGACTTCTAGGCTGTGCAAATGATTCCCTTTATGTCAAAGCACTTTTTAAACAGACTATTTTACCATGGTGATAATAACTCAAAGTCAAGTATGGGCTCAAGAAAGTCTGCAGAGCAAGTAATTACTAGCCTATAATATCCTCCTCCCCCTCCTTCCAGTAAATCACAGACTGACTAATAAGTAGAATGAAAGAATTCTGTGCTCAGAATCCCATTTTATCAAGCAATCATGAATACACTGATCACATACAGTGCAGATCTATTTCAGATCTTAGCCAACAGCTCAGGCTTTGCTGATGTAGGCACCAAAAATTAACAAGAAATTCTTTCCGACAGGTGTTTCTTACCACTTCCACTCTGCAGTTTAACAGCTTTAAGTTATTTGAGGATGACTTTTCTAACAGTCTTATTAAAGATGTTCAAGGTGGAGACATGTGTTTATTCACAATAAATATGTGTTGAATAACCACCAACTGCCAAGCTGTGTCAGCAACGAAGGAGCCACGGGGCCCCTCTGTAAAAACCAAAATCCTAAGAAAGGGTAAACTGCCTAAAACATCGGAATTACAACCAGATGACACGCTCAGCCTGGTTTAAACTTAGCTGAAAATTCAAAAACCAGACTCTGAACACAGGATCTAACACAGGACAGCTTTCAGCACTGTCCTTTGTTAATTCATTGTTACTCACTTAAACATATGGCTTCTTTAAAGTGTGACAGGAGCCTAAAGACTCAAGCGTTATGAACCACATGGGAGAAAAGCAGAATCAGGAGGAAATGAGGGAACCAGGAAAGGAAAAATGCAGGCAATTACATTTTTAACCTGATCAGTAAGGAAACTTACCTAATGAAATTACAGACTAAAGGATGAAGCCATAAACAAACACACCGAGGAAACACTGTAAATCTGCTGAAAATAAATGATTTCAGAATGGATTTAAAGTGAATGAAATGAACCACTACCCACTTGAGAATGCTATCATAATGAAGAGGACCTAAAAGGGAGACCTATGCAAACTATATGCTTTATAATTATCCACAATTTCCTTGTGGTTTTCACAATTAAAATACTGTTCATAATCTCAACTTACTTATTCATGAAAGGAGAATGACTCTAAAACAAGCAGGAGAGAAGGGGGACACAGCACGGAAAATGAATTTCAATGATTTCCAAAGCCAGAGCATACTTTCAAGTTAAAAAACAAGGCATCTTTTAATTCTCTACCACTGGTCCTCTTGAGTGAAATGAAAATGAAGTCCAAGTTCTCTTCCTCCAAGTCAAGTTGAACACTGCACTATGATTAGAAGTCCTAATATCTGAGTCATTAACTTAATTACCAAGAAGGCAATATATAATACATGATTTCAGTAAAGAATTATTAACACTAGCAAGCCTCAAATACTTAAAAAGAGATAATATTTCAATCAAGGTGTGATGGTACAGTAACAAACTTCACAGAGCTGCTTAACTATGAACATGTTATAAAGAGATTTTTATCAGTCTTTTGTTTTGAAATTATTTCCACTGGCTAACATGTAGGGCAATCAGTTCAGTTCAGTCGCTCAGTCATGTCCAACTCTTTGCAACCCCATGGACTGCAACACGCCTGGCCTCCCTGTCCATCACCAACTCCCAGAATCTACTCAAACTCATGTCCATTGAGTTGGTGATGCCATCCAACCATCTCATCCTCTGTCGTCTCCTTCTCCTCCCACCTTCAATCTTCCCCAGCATCAGGGTCTTTTCAAATGAATCAGCTCTTTGCATCATGTGGCCAAAGTATTGGAGTTTCAGTTTTAGTCCTTCCAATGAATATTCAGGACTGATTTCCTTTAGGATGGACTGGTTGGATCTCCTTACAGTCCAAAGGACTCTCAAGAGTCTTCTCTGACACCACAGTTCAAAAGCATCAATTCTTGGTGCTCAGCTTTCTTTATAGTCCAGCTCTCACATCCATACATGACCACTGGAAAAACCATAGCTTTGACTAGATGGACATTTGTTGGCAAAGAAATGTCTCTGCTTTTTAATATGCTGTCAGGTTGGTCATAAGTTTCCTTTCAAGGAGCAAGCATCTTCTAATTTCATGGCTGCAGTCACCATCTGCCATGAGTTTGGAGCCCAAAAAATAAAAGTCTCTCACTCTTTCCACTGTTTCCCCATCTATTTGCCATGAAGTGATGGGACTGGATGCCATTGTCTTAGTTTTCTGAATGTTGAGCTTTAAGCCAACTTTTTCACTCTCCTCTTTCACTTTCATCAAGAGGCTCTTTAGCTCTTCTTCACTTTCTGCCATGAGGGTGGTATCATCTGCATATTTGAGGTTACTGATATTTCTCCTGGCAATCCTGATTCCAGCTTGTGCTTCATCCAGCCCAGCGTTTCTCATGATGTACTATTTATATTGATCCTATTAAGTGAATTATAATGTATCTCTCTAATAATTAAAAACATTAAATAACAAATTCAGGATCAACCTATAGCTCAATCACATAGTGGGTTCGTAAAGAAACCACTATGATCCTAGTTGCCTTAAGTTATCTGTACATTCTGCCCACTTTTATTCTGGAGGAAAGAAATTCTTCACCATGAAAACTCTTTCTCCAGTAACACACAATGCTATAAACAAATTACTCTGGTTTTTTACAGGTAAGATTAGTTAAATGAAGGATCAAATGAGATAACCAATTTCAAATGTAAAACTATTTCACACCAAAGGATTTCCCAACTGTTTGGGGTGTGTGTCAGAAATAAAGTTCCCAGGGTGAAGGATTAATTAAAAAATCAATCAGGGACTTCCCTGATGGTCCAATGACCAACACTCCATACTCCCAATATTGGAGGGGGAGGCAGGGTTCAATCCCTGATCCAGGAACTAGATCCCACATACCGTAACTAAGAGGACACAGGCCACAACTGAAGATTCTGCATGGTAGTTTCATTCCCAGCATGCAGGATCGTTTACTTGCCACATGTGAACTCTTAGTTAAAGCATGTGGGATCTAGTTCCTGGACCAGGGATCAAACTCAGGTGGGAGGGAGGGAGAGACACGTATATGCCTATGGCTGATTCATGTTGATATATGGCAGAAACCAACACAATATTGTAAAGTAATTATCCTCCAATTAAAAATAAAATTTTTAACACAAAAGAAAAAAAAGATCCTGCACACAACTAAGACCTAATGCAGCCAAATAAATAAATAAATAAAATTTTTAAAAAATCAATCAGGATCCCAATTAGATTCTCTAATGATAAGACCTCGGTTGCCTGAAATAAGGCTTGAGCACCTTCATGTTTGAAAACTACTGCTTGTAGTAATTCTCTAAACATCACTAACATTTGTAACAGGCAAAAAAATAGAAGTCTCCTTTCACAGTTTAACTTGTATAAATACATCCTCGTTTATACAGCTTCCTAATTTATGTGCAATTCATTCAGACAATGAAGAATCTATGTTTCATCCTTTAAGAATACACAACATAAAGACTGGATTGAGAGCCAAAGACTTTACTAACTTGACTATTTAATCATGAAAACTAAGATGTAAGCAAAAAATCATACCTATTATCCCTCTGGAGGAAAAAAAGTTAATTACAATTTAGATTTTAAAGCACTAAGTTATGTTTTCCTAAACATTTTGCCATGCCACATGGCCAAAAATAAAACATTTCATAATTTCAATTTACTTATTCATGAAAGGAAAATGCCTCTAAAACAAGGAGAGAAGGGGACAGAGCATGGAAAATGAATTTCAAAGATTTCCACAGCCAGAGCATACTTTCAAACCAACAAACAAGGATAAACATCCTTTCTTGCCTACTTTAACTGAGGAGGGTTTTTGCTGTGGCTTAAAGCAAACACCATCAAGTTCTGCTACAACCAAAAACAAGTATGCCCATGAAACACAACAACTCAAGTTGGCCCAATGTAGGATATACATGCTACAGAAAAATAAAATTGGAATGCTACCTGAAATTCTCCAATGGGTCTAAGACATGAGGAAAAAATACCTAATAATAACTGGAGTAAAACACTAGATTTCCTGGTGGCATGTTAATGGCCTTGTAGGTAGTCTCAGAAAACCTACTTTTAACCTTCAACTGACCCAATCTTCAACTCTAATCACAATATTACCCACATATTATTCTGTTATTATCCTGAGAAAAGGCAGAAACAGAAAGATCTTTTATATACTCAATCACTGGGTCTTTTGGGAATTAAGAAAAAAAAATGATTCAGAAGAAAAAGGAGAAAGAAGAGGGAGAAAGAGCTGGGGGCTGGCTGCTGTGATGAAACCGGTCAAGTGCAGTTCAAGCAGTGGTGACAGCACTCAGTTTGGTCTCAAGTGGCGAGGGAAATGGACCAGAGGGAGAAAACTGGAAATACACAAGGTCTGCGCGGCTCTCCATTGGCCAGGAATGCCCAAGCAGGATCTAGGCAATCCAAGTTCTAGAACAATCTCTCAGAAACGGATACAGCAGGGGAAGGAAAGGGTGGGATGAATTGAAGAGAAAGACTGAAACAAATACATTACCACATGTAAAACAGACAGGAGTGGAAAGTTGCTGGGTGACACAGGGAGGTCAACCTGGTGCTCTGTGACAATCAAGAGGGGTGGGATGGGGTGGGAGGCGGGACGGAGGTTCAAGAGGCAGGGGAACGTATGTACACTTAGGCTGATTCACACTGTTGTAGGGCAGAAACCAGCACAACACTGTAAAGCAATTATCTGCCAATTACAAAAGAAAATTTACTCATAAAACAGCAACATGGAGAATGGTGTGAAGCACTGTCAGATTTCAATGAATTCATTTTCCCTTTAAAACTACCTGATTCCTCACAAGATCACAGAACTGAGGTTCACTTCTGCTGTAACAATACAGCTGAATTAACATATAGGCTCAAGAACGGTGGCCAGAAAATAAAGTAAAAATAAAAGAATGGCAACCTGAAGGAGGTAAGCAATTTCTGAGATGGCTCCCAGCCCATGACTGTGCACCGGCCCAAAATAGCTCTTTTCTGACAAAGACAATATGGCCAAAGTGATGGGGTTGTAAATACCCAGTGGAGAGGGTCTGGGGGAAGGAACTGAGTGAGGTCCCCAGCCAACTACCTGCAAAGAACCGAGGTCCTCAGAGCAACAACCCTCAGGGGGCAGAATTCTGCCCGAGTGCCCACGGCTAAACTTGGAAGTGGATTCTTCCCCGGTGAAGCCTCCAACCACAGCTCTGACCTACACTCTGTAGCCAAATAAGAGACCTTGAACCAGAGCCATCCAGCCAAATCATGTCCAGATTCCTAGCCACAGAAACTAGGACATAACATATGTTTGTTGTTTTAAGCCCCTAAATTTGGAGGTAATTCCTTGGTGGCTCAGTGGTAAAGAATCGCCTGCCCATTCAGGAGACGTGGGTTCAGTCCCCGGGTTAGGAAAATCTGGAGAAGGAAATGGAAACTCACTCCAGTATTCTTTCCTGGAGAATCCCATGGACAGATGAGCCTCCACGGAGTCACAGAAGAGTCAGACACGACTTACAGCAACCAAACAGCAAACAGACAACACACTGACGGACCCTGGCATCTCCACTCTTCCTCATCTCCTACCAACCCCTCCATATTCTCCCGAGGGCTCTCATATCCAACACCAGGATGAGACTGATGGGTGGGCTGGGGAGAGAAGGAACTAGAGCAGCCACACCAAGAGAAGTGATTAACTGGAAAGACTCAGTCACTCAGCAGCTCTTCACTAAGCCTCCAGTATGTGCCAGGGCAGAAAACAAATCTCTGAAGCTGGTCAAGCAAACGCGTTACTCTATACAAAGACTTGTTCTCAAGAACAGAGCCCCTCTAAGCAGCTCAGACACCCACCTTATCAGATATGAATTTCCTCAACCTCCCTCTCTATATGCATCTGATTTTTGCTATCAAGAACATCTCTATCTCCTCTCCCACCTCTAAAATTAATCCCCTTATACACTTGACCCTACTCCCTCTACTTGGTATCCCTCATTCTAGAACTGCTGTCTTAATCCATCCACACCAATGTAGCACAAGCATTCCTATAAAATGCAAACCTGATCACATCACTCTCCTACTTAAAATCTAAACTCAATGGTTTGACATTGTTCTCAGGCTAAAGCCCAAGTTCTCAAATCGAGCTTACAGGTGTCTGTATTTATGTCTCTGGCTTTGGCCCACACTCCCCTCCAATTTTTATGCCTTGGCCTCTATACCTTTTTGGTTATTTTTTAAACTTTCCAGTTCTCTCCCACCTCTTAACCTTCAACTATTCTATTCCTACCTGAAGCACTTTTCCCCAGGCCTTTAATTACGTAACCTAATCAGCCTTTAATTACCTAACCTAAGCTTCTGGACTTAGGTTCTCCCTGATGCCTAGACTAGCTTTGTGCCCTACTCATACACCCAACCAGTGCCTCCACAGCAAACTTGCACAATCTCCTAGAATAGTTACTCTGCCAACTGTGTGAATTTCCCACTGGCTATGAGCTCTTTAAGGGGCTTTCCAGGTGGCACTAATGGTAAAGAACTGCCTGCCAATGCAGGAGACATAAGAGCCTCGGATTTGATTTTTGGATCGGGAAGATCCCCTGGAGAAAGGCACGGCAACCCACTCCAGTACTCCTGCCTGGAGAATCCCATGGACAGAGGAGCCTGGAGGGCTACAATCCATGGGGTTCCAAAGAGTCGGACACGACTGAAGCGACTTAGCATGCATGCTTCAAATCTCTGAAAACAGGGACCACGTGGATCCTGTTCAATGCAGAACCAGACAAACATGTATGGAAGAGTAAACTGATGCTTTCAAACTGTGGTCCTGGAGAAGATGCTTGAGTCCCTTGGAGAGCAAGATCAAATCAGTCAATCCTAAACGAAATCAACCCTGAATATTCACTGCAAGGACTGATGCTGAAGCTCCAATACTTCAGCCACCTGATACAAAGAGCCAACTCACTGAAAAAAGTCTCTGAGGCTGGGAAAGAGTGAAGGCAGGAGAAGGCAATGACAGAGGTTGAGAGGATTGGATGGTATCACTGACTTACTGGACATTATCTTGAGCAAACTCCGGGAGATACTGATAGACAGGAAAGTCTGGTGTGCTGCCGTCCATAGGGTCGCAAGGAGTCAGACACAACTGAGCGACTGAACAAGATCACGACATAATTTGTTCCCTTCTTCATTCTTTAAAGCATGTCCTCACTCCCTGAACATCCACATCAACTCAGGTCTTCCCATCTTCTAAGACCCCTTTGATCCCCCTTTCCTGGAAATCAGCCACTTTCATCTGACTTTATTAATATATCCAACCTCAGGCAGTCTTACTGGTGCCCTCTAACAGCACAAAAACAGGTCCCCTAGCGGCCATCACAGAGTCCCTACTTAGCAAATCCATGATTCTCCTTCCAGACTTTACCCTACCAAGACTATAGCCCACTGCAATGCTTGCCTTGCTGATCACCACTTTTACTTGTTGACGGATGCGTTTTTGCAAAGGCCTCTAACTCTCTTCACTGTCATGGTACCTCTCTCCCTTCCTTTTCCTGTTTCTATTTCTTCACTCACCCTAGGCTGATGGATTTCATCCCTGGCTACCTTGTGTGCAGCCCGCACAAGCTCTCTCCTTGGGTGGCCACCTGAACTTTTCCACATATTGATCACACTACCCCCTTTTGGGGCCGGGGAGTGAAAAAGGTAATAGAACCTCATGGGAAATCCTTCAAACTACACTTGTTTAGTCAATCAGTGGTGTCCGACTCTTTCAAGACCCCGTGGACTGCAGCCTGCCAGGCTCCTCTGTCCATGTGAGTTTCCAGGAAAGAATAGAGTAGTTGTCACTTCCTCCTCCAGACGACCTGCATCTCCTGCATTGCAGGCAGAGTCTTTACTGCTGAGCCACCAGGGAAGCCCTCAAACTACACTTGAGCCTCCATCATACTCCCATTTGACACCTATTGTTCCATATTTATGAGTAACTACCTTAGTGAGCCACTTGCATGAGTTAGTTTTATTAACTCAGCTGTGTAGGGGAAAACAGGTACATATCATCCACATATACGCTGATGACCCACATATACGCTGATGACACCTCTCTCCTGTTAGACCTCTGTCATAGGCTCTAAGCCCTTTTCTCCATCTGCCCACCTGTTGACAAGTCCTTCCTCGATATTCTACAAGCATCCCAACTCAACTTCTCTAAAAGCAAAATGGCCCCCTCAAGGCACCTGCCTTTCTACAGCCCCTTGGCCCCACTACAATACAAGTGTCTAGGCCACAATACAAGCATTGTCTTAAAGCATCTCCCTTTCCTTCAGTTCCACTCTCCACATTCTTCAAGTCTGCCTTGATTAGGTTCAAGTCTTCTATCGCCTGAGCCACTGAAATAACTTCCCACCTGGTACCTCTGTCCTGTATAAACTGTACTCCAGGCTAGAAGAACTGCTCTAAAACAAAGGATTCCAGCATGCCCAGGTTCAGAATGTCTGATGTCTCCTGCTACTCACAGGACAAAAACATTAGCCTGGGAAGCCTGACCAGTAAGAGAGGCCCACAAAAAAGAAATGCCCAACATGTGGCCCAACCAAAAGAATCCTCAAAAGGACTCACAGTGACCAGAGAACTTGGTGAGGAAGATAACTAAGAGGAACTCTGAAATACCAAGCAAAGTGTAACAGCTTTAAAAAAAACCCACAATCAGGCTCACCCCCAGGAGGGTGAAAGGCTGTGATGAGAAAGCTGTTGCTGCTGCTGCTAAGTTGCTTCAGTCGTGTCCGTCTCTGTGCGACCCCATAGATGGCAGCCCACCAGGCTCCCCCGACCCTGGGATTCTCCAGGCAAGAACACTAGAGTGGGTTGCCATTTCCTTCTCCAATGCGTGAAAGTAAGAAGTGAAAGAGAAGTCGCTCAGTCGTGTCTGACTCTTAGCGACTCCAAGGACTGCAGCCCACCAGGTTCCTCCGTCCATGGGATTTTCCAGGCAAGAGTACTGGAGTGGGGTGCCATTGCCTTCTCCAATGAGAAAGCTACAGGGCAACAAACAAGCTACTCTCTGAGCAAAGTGACAGAAACCAGCCAGAAATGTCAGGGAGGCACTGAGCAAGGCCCTACTAAGCCATACCCTCCCACAACACACCCTCCATGCCCGGCCCACCCATCAACAACTCCACCTGTTCCAGCCAGGCATCCACCCACTTGAGACCCAAAAAGTGAGGCACACAGCCTGGTAATTCCTCGAAGGGCCCACAGGAATTCACACCAAAGTGATCCAACCAGATTGTTCCTCTGCTCAAAGAATGAAAGAGCCTATCAGCAAGTCAAGCAAAGGTCAGGATGGCTGGTGAGTCAAATGGACAGCGAAATCCCCACTCCCAGGGCAGCTGAACAATCTTCCCCAAGATACTGCCCCACTGAGTCAAGGCACATCGACTTCTTTCTTAATCACAGACCACTTCCATAAAGCTGTGTGAACTGAGGCCAGTCACTCTCAGCCAGAAGTTTCAGTTCAGTCGCTCAGTCGTGTCTGACTCTTTGCGACCCCAGGAATCGCAGCACCCCAGGCCTCCCTGTTCATCACCATCTCTCGGAGTTCACTCAGACTCACATCCATTGAGTCCGTGATGCCATCCAGCCACCTCATCCTTGGTCATCCCTTTCTCCTCCTGCCCCCAATCCCTCCCAGCATCAAAGTCTTTTCCAATGAGTCAACTCTTCGCATGAGATGGCCAAAGTACTGGAGTTTCAGCTTTAGCATCATTCCTTCCAAAGAAATCCCAGGGTTGATCTCCTTCAGAATGGACTGGTTGGATCTCCTTGCAGTCCAAGGGACTCTCAAGAGTCTTCTCCAACACTACAGTTCAAAAGCATCGATTCTTCGGCGCTCAGCTTTCTTCACAGTCCAACTCTCACATCCATACATGACCACAGGAAAAACCATAGCCTTGACTAGGCGGACCTTAGTCGGCANTATGAAGACCTACAAGACCTTTTAGAACTAACACCCAAAAAAGATGTCCTTTTCATTATAGGGGACTGGAATGCTAAAGTAGGAAGTCAAGAAACACCAGGAGTAACAGGTAAATTTGGCCTTGGAATGTGGAATGAAGCAGGGCAAAGACTAATAGAGTTTTGCCAAGAAAATGCACTGGTCATAGCAAACACCCTCTTCCAGCAACACAAGAGAAGACTCTACACATGGACATCACCAGATGGTCAACACCAAAATCAGACTGATTATATTCTATGCAGCCAAAAATGGAGAAGCTCTATACAGTCAACAAAAACAAGACCAGGAGCTGACTGTGGCTCAGATCATGAACTCCTTATTACCAAATTCAGACTGAAATTGAAGAAAGTAGGGAAAACCGCTAGACCATTCAGCCAGGAAGTTTAAGGACCTAAAGAGCCAGAACACCTGGCTGGGCAGGGGAGACCCACGAGTTTTCCCAGTCTGGCCAGTCCACCACCTCACACCATAAGTGGTATCAGACGGAAATATTCCTACTTTCTGGAACCTACCTGCTGTTCCCTCCGACTAGAATCCCTCTGCTCAGTCCAGATAAATCCCATCTGTCACCTCCTCAGGAAATCCTCCACCAGCCCGCACACGCCACTGTGTGCTTTCCGAGGACTGGCTGCAGCCCTTGCAGAGTGCTCACCCCATCACATGAGGGAAGGTGGCCTGTCTTAGCCATCTGTCTTCCTCAGACAAAGTCTAGCCCATCCAAGGTGCTCTGTTCATGTTAGGTGAGTGAATCTAAGTCACTTCACCTACTCCTCTGATACGATGGCAGGGAAATGACAATGCTGTGCTATATTGGAAACATTTCCATGCTAAATGGAATTCCAGTTTCAATTCAGCCAAGGCAAGACCTTTGAGGGAAACTTTGCTCATCATTTTGCAATCACAAAGGAAGAAGGGGCTTCCCAGGTGGCTCAGTGGTGAAGAAGCTGGTGCCAACTCCAGTACTCCTGCCTGGGAAATCCCATGGACAGAACAGCCTGGTGGGCTACAGTCCACGGAATCGCAAAGGGTCAGACACGACTGAGCAAATGAACACACGTGCACCACTATATGGTACTAGAGAGGGAGGGAGGTACACGGGGGATGGAGACTAACAAGAGTCACTAAAATGACAGGACTGTCTGGGGGGAGGCACACAAGAAAAATGAGTCTCTGGGCAGAAAAGTGAGGAAAATATAACTGATGGCTACTAAACAAGGTTGATGTGGATACAGCTCATACGGATTTTTTTTTTTACAAAAGAGATTTGAAACATTTCAGATCAGTTAAAAAATGCTCTCTGATACAACATGTATTTTAGTCATAAGAAAACTCTGCTCCAAGATGTTAACCCAGGCTAAAATATGAATTATTTCCAAGAGTCTATGGACATCTAATGTAAACTAGCCGTAAGAAACTACTTAGTTTAGGGTATGTCTCATTAATAAGATATCTGTGATGCAGAAGTAGGAAATAAAACTTATGGTTATCAAGAGGGAAGGGGAGGATAAACTGGGAAATTGGGATTGACACATACACATGACTGTATGTTGGGTTGGCCAATAAGTTCCTTCAGGCTTTCCCGAACGAACTTTTTGGCCAACTGAATATCAACTAGGTAATTTAATAAGGACCTACTGTAAAGCATAGGGAACTCAATACTCTGTAATGACCTGTATGGGAAAAGCATCTAAGAAAGAGTGGATATATGTGTATGTGGAACTGATGCACTTTGCTGTACAGCAGAAACTAACACAACACTGTAAATCAACTATACTCTAATAAAAATTAATTAAAAACAAAAGAAATCTGTGATGAAATGGGAAGCATGCGTAAGGCATTTCAGCAGCATACCAAAGGACCGTGGTTATCTTGAAAATCAAACCATGTAATAGATCGTTGCACTGTGAGCTGAACTAGCCACATTTTTCTCACGGAACATCATTTTTACTTAAAGGTACAACTGAAGAGTCTCCCTGATGGCTCAGTGGAAATGAATCCACTTGTCGATGCAGGAGACATGGGTTTGATCCCTCGTTCAGTAAGATCCCACACGTCGTGGAGCAACTAAGCCCATGGGTCACAACTACTGAGGCCGTGTTCTAGAGCCCAGGAACTATCACAGCTACAGAAAGCCACACACCCTAGAGCCCACGTTCCCAAACGAGAGAAGCCACGGCAATGAGAGGCTCATGCGCCACAGTGAGGAGTAGCCTCCAGTCGCCTCAACTAGAGAAAGGCCCGAAGAGCAACGAAGATCCAACGCAGCCAAAAACAAACTAAAAAAAATTTAACGTGACATTACTGTTCTTTTTTAAAAAAAGGTACAGCTGCAAAACTATGGTTATTTAATTTCTGTATTTGACCTACATTTTCCCAAAAAGTAAGCAAAATGAGCTTGACACACTGTCAGAAAAACTGATAGTATGTGTTACCAATGACAAAATCCGAGCTTTCAAACAAATATTTGAATTTTGGAAAACTGCTTCTCAATAACTAAAAGATAAGCGGGCTTTTTTTTTTTTTTTTTTTTTTTTCNTTTCTGTATTTGACCTACATTTTCCCAAAAAGTAAGCAAAATGAGCTTGACACACTGTCAGAAAAACTGATAGTATGTGTTACCAATGACAAAATCCGAGCTTTCAAACAAATATTTGAATTTTGGAAAACTGCTTCTCAATAACTAAAAGATAAGCGGGCTTTTTTTTTTTTTTTTTTTTGCTGCTAAGTAATACTAGTTTGAGAAACAGATTCAGTTTAACAAATCCTTAACATTAAGTTTTGGTTTTCATTCTTCTTACTGGTTTCAATCAATCTTTTTAAGAATAAATTAGAAGACTCACAAGAATAATTTAAATCTAGTTGCCTAGAAGACAACTGCCAAAATTTTTATGACTTATCAGTAGCTGTTCTATGGTAAACATAAAGTATGCAAATAAGGAAAACGTCTAAGTATTTCACACCAACAGAATTTTAAGAATATATATACACAATACATTAATACAATAACAAAAACTGGCTGATTATGAAGTGAAAAATGGAATTCTGAGTTCCTTTGGTTAGCTTTTTGAGTAACATAATTGTAATGTTACTCAAAATACCAGGAAAGTAACAAAACTGTTAGCTCAGTGCAAAAAAAAAAATCCTTTTTTCTCCAAAATCTCTCAAAGTTGAAATATCAGATAAACTAACATCCCCCAATGATGTCCAATCTGTAAAGAGCTACAAGTAAAAATTATCAGTTAACTACTCATTCTGTTCTGTAGAATGAGTAGTTAACTGATAAGATTTCCAAAATGGCAGAGGATCTTAAGAAAAAGCCTGCTGAGTATCTTGGCTAACAACTCTGGAATCCACTGAGCTATCGCTGTCATTTCTGCTACAGGCTTCAGGAGGTGTCTGATTTAGCCTAAAGAAAAAAAAAATGCATTAAAAGAAAATACTATGTTAAAATATTTACATTTTTTTCAAACTTTTAACCTCAAACTTCTATTTTGGGTTATTAAGGTTTCAACAATTTATGCCTTCTCAAGTATCATTCTGAGCCTATACATCTTACTTGAACCTGAAAATTTAATCAAGAAATGTCACAGTGATTTTTAGGAAATTCAACAGTCCTGATGAGGTCTGGTGATGGTCTGTTTCTTAGGAGAATGCCACACTGGTACCTTTTCAATCAAAGGTGCTGAGAAATGAGAAACTAGGATATTTAATAAAGAGGCTAATTCAAGCAGATTATACAAAAGTGTGTTTTGGACCAGAAACAAGCAAACAAAAACAAAAAACTAAACAGTTAACATTTTAAGCTATTTTGCATAACTGTTCTTTTAATTATTATTGTATTTCAGAATTCATCCTGACAGGTAGCAGAAGTTACCTACGCTTGAAAAACAACCCAAGCAGACGAAATAATGGAGCTTTGTTTTTAACAGACAACTCATCGCCTAAAAATTCCTGAAGTGAGGCACAAATGTTCACTGACCCCATTCTAAAAAAGTGACCTGGAACACTACACTAGCGCATTCTTTAACTCCATCACATTCCTTACTGTGGGTTTCTCCATCGTATTTACAACCAGTTAACATAGCTGAGGGCATTTGAATAAAATTACAATTAAGCACTAAGTTTAAGCTTAAAAAGTTAATATTAAATGGATAAAAGTGTCAGGAATACTCAACAAACCGTCCAGGGGTATCTCAGGTCCATCAAAATGAGGTCCATCATACCTCATTTTGCTCTGTCCATTTAAAGCAGTCTTTTAAGTTAGTTAAACGTTTATTAACAAAACTCACGTGCCAAAACCATGCCCCAAAGTGGGTTGTATGACACGTCTCATTTGAAATAAAATGCTTTCTGCCGGGCCCCGGTACATACCATACAGCTTCCCAATCCCATAAGTAACATGTTACACTTCCTTTACCGCTACCGTGGGAAGGGAGGGTGCCTCGGTGCTTACCGATGCCCGGAGCCACATAGATGAAGTAGAGGCAAGACGAGGACAGGGAGAAGAAGAAGATGAAGGCGAGGAGCGAGCGATTGGAGACCCGCATTATCCGCTTAAGCACAGACATCTTCCTCTTCCCGGCCGGCAGCTCGGGCTGCACTCTCAGGCCGGACTTGGGGGCACCGTCCAGGCCCTAAACTTCCATGAATGTGCTAAAAAAAAAAACACCACCCCGAGACTGCAGCGGGGCCGCGCGGGGAGGCTCTGGGGAAGCGGGAAGGAGGAGAGAGGAAGGAGCGGACGGAATGAATGAGAGGATGGGAGGATGCAGGGCCGGGGAAGGGAGCGGACGCGGGGCCCGGGTCCGGGGACCAAAGGACCCGAGGAGGCCGTGGAAGGGCGAGGAGCGGCGTTCGACGCGCCGGGTGGCGGCGGGAGGAGGGGCTGCAGGTGGGGAGAGACGCCGGCTGCGCGCCGCGGCGCCCCTGCGGAGAGGGCGGCCGACTGCAGCACGCGCGGCTCCCCCGCGGCTCCGGCTGCCTGCGCCCGCCGGGGTCCAGGTCGCGAAGCCCCCGCGCTCGGGGTCCGGGCCGCCCGTGGCAGGCAGGCCTGCGCCGCCTCCTCCTCCTCCTCGGGGCCGCGGCGTCTCGTGCCTGCGCGGGGCTAGCGTGGGCGCCGGGGTCGCAGCCGGCGCGCGCGAGGCGCGGGGGCCCGCAAGGGCCCTGGGGGCCGAGGAGCTGGGCGCTCGCCGGCGCACAGCCTCCTCCTCATGCCGCGCGGGGCCCCGGCGTCCCCCGGCGGCCGCGGGAGCCGAGCACAGGCGAGGGCGGCGTCNTTTTTTTTTTTTTTTGCTGCTAAGTAATACTAGTTTGAGAAACAGATTCAGTTTAACAAATCCTTAACATTAAGTTTTGGTTTTCATTCTTCTTACTGGTTTCAATCAATCTTTTTAAGAATAAATTAGAAGACCCACAAGAATAATTTAAATCTAGTTGCCTAGAAGACAACTGCCAAAATTTTTATGGCTTATCAGTGGCTGTTCTATGGTAAACATAAAGTATGCAAATAAGGAAAACGTCTAAGTATTTCACACCAACAGACTTTTAAGAATATATATACACAATACATTAATACAATAACAAAAACTGGCTGATTATGAAGTGAAAAATGGAATTCTGAGTTCCTTTGGTTAGCTTTTTGAGTAACATAATTGTAATGTTACTCAAAATACCAGGAAAGTAACAAAACTGTTAGCTCAGTGCAAAAAAAAAAATCCTTTTTTCTCCAAAATCTCTCAAAGTTGAAATATCAGATAAACTAACATCCCCCAATGATGTCCAATCTGTAAAGAGCTACAAGTAAAAATTATCAGTTAACTACTCATTCTACAGAATGAGAATTAGTTCTGTAGAATGAGTAGTTAACTGATAAGATTTCCAAAATGGCAGAGGATCTTAAGAAAAAGCCTGCTGAGTATCTTGGCTAACAACTCTGGAATCCACTGAGCTATCGCTGTCATTTCTGCTACAGGCTTCAGGAGGTGTCTGATTTAGCCTAAAGAAAAAAAAAAATGCATTAAAAGAAAATACTATGTAAAAATATTTACATTTTTTTCAAACTTTTAACCTCAAACTTCTATTTTGGGTTATTAAGGTTTCAACAATTTATGCCTTCTCAAGTATCATTCTGAGCCTATACATCTTACTTGAACCTGAAAATTTAATCAAGAAATGTCACAGTGATTTTTAGGAAATTCAACAGTCCTGATGAGGTCTGGTGATGGTCTGTTTCTTAGGAGAATGCCACACTGGTACCTTTTCAATCAAAGGTGCTGAGAAATGAGAAACTAGGATATTTAATAAAGAGGCTAATTCAAGCAGATTATACAAAAGTGTGTTTTGGACCAGAAACAAGCAAACAAAAACAAAAAACTAAACAGTTAACATTTTAAGCTATTTTGCATAACTGTTCTTTTAATTATTATTGTATTTCAGAATTCATCCTGACAGGTAGCAGAAGTTACCTACGCTTGAAAAACAACCCAAGCAGACGAAATAATGGAGCTTTGTTTTTAACAGACAACTCATCGCCTAAAAATTCCTGAAGTGAGGCACAAATGTTCACTGACCCCATTCTAAAAAAGTGACCTGGAACACTACACTAGCGCATTCTTTAACTCCATCACATTCCTTACTGTGGGTTTCTCCACCGTATTTACAACCAGTTAACATAGCTGAGGGCATTTGAATAAAATTACAATTAAGCACTAAGTTTAAGCTTAAAAAGTTAATATTAAATGGATAAAAGTGTCAGGAATACTCAACAAACCGTCCAGGGGTATCTCAGGTCCATCAAAATGAGGTCCATCATACCTCATTTTGCTCTGTCCATTTAAAGCAGTCTTTTAAGTTAGTTAAACGTTTATTAACAAAACTCACGTGCCAAAACCATGCCCCAAAGCGGGTTGTATGACACGTCTCATTTGAAATAAAATGCTTTCTCCCGGGCCCCGGTACATACCATACAGCTTCCCAATCCCATAAGTAACATGTTACACTTCCTTTACCGCTACCGTGGGAAGGGAGGGTGCCTCGGTGCTTACCGATGCCCGGAGCCACATAGATGAAGTAGAGGCAAGACGAGGACAGGGAGAAGAAGAAGATGAAGGCGAGGAGCGAGCGATTGGAGACCCGCATTATCCGCTTAAGCACAGACATCTTCCTCTTCCCGGCCGGCAGCACGGGCTGCACTCTCAGGCCGGACTTGGGGGCACCGTCCAGGCCCTAAACTTCCATGAATGTGCTAAAAAAAAAACACCACCCCGAGACTGCAGCGGGGCCGCGCGGGGAGGCTCTGGGGAAGCGGGAAGGAGGAGAGAGGAAGGAGCGGACGGAATGAATGAGAGGATGGGAGGATGCAGGGCCGGGGAAGGGAGCGGACGCGGGGCCCGGGTCCGGGGACCAAAGGACCCGAGGAGGCCGTGGAAGGGCGAGGAGCGGCGTTCGACGCGCCGGGTGGCGGCGGGAGGAGGGGCTGCAGGTGGGGAGAGACGCCGGCTGCGCGCCGCGGCGCCCCTGCGGAGAGGGCGGCCGACTGCAGCACGCGCGGCTCCCCCGCGGCTCCGGCTGCCTGCGCCCGCCGGGGTCCAGGTCGCGAAGCCCCCGCGCTCGGGGTCCGGGCCGCCCGTGGCAGGCAGGCCTGCGCCGCCTCCTCCTCCTCCTCGGGGCCGCGGCGTCTCGTGCCTGCGCGGGGCTAGCGTGGGCGCCGGGGTCGCAGCCGGCGCGCGCGAGGCGCGGGGGCCCGCAAGGGCCCTGGGGGCCGAGGAGCTGGGCGCTCGCCGGCGCACAGCCTCCTCCTCATGCCGCGCGGGGCCCCGGCGTCCCCCGGCGGCCGCGGGAGCCGAGCACAGGCGAGGGCGGCGTCCCGGCCAGCGGCGAGCGCGCTCCGGCTCCGGCTTCTGCCTCCGCCCGCTGCCCGCCCGGCCGCAAGGGCGGCAACCGCAGCAGCATTACCGCCGCCGGCCCGGGAGAAGCGCCCCCGCCGGCGCCGCCCCCGCACGGCCCGCGGACACCAGGCGGAGAGGCGCGGGGCGACTTGCGCGGCGGGCAGGGCCGAGGAGCCCAAAGAGTGGGGGGCCCGGAGCCGCGTCCGGGTCGCGGAAGAGGCGAACTCCAGAGGGCGGGGGGAGCCGCGAAGGAAATCGGGCCCGGCGACGCGTCCGGAGACCCCGGGGGCTCCGCGCGCTCGCTCGGAACTGCAGGCGGCGCTGCGCCGGCAGCGAGGAAACCTGGCGGCCCCTGCCCACCCTTTCCCTCCCGTCGCCCGAAACACCGCGCCTTCTGATTGGCCCGCGCCGCCACCCCCGCTCCCCGCGCGAGGACCCGCGCCCGGACCGCGTCCTGCGTCACCGCGGCCCCCGCCCGCGCGCGGGGTCCCCGGCGCTCGCCGCGGTCCCGGGGGCTAAGGGACTGCTCTTGAGCCTCGGATACCTTCCACCCTGGGGATCGATAATGAACGATGCTGTGCCTGTATCTCAACGAGGAGGCTTCAGTGATGTGCGTTCCTCCCGAAATATAGTCTCCGGAAACAAGGTGTTTTCTGATCCTGGATTAATGAAACCTCCCATCCCGCACTAACTATAGAGATATTACCGTTGGGATGTGATAACGATCTACGTATATCTCTCATAATAGAACTTGCCTTCTGCTCTGAAGGTGAGCCCTGGGTAGCCCTGCTTTAGCTGTACCCGTACAGGCGGCACAGAAAAGACTGCTGTGCAACCAATGTGCCCTTAAATGCTGCAGCACCAGCCAGCTTCAATGGGCAAATTGCTTTACTGCACCTCCAAGGTCGTGGTCTACCCTTTGTTCAAAAGCTACTTTTTTCCTACTAGCTCGTCCTTAGCTATATCACATTTTTCCAAAGTGTGTTTGTGGGTGTTTCTTTTGCAACTAGTCACGTAGGAGGTGGCTGGATGCCCCCTGCTGCCGTTACTTGCTCAGTATTTCTAGATGCAGTGGTATTGAATTACCGCTTGATTGCCAGGAGATTTAGTACCTTCTTAGCAAGAGACCCATGCCTTCTATCGACTCTGATATAGCACTATGCTCTGTGGAGCCCAAAACACCTGAGTTTATAATTCTGCCAAGACATTTTATTAACCGTGAAACTTATGCCAAGCCACTACCCTCTCCAAGCCTCTCTTCTCAGTCTTCAAATGGTGGGTGTGATACCAGCTTGCAGGTTATGGGATTAAACCTGGTAACTGTACAAAAAGCTAAACATGAGTTCTGGCACCTGAGGGGTTTCCTTACATCTCTTTAGAGGGTCGACTGGATAGAATCAGCAAATTCATCTTCATTTTGCTTTTTGGTGTACTTACAAGTTATTCAACGTCTCTGGCTAATTTGATATTTAATGTAAAAGTCAAGTACATTCTTGTAACAGTTTTGTAACATCTGAAATACAAAATGAAGCAATATATAAGAGATAAAAATTTGTTGTAAAAAAAATAATAACCTGTACAAGTGAGAAAGAAATCCATGAATAGTGAGAAAGCAAAATTGTCTTGTTTCCCTCTCTCACCCTGCTGACTTTTATCTGTCTTTATTTTCACCAGGTCAACTATTGTTTACAGTGCTTAATACCACTAATACCATTGCTGGCTTGGCAATGGATAATTCTCAGGGAAGATTGGGTTTTTGAAAGGAAAGTTTACCGTAAAACTGAATGAGAAGATTAACATCATAGAAATTAATGATTAATCTTATTTTAAGAACTCTGAAGTCTCTGTATAGATGGGCTTGGCTGCCATAGACAACTGCCATTGCTATCTATCCCAGGGTCACTGCAGTACTTGTTGGAACTGATTAGTTCTTCCCTGGATTTGAGCAAGTACTAGTAAACCAGTTTAGTTGGAGTGCTCTTTAGCACCATTGGTCACCAGCCACACAGAGAGGTAACCATGCCTCTTGCCTAGCAGCCTGGGGTTGAATCTCAGTCATTCTGGTCAAGTGACCTCAAAGGTTACTTAAAACTCCCTGTGCTTTCACTTTCTTATCAGCTAAAGAAAATAACCATAGTACCTGTTAGGATCATCGTGAGGATTAAATTGAGTGAGTCAGTGCTTTAAAAAGCTTAGGAGAAGCTGGTACCTAATAAGCACTATTTGAATATTTGTTTAAAAAATTTTTTTAATCTTTCCTTTAGATCACTCTGTGCCAACAGTAACAAGTTGTGCTGGTCTATTCCTGTTTAAAAACACCTACTGAACCAGCCTCGAAGTCTCAGTCTCTAATAGTCTGAAGTATGCCTCAAGGTCTCAGCTTATTTATAAAGCAAGAGCAATGAAATACTCAAAACCAAATGGTTCCACCCAGATTATCACCTGATCCTTTCTCAGAATCAGGTAAGGCCCACAGCAGAAGGGTGACCTATTCAGTTTCATTTTATGATACCAAAGAGACCATAAACTTAAGCTGGTAAGACATAGTAGCAAGACCCAGTAAATTTCATGTTAGCTGTTTTGAGCGGAAGTGAAGTGAAAGTCGCTCAGTTGTGTCTGACTCTTTGCAACCCCATGGACTATACAGTCCTTGGAATTCTCCAGGCCAGAATACTGGAGTGGGTAGCTGTTCCCTTCTCCGGGAGATCTTCCCAACCCAGGGATCGAACCCAGGTCTCCTGCATTGCAGGTGGCTTCTTTACCACCTGGGCCACCAGGGAAGCCCAAGAATATTAGAGTGGGTAGCCTATCCCTTCTCCAGAGGATCTTCCCGACCCAGAAATTGAACCAGGGTCTCCTGTGTTGCAGGCAGATTCTTTACCAGCTGAGATACTGAGCTGAGGAGAGAACCAACTTAATTAAGTTATAACTAATGGTTTTCTATTTATATTAATCAAAAATATGTTACTGAGATTGTAATTACCATGAAAAAAAAGGGAAAATGTACTTCTTTAATGAGATGGGTGACATTTCACTTGGTTTATGCTAGGATAAATAATACCCATTAAGTGTTTTGGCCTTGCTCATAACTTTGGTTAAGTAAAAATCAGTAAGTTTTTTTCCTTGTGAATTGGGAGGGAAAAGAGAATGAAAGAGCACACAGAATCTCCCTTCTATGATTGCTTAGGGTTCAGACCTCCATATTACAATCACTGATTAAGTATAGTAATTTTACATGTTTAAGTACATGGTCTCAGCATCTAAGATTCATTTCAAGAAAATTGTTAGGTTGATAAATTGTGCTTAGACAGTTGAATTTTTTTACTTACATAATTGGAATGCAGATTGTATGAGTTAGATATTGGCTTGATTTATAAAATGGAGTACATATTCCAAAATATTATTACAGAAACTTCCCTTAAATAAAGCCCATTTTCCCACTGATTTCCATTATAAATATAGTCAGAGTTCTGCTGAGAAAAAAATATTAGTCCCTATCTTTAAGTTATCTTACATTTGAGATCAAACATAATCCCCTTAAAGCCAAATTTTAAAAGTTGTATATATAATTTTATTATTACATTATATTATACTTAAATTTAAAAAAGAAAACCACCATAGCAGCAACAATCCCTAATTCAGCAGTTGACCCAAATTTCATACTCATCTTACACTGCTTTAATCTTTTCATCCTGAATCCAAGATCATTCTTCCACATCATAGGAATGCCCGGTAGCATTTTCCAGTATTCAAATCACTTTCCTATCATTTTCATACCATCCCTTTGGGGTAGGCATGGCAAGTATTATTAGTATGTCATTTGGGCATGGGAAGACTAAAGCTCAGTGAGGTACAATATCTGGCTTTGGGTCACGCGGTGATCAGTAGTAACAGAACTGAGGAGAGAGCCAGAAGGTTAACAGCTTCATTCAGTGCCCTTTCCACAAACTACACTGGCTCCCATTTTCACACATATTTCTTTGCCTATCTGGACAAATGTTTGATTTGCTGCGTATTTTCAATTTTTCTAGAAATGAATATATGCAATCCATTTTTTTCAAACTTTTTCTGCCAATTTTGTCTCAGACATCTGTTTCAGGAACTATATTCATTGGATTGGAACCCACTCGAGTATTCTTGCCAAGAGAATCCCATGGACAGAGCAGTCAGGGGCGCTACAGCCATGGGCTGTCAAAGAGTCAGACACAACTGAGTGTCTGAGCATATCAGAATGGTGCATAAAGTTAGGGCCCAATTGTTTAGTCCTTGCCTGTCATCAGTTGTTAAGTCAGAATGAGAAAATGAATTGATCCTGTTGGCTCCATCCATTCTTCTCAGTTTCATGCTAGGTTTAGTCCACAGATGGCTGCTGCTGCTGCTGCTAAGTCGATTCAGTCGTGTCCGACTCTGCAACCCCATAGACGGCAGCCCACCAGGCTCCCCCATCCCTGGGATTCTCCGGGCAAGAGCACTGGAGTGGGTTGCCATTTCCTTCTCCAATGCATGAAAGTGAAAAGTGAAAGGGAAGTCGCTCAGTCATGTCCGACTCTTTGCTACCCCATGGACTGCAGCCCACCAGGCTCCTCCGTCCATGGGATTTTCCAGGCAAGAGTACTGGAGTGGGGTGCCATCGCCTTCTCCACCACAGATGGCTAGTTTTGCCTTAAAGGGAATCTGAGCAGCCACTGATTTTCCCCCTGAGAAAGAAGCCTACCAACGGCAATGGGATTATAATCTGTTTGGAAAACTTGGAGGATAGAGACAGACGACAGACAACAAAAAGCAAAGATAGGAGATTGAAAAAGTAGGCAAGTCCCATACCAGGCAGTGCACTGTGCCTTATGTGGAGAGGACACTATTCTGGCTTCTTCAGGGTAAACACAGAGGCTGTCTCCGGACCTGCTTGAGCCTTCCTCTGAAAGCTGAGGAAATCAGAGTCCTGGCACATGTGTAACCCAGATACACAGGCACCTCTGGTGCTCTGTACACCAGATGGGCTGCTCAGCCCTAGAGAGAAGACCCATAAACTTGGCTACCGAAAAGACAAATATACCCATTCCTAGGGCAGCCTAGAATTCTGAACAGCAGTTAGTCCTGGGTAACTGAGAAAGACCTTTCTTGTTAATATACACATCTGTAATACAAAGGCTTCCCTGGTGGCTCGGCTGGTAAAGAATCTGCCTGCAGTGCAGGAGATCTGGGTTTGATCCCTGGGTTGGGAAGATCCCCTGGAGAATGGAACAGCTGCCCACGCCTGTATTCTACCTGGAGAGTTCCATGGACTGTATAGTCCCCTGGGTGGCAAAGAGTCAGACACGACTGAGCAACTTTCACTTCACTTCATAATATAAAGAAGGAAAAAACAATGCCTATTGCTTGATGCAGTTAAAAGAATCTGCTCGTTAGAGTCTAAAGAGCCTGCCCTCAGTCACTTGATTTTTTTAAGAAGTCATTTCCTGAAGGCTATTCTATTTTGATGATTTATAGTTATTTCCCAGGACTCATAGAAAAGCAAGACAGTAGCTAATCAGTGAATGAATCAACTAGCACAGTCTTAACTTTTACACAGTTATGTATATTCTTTTCAGTTTAGCATCACAAGGAGTACAGGTTAGTTCACCCTGTCTCTTCCAGAGGTTTTTTATCAAAAGGGCCATCTTTATAGGTGAATGACTAAGAAAAGTAGAGGATAAAATAAATAGGTGAAAGATGTATGCTATGAAAGTGTTCTATCATATCAACAATCGTAATAGCTGTGGCAGACGAAAGCTTTTTAAAAAATGAAATTATGACACAGAATAGCTTTTAATGAAGGACAGTGACAGGCCACTTTCTATCCATTTATTTTCATGTTTAACATATGCCTCACAGGATCTTCTCAGTCTGTGACTAAATCATTCTGGGAAAAATACTGGTTTCAGAGCTTAAATGGGTAAATGTTGAAGTGATAAACAGGTCTCAGGTAAATCCAATAAAGGGTTTCAGTGCCTCTGTGTCTGGAAAGGGAATGTTGGAATACTGAGGTCCCCTGGCATGCTGAAATCCCCGAGTTCATATCCACATGCTTGATGTAAGTTATTGTAACAAGACATGTGAAAAAGGAAGAACTTGAGATACATCAGAGCTAACTAAAAGAAAGAAAGAAACCAAAATATATTCACCTTAAAAAGTATGAATAATACCAGTTTACCATGACCAATAAGGAATGCCTCTGAAATGCAACCACCTGGTAACATTAAACAAATTATAGACAGGTTAGAGACAAAAATACAATGTCTTTTTCAATAGGTGAGTGTATAAATATAGCACAATTTATTTACCTACCTTGTGTGTTAGTCACTTAGTTGTGCCAAATTCTTTGTGACCCCATGGACTGAGCCTGCCGGGCTCCTCTGTCCATGGAATTTTCCAGGCAAGAATACTGGAGTGGGTTGCCATTTCTTTCTCCAGGGGATCTTCCTGACCCAGGGATAAAACCCGGGTTTCCTGAATTGCAGGCAGATTCTTTACCATCTGAGCTACCAGGGAAGGCTATTAATTGTTAAAGGACATGGCTTTTCAGTTTGACTCAATTATGAATAAAAATATATTAACATACACATACTATACATTTCATTTTGGTTATATACCTAGTAGTTTCTAGATTTTATGATATGTGAATGATCAGATTTTCAGAGACAATGGCAGACAATTTCCCAAGATGATTACACCAGTTCGCAATCTCATCAGCAGCATTTGAATTCAAGTTGTTCACCTCACCAACACTTAGTATATTCAACCCTATTAACATTAGCATTTCAGGTAGAATGTGATGAGTGTCTCATTTTGGTTTTAATTTGCACTTTTCCTGAGGGCTAGTGGGATTGAATAATTTTTCATAAATTTATTGACGTACAATGTCTCCTGAGGCTTGAAAAGCATAGGATACAATGAAATAATAACTCTTCATAAAATAAGGATGAAGATACGTTCTAGTTTGTAAAGAGCTATTGCAAGCAAATTGCATCAGTATGATTAATGTAGAATTATACTCATTCGAGTCACAATTTGGAAAGAATTAGTCAATGCACTTGGATAATAAAATTAAGTGCTAAAAATAGAAAGAATGTGATAAGTAAAATTATTTATAGGTTTATGATTACCATAAAAAGCGTTAACTGAAAAACATTTTAGATCTAATAGAGATTAATAAAAAGCCACTCAAGAAGTAATTCAGAAGGAGAAAAAAACAAATATATTAATGCATATATATGGAATCTAGAAAAATGGTACTGATAAACTAATTTGCAGGGCTAGAATAGTGATACAGACTTGGAGAACAGACTTTGGACGTGGCAGGGGAAGGAGAGGGCAGGACAAATGGGGAGAGTAGCATTGACATGTATACCCTACCATGTGTAAAACAGAGAGCTAGAAGGAAGCTGCAGTACGTACAGCACGGAGAGCCCAGCTTGGTGCTCTGCAGTGACAGAGGGGTGACATTCCGGGGTAGGAGGGAAGCTCAAGAGGGAGAGGATACATGTATGTATACCTATGGCTGATTCCCATTGTTGTGCAACAGAAACCCACACAATATTGCAAAACAATTACCCTCCAATTAAACTTTAAAATTAAAAAATATATATACAGTTGAAAAAATAAACAGCCACTCAAATATATATATATATATACACACACACACTCACACACACACACATACACACACATAGTTCAGCATGGGGATACATCCCTAAATATTAGAGCTCTAACTGGGCTTGATTATACAGAGTCCCATAGTTCCTATGGAGAAGTATTTTAAGCATTATATTTAAGCAATTGCTCAGTCATCTCAGCTTTGCTTGTTTAGGATGTCCTTCAAAATGTCAAAAGATTTCTACCAATCTCCTAATTATCATTATCCTCTGCTTCCTGAAGCATTTCCTTAAATCATCATAAGTTGCCAGAAAATTTATGTTTCTAACCTAGTGCCTAGTCCTTCACCCATTTCCTTTTTAGTAGGTAGAGTACTATGGTCCCATAACTTTGGAAGTCAATTCGTGTCAGAATTATTTACCAGAACTCAAAATAAATCTCTGGAGAGGATAGAACAGAGAAAACAACATATACGATAGAATTATTCATCTCAAGACAGCTAGTACATCCCTCACTGTTTATGATTAGTAGCAGTGTATTCCACTGGTACCTCATAGGGCTAACATATGATGGCACTCAGAGCATAGAGAAAGCCTTAGTAACAGGATGATATGATAGATTATTCTATATCTAAATGCATTGTTTATATATATATATATATAGAGAGAGAGAGTAGAGCTCTAACTGGGCTTGATTATACAGAGTCCCATAGTTCCTATGGAGAAGTATTTTAAGCATTATATTTAAGCAATTGCTCAGTCATCTCAGCTTTGCTTGTTTAGGATGTCCTTCAAAATGTCAAAAGATTTCTACCAATCTCCTAATTATCATTATCCTCTGCTTCCTGAAGCATTTCCTTAAATCATCATAAGTTGCCAGAAAATTTATGTTTCTAACCTAGTGCCTAGTCCTTCACCCATTTCCTTTTTAGTAGGTAGAGTACTATGGTCCCATAACTTTGGAAGTCAATTCGTGTCAGAATTATTTACCAGAACTCAAAATAAATCTCTGGAGAGGATAGAACAGAGAAAACAACATATACGATAGAATTATTCATCTCAAGACAGCTAGTACATCCCTCACTGTTTATGATTAGTAGCAGTGTATTCCACTGGTACCTCATAGGGCTAACATATGATGGCACTCAGAGCATAGAGAAAGCCTTAGTAACAGGATGATATGATAGATTATTCTATATCTAAATGCATTATTTATATATATATATAGAGAGAGAGAGGGAGAGAACATATGTATAACATATGCTTTTAAAATGTAGACAGGGAATTCCCTGGTGGTCCAGTGGTTAGAACTCGCTGCTTTCACTGCCAGGGCCCTGGCTCAGTCTCTGGTAGAGGGATGAAGATTTCTCAAGCCGTGTGGCACAGCCAAATAGATAAATAAAAATATAAAGATGAATAGCAAATGGAAGCTATAAAGTACCTGCTGCTGCTGCTAAGTCGCTTCGGTCGTGTCCAACTCTGTGCGACCCCACAGACGGAAGCCCATCAGATTCCCCCGTCCCTGGGATTCTCCAGACAAGAACACTGGAGTGGGTTGCCATTTCCTTCTCCAATGCATGAAAGTGAAAGTGAAGTCGTGTCCAACTCTTCACTACCCCATGGACTGCAGCCTACCAGGCTCCTCTCTCCATGGGATTTTCCAGGCAAGAGTACTGGAGTGGAGTGCCATCGCCTTCTCCAATAAAGTACCTGATTATATTACAAAAATAGATAAAATTGAATCAAATTACCTGGCACAAACATTAACCTTTGAAATTATATGATAAATACACAACAACAAAAAGAACTCAAGAACAGCAGAAAATACATGTAAGTAATATTTATGAATGGACTTCCCTGGTGGCTCAGGTGGTAAAGAATCCACTTGTAATGCAGGATACCTGGGTTTGATCCCTGGGTCAGGAAGATCCCCTGGAAAAGGAATTGGAAACCCACTTCAGTATTCTTGCCTGGAGAAATCCATGAACAGAGGAGCCTGGCGGGCTACAGTCCATGAGGTTGCAAAGAGTCAAACATGACTGAGCAACTAACACATATACATACACAATACTTATAAATAAACTGTAAAGGAAATGCATAAAACTAACATGAAGAAAAAAAAATGGAGACTAGACTTAAGGAGCTTAGAAATCACTATTCTATCCCATCAACAAGCAAAACACTGAACACACTGAAAAAAAAAAATCAAAAACTTTTCTTGGATTCTTATGAGAGATAAGGATACACGATAAACTGCTATCCCCAAGTTTGGAGAAACAAGCAAATACAGGGAGTTAGGACTTCCGGAGGCAGCAAGTGATAAGCAGAAACCATCTATGGAATCAGTGCTGGTGTAGGAAAACCTGATGGTAACTACTAACAAAACATTGCTAGCAGCTCTGTGGACTTCCCTGGTGGCTCAGCTGGTAAAGAGTTTGCCTGCAGTGCAGGAGACCTGGGTTCAGTCCCTGGGTCAGGAAGATCCTCTGGAGAAGGGAAAGGCTACTAACTCCAGGATTCTTGCCTGGAGAATTCCATGGACACAGGAGCCTGACCATGGACTACAATCCATGGGGCCGCAAAGAGTCAGACAGGACTGAGCGACTAGCTCACACACACACAGGCTCAGTATGAACAAACCTGAGGGTTAAAACCTCTAGGGGACCAGTCATGGAGGACTCCACACTTTGTGACTGTTGTCTCCAGGAGCTAAAACATGTTCCCATAATAAATATCAGCAAAAAATCTCCTCATGATTACAGGAGAGCATTATGTTCTTAACAAGGCATGCTCCTAGGAGAAACTAGCTAACCAGAGTCTGACTGATTGAGGCATTATCAGAGCCTAACTGTCCCGGGGAAGGGAACTGTCCAACTCCAATCAGTTCCAGTCATCTGGTCTGACTAAGGGGGAGGGAAAAAGCTGAGAAACACCTGTGAAGTTCACAGCCCAGAGGCAGAGAGTCCCTAAAAGACTGAGACCTAACCGTAGGGCCACAGAACACTTTCCCTTCCCCCACACCACTTCATGACTACAGGCCTGTTTATAGTAGTTCCTTTTGTGTAATACATCATATCCAACTATCAAGAAAAAACACTAGGCATATTAAAAGTTAAAAAATGTAACTTGAAGAGACAGAGCAAGCATCAGAATCAGACATGGTGGGGTATTGGAATGATCAGACAGGGAATTTAAACAACCGAAGTTGAACGGTTTTATGAAGACCTACAAGACCTTGTAGAACAAACACCCAAAAAAGATGTCCTTTTCATTATAGGGGACTGGAATGCTAAAGTAGGAAGTCAAGAAACACCTGGAGTAACAGGCAAATTTGGCCTTGGAATGTGGAATGAAGCAGGGCAAAGACTAATAGAGTTTTGCCAAGAAAATGCACTGGTCATAGCAAACACCCTCTTCCAGCAACACAAGAGAAGACTCTACACATGGACATCACCAGATGGTCAACACCAAAATCAGATTGATTATATTCTTTGCAGCCAAAGATGGAGAAGCTCTATACAGTCAACAAAAACAAGACCAGGAGCTGACTGTGGCTCAGATCATGAACTCCTTATTTCCAAATTCAGACTTAAATTGAAGAAAGTAGGGAAAACCGCTAGACCATTCAGGTATGACCTAAATCAAATCCCTTATGATTATACAGTGGAAGTGAGAAATAGATTTAAGGGCCTAGATCTGATAGACAGAGTTCCTGATGAACTATGGAATGAGGTTCGTGACATTGTACAGGAGACAGGGATCAAGACCATCCCCATGGAAAAGAAATGCAAAAAAGCAAAATGGCTGTCTGGAGAAGCCTTACAAATAGCACTGAAAAGAAGAGAGGCGAAAAGCAAAGGAGAAAAGAAAAGATATAAGCATCTGAATGCAGAGTTCCAAAGAATAGCAAGAAGAGATAAGAAAGCCTTCTTCAGCAATCAATGCAAAGAGATAGAGGAAAACAACAGAATGGGAAAGACTAGAGATCTCTTCAAGAGAATTGGAGATACCAAGGGAACATTTCATGCAAAGATGGGCTCGATAAAGGATAGAAATGGTATGGACCTAACAGAAGCAGAAGATATTAAGAAGAGGTGGCAAGAATACACAGAAGAACTGTACAGAAAAGATCTTCACGACCCAGATAATCATGAGGATGTGATCACTAATCTAGAGCCAGACATCTTGGAATGTGAAGTCAAGTGGGCCTTAGAAAGCATCACTAAGAACAAAGCTAGTGGAGGTGATGGAATTCCAGTTGAGCTGTTTCAAATCCTGGAAGATGATGCTGTGAAAGTGCTGCACTCAATATGCCAGCAAATTTGGAAAACTCAGCAGTGGCCACAGGACTGGAAAAGGTCAGTTTTCATTCCAATTCCAAAGAAAGGCAATGCCAAAGAATGCTCAAACTACCGCACAATTGCACTCATCTCACACGCTAGTAAAGTAATGCTCAAAATTCTCCAAGCCAGGCTTCAGCAATATGTGAACCGTGAACTCCCTGATGTTCAAGCTGGTTTTAGAACAGGCAGAGGAACCAGAGATCAAATTGCCAACATCCGCTGGATCATGGAAAAAGCAAGAGAGTTCCAGAAAAACATCTATTTCTGCTTTATTGACTATGCCAAAGCCTTTGACTGTGTGGATCACAATAAACTGTGGAAAATTCTGAAAGAGATGGGAATACCAGACCACCTAACCTGCCTCTTGAGAAATCTGTATGCAGGTCAGGAAGCAACAGTTAGAACTGGACATGGAACAACAGACTGGTTCCAAATAGGAAAAGGAGTACGTCAAGGCTGTATATTGTCTCCCTGCTTATTTAACTTATATGCAGAGTACATCATGAGAAACGCTGGACTGGAAGAAACACAAGCTGGAATCAAGATTGCCGGGAGAAATATCAATAACCTCAGATATGCTGATGACACCACCCTTATGGCAGAAAGTGAGGAGGAGCTAAAAAGCCTCTTGATGAAAGTGAAGGAGGAGAGCGAAAAAGTTGGCTTAAAGCTCAACATTCAGAAAACGAAGATCATGGCATCCGGTCCCATCACTTCATGGGAAATAGATGGGGAAACAGTGGAAACAGTGTCAGACTTTATTTTTTGGGGCTCCAAAATCACTGCAGATGGTGACTGCAGCCATGAAATTAAAAGACGCTTACTCCTTGGAAGAAAAGTTATGACCAACCTGGATAGTATATTCAAAAGCAGAGACATTACTTTGCCGACTAAGGTCCGCCTAGTCAAGGCTATGGTTTTTCCTGTGGTCATGTATGGATGTGAAAGTTGGACTGTGAAGAAAGCTGAGCGCCGAAGAATCGATGCTTTTGAACTGTGGTGTTGGAGAAGACTCTTGAGAGTCCCTTGGACTGCAAGGAGATCCAACCAGTCCATTCTGAAGGAGATCAACCCTGGGATTTCTTTGGAAGGAATGATGCTAAAGCTGAAACTCCAGTACTTTGGCCACCTCATGCGAAGAGTTGACTCATTGGAAAAGACTCTGATGCTGGGAGGGATTGGGGCAGGAGGAGAAGGGGACGACTGAGGATGAGATGGCTGGATGGCATCACGGACTCGATGGACGTGAGTCTGAGTGAACTCCGGGAGATGGTGATGGATAGGGAGGCCTGGCGTGCTGCGATTCATGGGGTCGCAAAGAGTCAGACACGACTGAGCAACTGAACTGAACTGATAGATGAACAAAGATAAGAATCATCTTTGATTTCTGCTCAGAAATCAAGAAGAGAGTGGAGTGATGTAGTTCTTGAAAGATACTAGCTACCAAAATGCACACAAGAAGAAATAGAGCATCTGAATAAGCTTATATCTATTAAAGAAATTAAATCAATAATTAATAACCTTCCAAAACAAAAAGTATGAGGCCCAGATAGGTTCACTGGTGAATTATGCCAAACTTTCAAGGGAGAAATTGCACCAATTTTGTACATTTTCGTCCAAGAGGTAAAAGCAGAGGAAATACTTCTTAACCCATACAGTGTGGCCAGCATTATCCTAACACCAAAACCAAAGATATTACAAGACAAGAAAATTACAGACCAATATCTTTCATGTCCACAGATGCAAAAATCCTCAACAAAGTATTACCAAATCAAATCTAACAATGTCTAAAATGAATCATGTGCTATGACCAAGACGGATTTATCTGAGGTATGAAAAACTAGGTCAATATTTAAAACTAATTTAAACTAATGTATTTAAACTAATTTAACTAATGTAATCCATCACATCGACAGGCTAAAAAATAAAAATTACAGATTATATCAATAGATACAGAAACACATTTGACAAAATTCAACACTAACACCCACTAATGGTAAAAATTAAAAAAAAACAAAAACCTCTCAGTAAACTAAGAATAGAGGAAAACTCCCTCAATTTGATAAAGGCTAGCTACCAAAAAAAAAAAAAAAAAAAAAACCCTACATCTAGTATCACATTTAATGATGAGAAACTCAAAGCTCCCCACTAAGATCAAGAGCAAGGCAAGGGTATTCCTTCTCACCACCCATTTTCAGCATCATACTGGAAGTTCTAACTAATGCAACAAGACAAAAAAAAAGGATATAAATGATATACACATTGGGAAGGAAGAAATATAACCATCTTTTTTGCAGATGACATAATCAATGTAAAAAAATCCAAAAGAATCTACAAAAAGCAAGCAAACAAACATTTGAAATGAATCAGCAATTATAACAAGTTTGTGAGGTACAGGGTTCATATTAAAAAAGCCAATTACTGGACTTTCCTGGTGGTAAATCTGCCTGCCAATGAAAAGGACAGAGGTTAGATCCCTGCTCCAGGTCACAGAGCAACTAAAACCCGTGAGCCACAACTCCTGAAACCCGCGTGCCAAGAGCCTGTGCTCTGCCACAGAGCAGCCACCACGATGGAAAGCCCAGGCACCACAGCGAAGAATAACCCTCACTCCCTGCTGCTAGAGAAAGTCCATGCATGGCAACAAAGACTCACAGCCAGAAATAAAAATGAATTCTTTTTTAAAATCAATTTCTTTCCTGTATATCAACAATGAACAAGTGGGATTTGCAATTAAATATATAATACCATTTACATTAGCATCTCAAAAATTTTAAAACTTAGGTATAAAATTTAACAAACACTATACAAGGTCAATATAAGGAAAACTACAAAACACTGATGCATGAAATATAAAGGCTAAATGGAGAGATATTTCTTCTTCATGGACTGGAAAACTCAATATTGTTAAGATGTCAGTTATTACCAAATTGACATACAGACTCAATGTAACACCAATTAAAATCCCAGCAAGTTATTTTGTAGATATCAACAAACTGACTCTTCAATGAAAAGGCAAAAGGCCCAGAATTGCCAACACAATATGGAAGGAGAAGAACAAAGTTGGAGAAACTGATACTCCCTAACTTCAAGACTTATTATAAAATAAAGCTGTGATAATCAACCTAATTGAAATTGCCAAAGAACAGACAAGTAGGCTCACATAAATTTAATCATCTGATATTTGAAAAGGAGCAAAGCAATAACATAAAGCAAAGATAGTCTTTTCAGCAAATGATACTGGAATAACTAGACATCCACATAAAAAAAATTAAGCTTATACTCTTCACAAAAATTAAATCAAAATAGACCAGAGACCTAAATGTAACGTGCAAAACTATGAAACTCCTAGGAGATAACATATGAGAAAAACTAGAATGCTTTGAATTTGGTGATAACTTTTTAGATACAACACCAAAAGTATGATCCATAAAAGATATAATAAGCTAGACTTAAAAAAAAAAATCTTCCCTGCAAAAGACAATGTCAAGAGGATGAGAAAACAAGCCACAGTCTATGAGGAAATATTTGCCAAAAATACATCTACCAGATGTATAATGACCGTTATACAAAATGCACAAGGAACACTTGGTGCTTACCTAGTGGTCCATTGACTGAGAATCCAGCTTCCAATGCAGAGGACACAGGTTTGATCCCTAGTCAGGGAACTAAGATCCCACATGCTTCAGGGCAACTAAGCCCGTGAGACGCAACAAAGACACAGTGCAGCCAAGAAAACAAAACAGAATATACAAGGGACTCTTAAAGCTCAATATGAAGAAAACAAACAACTCAATTAAAAATAGGGCAAAGACCTTAATGGACATTTCTCCAAAGATTATAGATAGCAAATAAGGATATGCAAAGATGCTCCACCTCATGTATCATTAAGAAATGCAAATTGAAAAGAAAAAAAGGCAACAAGATACTACTACAAACCTATAAGAATGTCCAAAATCCAGAATACTGACAATGCCAAATGCTGATGAAGATATGGAGCAACTGGAACTCAAATTCACTGTTGGCGAGAATGCAAAATGGTATAGCCTCTTTGGAAGACAGTTGGGCAGTTTCTTGCCAAACTAAACACACTTTAACCGTATGATGCAGCAATCACACTCCTTGATATTTACCCAAAGAAGCTGAAAACTTATGTCAACACAAAAATCCCCACACAGCTACTTAACAGCAGCTTTCTATTTGTAACTGTCAAAACTTAGAGGCGACCAAGATGTCCTTTGGTAGGTGAGTGGATACATAAGCTGTGATCCATCCAGACAATGGAATATTATTCTAGGATAAAAGGAAGTGAGTTATCAAACCCTGAAAAGTCATGGAAGAAACTTCAGTGCATATTACTAGATGAGAGAAGTCAATCTGAAAAGGCTACATACTGTTTCATTCCAAACCTCTGAAGACAGTGAAAAGCCCAGTGCTTGCCAGGGTTGAAAAGAGGCGAATGAATGAATAGGCAGAGTACAGAGTGTTTTCAGGGCAGTGAAAAATACTGCAGTAATGAATGAGTGTGTGTGTGTGTGCATGCTCACTCAGTCGTGTCCAACTCTTTGGAACCCTGCGGACTGCAGCCCACTCAAATCCTCTGTCCATGGGATTTTCCAGGCAAGAATACTGGACTGGGCTGCCATTTCCTTCTCCAGTAACAATGAATATATGTCATTATGCCTGCCTGCTAAGTTGCTTCAGTCGTGTCCCACTCTTTTCAACCCTAAGGACTGTAGCACGCCAGGCTCCTCTGTCCATGGGATTCTCCAGGCAAGATACTGGAGTGGGTTGCCATGCCCTCCTCCAGGGGATCTTCCCAACCCAGAGATTGAACTCGCGTCTCTTTATGTCTCTACATTGGCAAGTGGGTTCTTTACCACTAGGGCCATCTGGGAAGCCCATATGTTATACATTTGTTCAAACCAATAGACTGTACAACACCAAGAGTAAACCCTGATGTAAACGATGGACTTTGGGTGATAATGATGTGTCACTGGAGGTTCATCGATTGTAGCAAATGCACCACTTCTGGTGGAGGATGTTGATGATGGAGGAGGTTGGGGAGATATGAATAAGTGGAAGCTGAGAGTACATGGAGAAATCTCTGTACCTCCCTCTCAACTTGTCTGCAATTCTGAAACTGCACTTGAAAAGCAATTTGAAAAGGCCAATCTCTTAAAATAAGGGGCCAATTTTAAAAATCAGTTTAGGGACTTCCCTGGTGGTCCCGTGGCTGAGACTTTGAACTTCTAATGCAGGGGATCCCTGATCAGGAAACTGGAGCCCACGTGCTGCAATGAAGGTCAAAGATCCCTCATGCTACAGCTAAGAAGTGGCACAGCCAAATAAATAAAAATAAGTTTAATTCATGTTGAAAATCATATTTTTTTAAAGTTAATTTGCTTCCCCCCAAATGGAGATCAAATAGAAGGCTTGAAAATGGAAAGAGTGGGAAATTCAATATGATAAAGATATGGATCTCCTTAAATGTGACAATGAATGTTNGAATCAGCAATTATAACAAGTTTGTGAGGTACAGGGTTCATATTAAAAAAGCCAATTACTGGACTTTCCTGGTGGTAAATCTGCCTGCCAATGAAAAGGACAGAGGTTAGATCCCTGCTCCAGGTCACAGAGCAACTAAAACCCGTGAGCCACAACTCCTGAAACCCGCGTGCCAAGAGCCTGTGCTCTGCCACAGAGCAGCCACCACGATGGAAAGCCCAGGCACCACAGCGAAGAATAACCCTCACTCCCTGCTGCTAGAGAAAGTCCATGCATGGCAACAAAGACTCACAGCCAGAAATAAAAATGAATTCTTTTTTAAAATCAATTTCTTTCCTGTATATCAACAATGAACAAGTGGGATTTGCAATTAAATATATAATACCATTTACATTAGCATCTCAAAAATTTAAAAACTAAGGTATAAAATTTAACAAACACTATACAAGGTCAATATAAGGAAAACTACAAAACACTGATGCATGAAATATAAAGGCTAAATGGAGAGATATTTCTTCTTCATGGACTGGAAAACTCAATATTGTTAAGATGTCAGTTATTACCAAATTGACATACAGACTCAATGTAACACCAATTAAAATCCCAGCAAGTTATTTTGTAGATATCAACAAACTGACTCTTCAATGAAAAGGCAAAAGGCCCAGAATTGCCAACACAATATGGAAGGAGAAGAACAAAGTTGGAGAAACTGATACTCCCTAACTTCAAGACTTATTATAAAATAAAGCTGTGATAATCAACCTAATTGAAATTGCCAAAGAACAGACAAGTAGGCTCACATAAATTTAATCATCTGATATTTGAAAAGGAGCAAAGCAATAACATAAAGCAAAGATAGTCTTTTCAGCAAATGATACTGGAATAACTAGACATCCACATAAAAAAAATTAAGCTTATACTCTTCACAAAAATTAAATCAAAATAGACCAGAGACCTAAATGTAACGTGCAAAACTATGAAACTCCTAGGAGATAACATATGAGAAAAACTAGAATGCTTTGAATTTGGTGATGACTTTTTAGATACTACACCAAAAGTATGATCCATAAAAGACATAATAAGCTAGACTTTAAAAAAAAAAAATCTTCCCTGCAAAAGACAATGTCAAGAGGATGAGAAAACAAGCCACAGTCTATGAGGAAATATTTGCCAAAAATACATCTACCAGATGTATAATGACCGTTATACAAAATGCACAAGGAACACTTGGTGCTTACCTAGTGGTCCATTGACTGAGAATCCAGCTTCCAATGCAGAGGACACAGGTTTGATCCCTAGTCAGGGAACTAAGATCCCACATGCTTCAGGGCAACTAAGCCCGTGAGACGCAACAAAGACACAGTGCAGCCAAGAAAACAAAACAGAATATACAAGGGACTCTTAAAGCTCAATATGAAGAAAACAAACAACTCAATTAAAAATAGGGCAAAGACCTTAATGGACATTTCTCCAAAGATTATAGATAGCAAATAAGGATATGCAAAGATGCTCCACCTCATGTATCATTAAGAAATGCAAATTGAAAAGAAAAAAAGGCAACAAGATACTACTACAAACCTATAAGAATGTCCAAAATCCAGAATACTGACAATGCCAAATGCTGATGAAGATATGGAGCAACTGGAACTCAAATTCACTGTTGGCGAGAATGCAAAATGGTATAGCCTCTTTGGAAGACAGTTGGGCAGTTTCTTGCCAAACTAAACACACTTTAACCGTATGATGCAGCAATCACACTCCTTGATATTTACCCAAAGAAGCTGAAAACTTATGTCAACACAAAAATCCCCACACAGCTACTTAACAGCAGCTTTCTATTTGTAACTGTCAAAACTTAGAGGCGACCAAGATGTCCTTCGGTAGGTGAGTGGATACATAAGCTGTGATCCATCCAGACAATGGAATATTATTCTAGGATAAAAGGAAGTGAGTTATCAAACCCTGAAAAGTCATGGAAGAAACTTCAGTGCATATTACTAGATGAGAGAAGTCAATCTGAAAAGGCTACATACTGTTTCATTCCAAACCTCTGAAGACAGTGAAAAGCCCAGTGCTTGCCAGGGTTGAAAAGAGGCGAATGAATGAATAGGCAGAGTACAGAGTGTTTTCGGGGCAGTGAAAAATACTGCAGTAATGAATGAGTGTGTGTGTGTGCATGCTCACTCAGTCGTGTCCAACTCTTTGGAACCCTGCGGACTGCAGCCCACTCAAATCCTCTGTCCATGGGATTTTCCAGGCAAGAATACTGGACTGGGCTGCCATTTCCTTCTCCAGTAACAATGAATATATGTCATTATGCCTGCCTGCTAAGTTGCTTCAGTCGTGTCCCACTCTTTTCAACCCTAAGGACTGTAGCACGCCAGGCTCCTCTGTCCGTGGGATTCTCCAGGCAAGATACTGGAGTGGGTTGCCATGCCCTCCTCCAGGGGATCTTCCCAACCCAGAGATTGAACTCGCATCTCTTTATGTCTCTACATTGGCAAGTGGGTTCTTTACCACTAGGGCCATCTGGGAAGCCCATATGTTATACATTTGTTCAAACCAATAGACTGTACAACACCAAGAGTAAACCCTGATGTAAACGATGGACTTTGGGTGATAATGATGTGTCACTGGAGGTTCATCGATTGTAGCAAATGCACCACTTCTGGTGGAGGATGTTGATGATGGAGGAGGTTGGGGAGATATGAATAAGTGGAAGCTGAGAGTACATGGAGAAATCTCTGTACCTCCCTCTCAACTTGTCTGCAATTCTGAAACTGCACTTGAAAAGCAATTTGAAAAGGCCAATCTCTTAAAATAAGGGGCCAATTTAAAAAATCAGTTTAGGGACTTCCCTGGTGGTCCCGTGGCTGAGACTTTGAACTTCTAATGCAGGGGATCCCTGATCAGGAAACTGGAGCCCACGTGCTGCATCTGCAATCCTGAAACTGCACTTGAAAAGCAATTTGAAAAGGCCAATCTCTTAAAATAAGGGGCCAATTTAAAAAATCAGTTTAGGGACTTCCCTGGTGGTCCCGTGGCTGAGACTTTGAACTTCTAATGCAGGGGATCCCTGATCAGGAAACTGGAGCCCACGTGCTGCAATGAAGGTCAAAGATCCCTCATGCTACAGCTAAGAAGTGGCACAGCCAAATAAATAAAAATAAGTTTAATTCATGTTGAAAATCATATTTTTTAAAGTTAATTTGCTTCCCCCCAAATGGAGATCAAATAGAAGGCTTGAAAATGGAAAGAGTGGGAAATTCAATATGATAAAGATATGGATCTCCTTAAATGTGACAATGAATGTTAGAGAATGACCAAGTTAGAGAGTTAGTCACTTCTCACAAAATAGATGCTTTAAGACAGAACACACAGAAATAAGCAGGCCTCCAAATCAAGAGACAACTCTCAAGATGTAATGTAACAATATTCATGCACGCATGCATGCATGCGTGTGTGCTAAGTTGCTTCAGTCTTGTCCGACTATTTGCAATCCCATGGACTGCAGCCCACCAGGCTCCTCTGTCCATGGGATTCTCCAGGCAAGAATACTGGAGTGGGTTGCCATGCCCTTCTGCATGGGATTTTCCTGACCCAGGGATTGAACTCACATCTCTTCTGTCTCCTGCATTGGTAGGTGGATTCTTTAGCACTAGCGCCACCTGGGCAGCCCAACAATATTCATAACTACCAATTATATTTCTTGTATTATTCATCTGACAAGACAGGAATGGTATGGTTATTGTGAGGGGGAGAAAGACAACTGATCTATCTTTAAATAAGTGGAGCTGCTCCTTCAGGAAGATGTAAGGTGAAGAGGAAGCATTTCCCAGCTAATCAGCTCAGTTGTCTGAGATGGAGAAGGTCAGCACTTGTAAACAACACTTTGCCTTCTTAGGTGGAAGCATCATTGCTTGCACTAAGCATAATACCCCTTTGCTCATTATCCAGAGCACAGATACATTCCCAGCAAGACTGGACATCTTTAAACACATCAGCCTTTTCAGGAGGCTAGAGGATAAAGAATGATTGCTCATAGTCTCTCCAGACTTTCCAGTGGGTTAAAAGAGACAAAATACCAAGGGAAGTACCTAAGTGAGTTCAGAGTCCTTTACTGTAAGATCTTCCCTGCTGCTGCTGCTGCTGCTAAGTCACTTCAGTCGTGTCCGACTCTGTGTGACCCCATAGATGGCAGCCCACCAGGCTCCCCCATCCCTGGGATTCTCCAGGCAAGAATACTGGAGTGGGCTGCCATTTTCCTTCTCCAATGCATGAAAGAGAAAAGTGAAAGTGAAGTCGCTCAGTCTGTCTGACTGTTAGCGACCCCTTGGACTGCAGCCCACCAGGCTACTCCATCCATTGGATTTTCCAGGCAAGAGTACTGGGGTGGGATGCCATTGCCTTCCCCAAGATCTTCCCTAGTCACATGATAAGCATCCATAGGGTTTTTTTTTTTTTTTTTTGATGTGGACCCATTTTTAAAGTCTTTATTTAATTCGTTGCCAAATAGCTTCTGTTTTATGTTTTGGTTTTTTTAGCCATGAGGCATGTGGGATCTTAGTTCCCTGACAAGGGATCAAACCTGCATCCCCTGCATTGGAAGGCAAAGTCTTAACCATTGGACTTCCAGGGAAGTCACCATCTGTAGGGTTTTTGTTCACATGGATATTCACAACAACTGGCCATTATTACTGAGTTATTGTTGATTTAGGTTCTGGTCCTGATATACATATATATTTTTTAGAATAACTTATTTCAATGGAAAGAAAAACTCCCTATTTTGGCTTAACCCCAAATCCCATATTACCACGATAATATGCAAAACTGTGAAAATGATACGATGACATGAAAGAACTGAAATGTACCTTTCCACATTTCACATCCAGGCATCCCCATACCTCATATATCTTTAAACTGTAAATGGTAGAAGAATTTTATCAATATGAATTTCATGGCAGTTAATAAAGACACTTAATTTTAAACACTCTCATTGAATTCCTGACTCAATCCTATTTAAAAAAACATTAAAATCCCCTAGGAGCCTTTATCATGTATGGCAATTCTCAAGAACCATGCAGTATGTGGAGAGGGAATATTAATACCATGAAATTTAAATTTCATTAAAATGTGATGGCCTTGACTTTTTTCCTATCTTTAAGAAAAAAATTCTGGTCAATCCTTCTCCACTGCCACAGAGAAAAGGGGCTGAAGCAATAAAAATATTATACATGTAGCAGAAAGAAAGCTTGTTATTAAAGGCCAGGCTGGCAGAAAGAAGTTTCCAGTGTAAACCAGTAAAATGAAAACAGTCTGCCACCTCTCCTGCCTGAAATCAACCAAAAATAACAAACAGTACAAGAAAAATCTTCACTGATGCTGGAAAACACCTAAAACTCTGAGCAAGCCTATAGGAGGAAAGTCTGGGAGCAAGCCTATAGGAGGAAAGTCTGCCATCAGAGAGGATGCTGACAAAGGCTTCCTGCTCGGAACGTTTGAGACAGAGGTGTCAGAGCTCGGCGTTCTCTGAGGCTTGGAGCCCTGAGTCAAGGCAAAACCGACAGTGCATCCGTGGAAGGCAAGCTGGTGCCAGGACGCGGAGACAGTCTCTCTGACCTCTTCTCACAACATGGCAGGGGAAGTATTCAACAGCAAAGTACAGCCACACCATTTCTCTAAGAAGCAGGTTGTCGGTGTGGCCTGTGGAGACAAAACTTGGATGACTTGTCGTCCTGAGCTGCCAATATTTTCTAAGCTGAAGAGTTCAGTTCAATTCAGTCGCTCAGTCGTGTCCAACTCTTTGCAGCCTCATGGACTGCAGCATGCCAGGCTTTCCTGTCCATCACCAACTCCCGCAGCCTACTCAAATTCATGTCCATCAAGTTGGTGATGCCATCTAACCATCTCATCCTCTGTCATCCTCTTCTCTTCCTGCCTTCAATCTTTCCCAGCATCAGGGTCTTTTCCAATGAGTCAGTTCTTCACATCAGGTGGCCGAAGTATTGGAGTTTCAGCTTTAGCATCAGTCCTTCCAATGAATATTCAGGACTGATTTCCTTTAGAATTGAATTGTATGATCTCCTTGCAGTCCAAGGGACTCTCAAGAGTCTTCTCCAACACCACAGTTCAAAAGCATCAATTCTTCGGTGCTCAGCTTTGTTCATAGCCCAACTCTCACATCCATACATGACTACTGGAAAAACCATAGCTCTGTCTCTTATACACATCTAGATGTGTATAAGAGACAGGCCCATATGTTATACATTTGTTCAAACCAATAGACTGTACAACACCAAGAGTAAACCCTGATGTAAACGATGGACTTTGGGTGATANGGACATTTGTTGGCCGTAATGTCTCTGCTTTTTAATATGCTGTCTAGGTTGGTCATAGCTTTTCTTCCAAGGAGCAAGTGTCTTGTAATTTCATGGCTGCAGTCACCATCTGCAGTGATTTTGGAGCCTAGAAAAATAAAGTCTGTCACTGTTTCCATTGTTTCCCCATCTATTTGCCATGAATTGATAGCAAGTGGCAGTATAAACTAGTACAAACCTCTACGGGGGCAAATGTCAGCATTATATTAATGTCTTAAATGCCTACAGTTTTTGGTACAGCAATTACTAATTTTAAAAAGTATCTTCCAATCCTACTTGTATATATGTGCCAAGAAATGAACACAAGCATATATGTTTGCAGCAACGTTATAAGCATAGGATGACTGAAAATAACCAAACTGCCAACAATAACGGATTGGGTGGACAAATTATATCAGTGCAGTTGAAAACTATGCTTGTAAAGGCCTAAGATCAATTTCGTATGAGTCAGTACAGCCTGACATCAAAGCTCCTAAAACTCATGCATTTGGTGCTCCCGTTTACATCTTCAGGATTCTAGCAGGCAACACTCAAACTGAATATCTAAGGAGTTTTCAAAGGAAACTGCTTATACATTCTGGACGGGGGTTTCTCTAGAAACCCCTAGAGGTAGTACTACAAGGCACAGTATAACCACAAAATAGGTCCGAGGAGGGGAAGGAAAGGCCCAGTTATGTGAACTGGAAGGAGAGAGTGGTCAGAGAGAGCCACCAGGGGACCTTAGGAAGCCAGGCCAAGGTCCCATCTCTCTCTTTTCCCACTTAGATCTTTCAACCTGAAGCCAGAGGTGAGGAAGTCTGAGGATGAATCCATTACAGAGCTCTACTGAGTGAACGAAAAGTACAAAGTAGATCCGGAGGGGGAAATGGGAGATACGCAGAGCTCTGTTTTCTGGAAAGCAGAGTTATACACATACTTAAGCACCCAAAAATCTGGCATGAGAGGCCTTTGGAAAGGAGAATCATATAAAAATAAGAGTCTTTGGTCTTCCTTGATGCTTGAGTGGTTAAGAATGCACCTGCCAGTACAGGGGAACAGGTTTGATCCCTGGTCTGGGAAGATCCCACATGCCAAGGAGCAACTAAGCCTGTTCATCACAGCGACTGAGCCTACATATCCTAGAGACTGTACTCCACAACAATGAGAAATCCTGGCACCACAACTAGAGAAATCCTACAAACAGCTATGGAGAGCCAGCTCAGCCGAACATAAAAATAAATAAATAAAAATTTTTTAAAAAGGAGCTGTTGAAGTATAAAAGAAAATCATACTTCCTCTGCATTCTTTTTATTTTCATTTTTGTGCATTTTAGTTTTATTATTTTATTTTTATTTATAATTTTATATTTATTTATTGTTGAATTTTTTGTAACTACATATGTATGAATACATATATATGTGTGTGTGTGTATATGTATATATATATAAAATTATTTTAAAACTAGCTGGTGGCAGAATTCAGGGAGAAAACTGTTGGTAGGTTATCCTGGCTGAAGAAAAGGGTATCAGGAAGGCAAAAAAAGAAAGACAAAGAATTAAAAACAAAAGAAAAACTATTTTCATAACAAAATAAGAATCATTTGGAGAGGGCAAGGGAATCCAAGAATAGGTAGACAATAGGGAGAAGTGAAAAATTCGAGGAGAAATACAGGGGCCCGGAGAACGCTGGGTGGCTGAGCACTAAGAGAAAGAAGACCAAGACGAACCAGAATTGAAGAACGGGATCTGTACACGCCATTTTGTGTCACCCCAATCCTTCAGAAAAACCCAGTGTTTATGCTATGTGGATAGGGTAGGTGGGAGAGATTAAAGGAACGGAAATTCTGTTTGCTGTTCCAGCTGCTTTAGAATAAGAGTGAAAAAGAGTTACAGAGAGACAAACATTAAAAACAAATCTCATCCTAAACCAGACACAGGGCAAGACTTTGAAAAACATAAGCCCCTAGAAAGTCTTCATCGGTATCACATTTAAGGTCAGAGATCACACCAGTATTAAGAGGGAGCAAATATAGCTGGAGCTCTGAGAACACCTGGGGAAGCTGTCTGATATAAATAGAATCAGGTGAGAGCCAAATAAGTGTATTCAAGGACAGACCTGACTCGGGTATATTTTGTAAACGTCTAAGAATCCATATGGAGAAATATGTAAAGCTCTAAGCAGCTAATTTGCACTGGCTCTTTTGCATATCGGGCTTCCCGGGTGGCTCAGACTGTAAAGAATCCACCTGCAATGCAGGAGACCTTAGCTTGATCCCTGGGTCGGGAAGATGCCCCTGGAGAAGGGAATGGCAACCCCACTCCAGTGTTCTTGCCTAGAGAAATCCACGGACAGAGGAGCCTGCTGGGCTACAGTCCATGGGGTCACAAAGAGTCAGACATAACTGAGAGACTAACACACCTTTTTTTTTTTTTTTTTTTTGGTCTTGAACGGATTATTGGGAATACTGAGAAGTTGAGGACAGTGATGGGAGGATGCACTGGGTGTGGTGGAGTAATGGAGGAGCATTGAAGGATATTAGGAAGTAAGACGAGTTCATTTAGTTACGATTACNCTTTTTTTTTTTTTTTTTTTTTGCATAGCAATAGGGTTAAGAGCTTTAAATATTATTCTGGGAGCTGAGAGTTGGTGCTTCATGACTCAAGATAACGAACTACCAAAACTTTTCTGTCATAATAAATCATGTATCCAGGCCCTGGGACTTTAATCCTTCTCTGTTATCTCTGTTTTCAACAAAAATGATGACGTTAATGACAATGACAAAAGCTGAATGTGAAAAACTAGCCCTACAAGTTTTGCAGTAAATGATAAATCAGAATATCAAATACAAAACATTAATAATTTTAAAATTAATTAATAATCTGTAGAACTTAGAGGACTTTAAGATACATAGAAAAAATAGAACTGGATGAGCAAAACCAAGATAACGTATAAAGGAGCATAAAAGAGCTGTTTCATATCAAAAAAGGCCTGCATCCTTCCTTACTAAAGTTTTTTACATGCCTTGTCCCAAATATACAAAATCTGATAAAATCAACTATTTGGGCTTAATTTTCTAAGAGTGATGATGGATTGCATCTTTAGAAGACATAATACGTAGGTTTTTGCTCTCTTCTCATCACTTATAAGTGTTTGTGAATTAACCAGTTGGTTTAGGAATGCAGACAATGGTTATTCTAATTTTTATATTAGAGTCAGGGAACCCATATGGACCTCATTTGTTGACAATACATGCAATAATCAGCTGGGCTAAGTGGCTCTGGGTTTTGGCAAAGAGGAAAGAGTCATGTGATTAGTAATTAATTTACAATAGGCATACAAAGTTAAATCTTTATAGATAAAAGTCTATATTATGTTTACCCATCAAAAGAATTTGGCATAGCCTGTCATTTAAAAATCACAGATACAACAATGCCAAATCAGTCAAATAAGACAAAAGCTAGGTAATAAATATGAAACTCCATGGATTTGGTTATTCTCTATTTATATATATTAATGGTAATAATAGCTATTTTCTATTTATAGATGGGAATATAAAGTAGAATAGATATGCTCTAACTCAGATCGTTTCATTGCCTTATAAAATATATGTGATTTTGCTTATTTGAATCTGATTTATCTCTACCAAATTAATGAGGATAATAAAATTACTTACACAATTTTGGTGTTGTTTTAGTGGCTAGTCATGTCCAACTCTTTTGCAAGCCCGCGGACTGTAGCTGGCCAGACTCCTCTGTCCATGGGATTCCCTTGCAAGAATACTGGAGTGGGTTGCCATTTCCTTCTCCAGGTGTTCTTCCTGACTCAGGGATCAAACCCACATCTTCTGCATTAGCAGGTGGATTCTTTACCACTGGGTCACATCAGGGAGGCCCCCCCTTACACGACAGGGTGTGTTAAAAGATATGATCTAAAACTTCACTATAAGGCAACAAAGGACATAGGTTTAGTTGTCCCTCAGCGTGTGGGATCTTAGTTCCCAGACCAGGGATCGAACTCATGTTCCCTGCATTACCACTACGGAAGTCCCAGCATGAGTTTTCAGTGTCATACGGGGACACTGTTTAATCAGCCCACTCATGGATTATTTTATTATCTAGTGTAACTTTCCTTTGTTTGACATTTGGACAGAAATTTTGGTATGAGTACATGAGTTAAGATCATAGACTGGAGATAAGTGCTAACTGGAAGGTAGCTACAGTGGAACCACAAGGAATTTCTGTTGGGTGGAAAAGATAGCCCCCAAAGTAATTTTTTTAATTGCCCTATTGATCAATCTTATATTAACATTTCTCTCTTGTTGATATTTAGTCACTAAGGCATGTCCTCTTAAATGCCTATAAAAACCTACTTCTTGAATAGCTTTTTTATCCTGCTGATTCTCTCACTAATGAGTTAATAAACATTTTTGCATGTGTTCATACTATTTTGAAATGATAATCATGTTTTTAGCTTCTTGAAAATTTTATTTAGACAGGTAGTTATGATGGTTAAATAAGATAATATACTTAGAACATAGTAAATGCTAAATCAGTGTTAGATTTTATTAAGTTTCATGCTCTATAAAAGAAAAATGTAACACTATTCACAGAGGGAATAAATATATATACATATGGTGTATAAATCTGTTCAATATGTATATATACATACATACATACTATATCTATTATACTGTTATAGGTATCATATACATAAAACATTTACTATAGGAATTTTAGATAACTTCTAGGAAACCTCCATATTTCCATATTCCTATAATTGACTTTAATATTTTATAGAAAATATTAATATTAATAACCAATACCAATACACTCAAGTCTGATTCTGGCTTTATATCTCTGAGCTGAAAGTGCTTAAATAGATCAAAGCAGAAAGAATAGCAGTACCATAAAGTTAACTCTGAGAACTGTACTAATTCAATAAGAGGCACTTACAGGCTTCTTGAGAAATATTAACCATGTGACATGCCTAAATCACAAGAATCACTCATTTACGAACATCCATCTTGAACAGACACTCACTCACGTGGCCAAGGTGTGTGTAGGGGAGGTGGACAAAAGGCAGGAGGAAACAGCACAGAAAAAGATAAGTAAGCACCACTTGTCTGTACTTCACTCTTGGTAAAAGTGACCACAGTGTCTGGGAAACTACTGGGTTGGCCAAAAAGCTCGTTTGGGTCCCCAAAGCATCTTACGACTGAATGAACATTTTGGCCAACCCAATGCCTTGCAAATGAAAATATGAAGGAAGACTTATCCTAAAACTTTGGGTTCCTCAGGGAGGGACCCAAAATGATTAACTATACCTCTAACTATGAGAAACAGTCAATCAATTTATTTAAAAAATTTTTTTAGACATTCAATTTCACCTAGGTAAACAGAGGAGCTTCCCTGGTGGCTCAGTGGCAAAGAATCCGCCTGCAAGTCAGGAGACATGGGTTCTATCCCTGGGTCAGGAAGATCCCCTGGAGAAGGAAAGGGCAACCCACCGTAGTATTCTTGCCTGGGAGATTTCATGCATGGGGGAGCCTGGAGGGGTCCACAAAGTAGCAAAGAGTCAGACGCAATCTGCTGACTAAAACAACAAGAGGAAAAAGAATCTGTTTCTCCCTCGTCAATAAAATACCTGGCAGAAACCAACCCAACCTTGTAAAACAATTATCCTCCAATTAAAAAAATTTTGTTTTACATAGTCACTTATATTCCAAGATTCTATAGTGTTCAGGTCAGTTCAGTCGCTCAGTCCTGTCTGACTCTTTGCCACCTCATGGACTTAGTATATGGTAAAATATTTCAGTGGTGCCTGTGACCCAATGTGTCTGCCTTGAAAGATGATCACTTTATTGCTTCTTCACTCACAGAAGCTGATGAACTGATGTCATTAAGAGTTTTCACTTTCACCACAATGAATAAGGTGGGAGGGAAATTTTGTATTCTTCCCTGTTCTAGTTGAAAAGGTTAATTTACAGGACAAGTTAAACATGCGCTATCTGTAATTTAGAACATTTGTAAAGAGTAAGGTCAGGAAAGAGATGAATAAAACATTTTTCACAGTAGTAAATTATTTAAATGATATTAATTAACTTAATCCTCTGAAGAATTTTCCCTGGCATTGTCATTTAAGGACAAGGGCTTCTAGGCAGTTACTTATTTTAATATTTCCCCCCCCCCAATTATACATGGTTCATAATAGATTCATTATAAAAATGTGAAAACAGAGGTATATTGAACAAAGAGCAAAATACATCATCTGTATATTTTTTTTAATATTATGCTTCTGGTTGTTTTAATCACTAAGTCGTGACTGACTCTTTTGTGACCCCATGGACGGTAGCCTGCCAGGCTTTCTGTCTATGGGATTTCCCGGGCAAGAATACTGGAGTGGGTTGCCATTTCCTTCTCCAGGGTATCGTCCCAGCTCAGGGATTGAACCCACATCTCCTGCATTGCAGGCAGATTCTTTACCACTGAGCCACCACAATATCACCTAATATACTATCAGTTCTGTTCAGTTCAGTCACTCAGTCGTGTCTGACTCTTTGCGACCCCATGAATCGTAGCACGCCAGGCCTCCCTGTCCATCACCAACACCCAGGGTTCACTCAGACTCACATCCATCGAGTCAGTGATGCCATCCAGTCATCTCATCCTCTGTTGTCCCCTTCTCCTCCTGCCCCCAATCCCTCCCAGCATCAGGATATTTTCCAATGAGTCAGCTCTTCTCATGAGGTGGCCAAACTACTGGAGTTTCACCTTTAGCATCATTCCTTCCAAAGAAATCCCAGGGCTGATCTCCTTCAGAATGGACTGGTTGGATCTCCTTGCAGTCCAAGGGACTCTCAAGAGTCTTCTCCAACACCACAGTTCAAAAGCATCAA
>SJYX01024464.1:935-26376 GCA_006410675.1 Oreotragus oreotragus | reverse complement strand
CAGTAACCAGAGATATCATTTTTAAAGCACTGGGTGTTTGAAATGCCCTACTACTGAATTATAGAATGGGCTACATGTGACTGTCATCTCCATTGGGTGAATCTTAGGCAAATGTTCAAACCATTTAAAATACACTTTGGAATTCATCCTGCCCTCTCTCTTTGCATCACCTCCCCCATCTCTTCTATTATCGGGCTGCTCATCTTGCTTTCCCAGCTGTTCAAAGTTGTGAACCCTTCCACAAACCACATTGCTTTCAAGCTCAGGCTCAGGCTCAAGCTCAGTCACTGAGCTGCGTCTGACTCTTTGCCTTGCACCTCATCTCACAAAGATGAGGTGACTCACGAAGACATCTAATAGCATGCATTTAACTTCATCCCAGGGCTTCCCAGGTGGCTCAGCAGTAAAGAGTCTGCCTGCAATGCAGGAAATGTGAGTTTGATTCCTGGTTTGGGAAAATCCCCTGGAGAAGGACATGGCAACCCACTCCAGTATTCTTGCCTGGGAAACCCCATGGACAGAGGAGCCTGGTGGCTATAGTCCATGGGGTCACAAAAGAGTCTGATATGACTTAGTGACTAAACAGCAACAACTTCCACCTTTAGGCCACTGGCTCCCCCGCTCTTTTCTGTTTACTCTCTCCCACCCAACTTAAAAAAAATACAACTTATTTTGCATTTGTAATCTTTTGGTGTTGTATATGTCTTTGAAATTTCCTTTAAAGTTTTTTTCTGGAGCAAGGTGGGTAGTAACCAACTACCTAAAAATAAATGAGAGTTTGTGCTGCTACTGAGCCTTCCAAACCCAGTTCAGACATCCCCTCCTTTATCTTCTTGGACCATGCCTTCCTTCTGGTCTCGCTGTCTGGCCTCTGTGAACCTACAGCACTCTGAGTTACTATTTTAACTGTAATAAGTCTATATTGTAAGTGCTTCTCTGTTTCTCCATGAAACTGAACTTCTTCATGTGTTCCTCTTGGCCTTTACCATTGCATTTTCAGCTTCTAGGGCAGTATTTGTATGCATCATGCGTGCATGAATGCTAAGTTGCTACAGTTGTGTCTGACTCTTTGTGACCCTATGGATTGTAGTCCACCAGGCTCCTCTGTCCTTGGGACTCTCCTGGCAAGAATACTGAAGTAGGTTGCCATGCCCTCCTCCAGGGGATCTTCCTGATGCAGGGATCGAACCACGTCTCCTGCAGCTCCTGCATTGCAGGCAGATTTTTTACCACTGAGTCACCTGGGAAGCCCTTGTATGTATCATGCACTTGATAAAATGCTCACTGAATACATGATAAATGATTATAAAACCAAAGAATATAGAGCTTCTGATCAGGACAACTTCCTACTAGGAGTATATCAGAGAATTTGATTACCTTCCTGAATACTAATATACTACTTCCTGATCTCTCTCCTTGAAAATATGAGGGCCCACTTTTCCTGTGCCCATTTCTAGAGCTGATATTCAAGGTAACTATCTCCAGATTGATCACAGTGTGTTTGGTGAAAAGAGTGCGCAGAACACAAGAGAAGTTTGTTTGAGCTGTTGGTGTTTAGTGTCTCCCCTGAGCAGTGAAATAACTGAGCTCTGGGGAGGAAGATGATGGCCCCTTTTGACAGGAGCTGAAGAATGGCAGAGAATGTGAAAAAGGAAATGGGCCAGCACAAGCATGTGTTCTTACCTAAAGAAAACTCAGCTCAGCATCTCTCTACTTTCTCCACTACAGAGTTCCTACTACAGAGTTCTTATTTGGTAAGGATTAGTAATTAAGAGACTTACAATCTCTGTGTTGATCTTAACGAAGCTCTAGGACTGGCATGTAAGCAGTGGGACATGCTGTTCTGTCCATTGACAATGGCAGTGAATTGGCCATTTGGTGATCATTTTCCAGTAATTTCTTAGTTGAGCCCTTGCCATGAGCTCCAGGAAACATTATGTGGATCTGTGCGGTTTCTTCTCTGCAGAACCCATACCAGGCCCTCAGCATTGTTTCTTGATGACAAACAAGAGAGGTTGAAAGAGCACTGGAGAAAGATGCAGATGCTTGGAGAAATATTAATCACTGAAGGACTAAGTTGTCTTTTTTTGTTTTTGTTTTTTTTTTTCTCAGTTCTCTGTTTGGATCAGGAAAATAACGTTATGTCTCTGTCTCTTAATTTGAAAATCCAAATGAAGAGAGTTGCCCACCATTTAGTGTACATCTGGGGTCACCTGTGATATATTCCCAGGTATCCTCTAAGCACTTTGGAAACCGCCAGCCATGCTGGGTGAGGCATGTCATCTTTCTTGTGTCTAGCCATAGATTTATCACCAAGTTTTGGGGAACTGATGTCAGATTTGATGTCTAGGTCTTAGGTTAGTTATCTTGGATGAATTTAATATTCACTCTGATATCCCTCTCAGGTCCCCTGACATGAAAATTTATGTCTGTGCTGGAGGCCTTTTTCTGCCCCTTCCAATATATTTTTTCCTCATTCATGTAAAGGACACATTTTAGACCTTACATTCTGTCCAGATTCAGTCCAAAATGTATTCTTTAAGACCTTAAAAAAAGAGTTTCAGTTTTGATACATTTTCTCTTTGGTTCCTTCAGGCACACCTATTACTGGACACCATCAGACAGGCTACAGTGCCTTATTACCGGTTATTTTGAGAACAGAGAACTTCTTAGGGTAGAATGGGCTTACGCATCCTACCTCTAACATGACCACAAAAGTTAGAGATGTCAGGGGCACTTCTTGACTGTGATGAGTGGAAGGGAAGTGGCTGGGTCTCACCTAATTCAGTTTGTTTTGCAGAATGCTGGCACATAGAGATGCTTAATAGAAAAGTGCTCAGTATCAAGTTAGCATATTATATCTCCCTTTGTTGCTCCATAACACATATTAACATATTAAATGTCTTAAAAGCTCCTGCATTACTGTATTCAATTTGTTTAATTCAGTGTTTTTCAGGCGCTATTGATAATGGAACTCCTTTTCCTAAGGTAATGTTATTAACATTAGCACCACATTAATATGCTGGTTTAACAGCATGCTGGTCTTTTTTATGGTCGTGAAAACTTTCTATAGTAATTGCTAACATCGAATGTACACACAACCATGATTCTCTAAATATACAGAACAAAACTCCCTGCACTGGTTACTTCCTACAGCAGGTGCTTAAGTGCTGTGTGAGATATGACACATGAAGATGTAAATAATAATGGAATTATAATTTTGTAGGGTGCTGTCTTGTTTATAGTTCAGGGCTTCGAGGGGAGGAAGTAGTCACTGTGTTGCAGGAAATGTACCTGGAGAAAGGGAGGACGTCAGCCATGGGAAAAGGCATCTTGGACTGAATTGCAAGATTAAGGTCAGATAGATGCCTCACCCCAGGACAAGCTTTCTGCTGGTGGTTGATTCAACCAAGGTTCGGTTGTGTCTTCGGCAAAGTGTGTTTATGGAGTAGACGGAATTCTAAGCTGGTCCTCTGAAGATTCCTGTCCTCTTCTTACTTAGCCAAACACAAATTTAGGTACTGCTGTGAAAGGATTTTGCAGATGGAATGAAAGTCCCAAGTCAGTTGAGCTTGTAATATGGCGATGACTGTGTGGACCTAATCTAATCACACATCCTTTAAAAGCAGAGAGTTTTCTTGGCTGGTGTGAGAATAAGTCAAAGAGACAGGTTTCTGCCAGCTTGAAGAAAGAAAGCAAACATGTGACCTGTGTTGTGAGGGGGCAAGTAGCTTCTAAAAGCTGTAAACGAGCCCGTCTAATGGGCAGCAAGACAACAAAGACCTCTGTCCTTCACTTGCAAGGAAAATAATATTTAGAAGAGAACCTCAAGCCTCAGACGAGGATGTGCAGCTTGATTTCAGCCTGTGTGACCTGAGCAGAGGACCCAGCTAACTTGTACTTGGGCTCCTGACCCAAGGCAATTGGGAGATGATCAATTTGTGTAGTTTCAAGTCGCTGAATTTGTGCTAATTTGTTTAGGCAGCACTAGAAAACTAAAATGGCCTATTACCCATTCTGTCTTGTCAAGATGAAAATTGACAGGACCATGGCATATGTGAAAGCACTTTGTAAAGCGTGAAGACCAGTGCACGTGTCAAAGTTCAACATGGACCCTATGAATCCCTACCCCCAAACCTGCTTCTCCCCGAGCCTTCCCTATTTCAGCAATTGCTACCATCATTTACCTAACACAAGCTTGAAATCTAGGAGTTACCTTCTTTCCTTATTTTTCTGTATCCTCGTCATCTAATCTACCACCAAGTGTTGGTGTTTCTAGCATAGTGCCTGGCACATAGAAAGCCCTCTAAAATGTTTGCTGAGTAAGTGAATGATAATTATGCCCTTAATTAAGTCACCTAGAACATTGCATCCATGAGTTACCTCCTCTTTGGGCTGTCTGTCATTGTGCATGGTGNTAATCTACCACCAAGTGTTGGTGTTTCTAGCATAGTGCCTGGCACATAGAAAGCCCTCTAAAATGTTTGCTGAGTAAGTGAATGATAATTATGCCCTTAATTAAGTCACCTAGAACATTGCATCCATGAGTTACCTCCTCTTTGGGCTGTCTGTCATTGTGCATGGTGAAAAATTAGAATTTTTTTTTTCATAAGTACTTACTCCCTTCCCCACTCCCCACTTCAGTGGAAGAAGTCTCTTTTCTGCCTTAATCATGTTAAGCTTAGCCATGGATCAGCTCAGACCCATGGAGAAGATGGAAGTGACAATCAACAGTTTTGAGCTAAAGTATTAGGAGGGATTAGTCTTTCCACCTGCCCACTTTGGGAGTTTCTGAGCTTCATATTAATAGAACACATGCTGGGTGTTTGCTCGCCTTCAACCTGAACCTCAGGATGAGACACACAGACCAGCCTCCCCAGTTGCCTTGGGTCAGGAGCCCAAGTACAGGTCAACGTCTGCACCTTTCACAGGCTGAGGCAGAGCTGTCCCAGCCACCTGCAGACCTGTGTAAATAATTGTTTAAGCCACTGAGTTTGGGATTTGTTTGTTATGCAGTATGAGAAGAGCAGTAGTTGACTATTACATTTTCCCAAGGCTGTAATGCTTCTCCAATCTAAAATAAGGTGCCCCAGTTCAGCGATTTAGTGAGGTTATTTAAAAACTGATTTCTGTCAGTTAATTATACTGAACACTCACTCATTTTGAGGCTGAAGAGACATAAAACCAGAAGGAATATTAGGAATCATTCAGTTTGCAACTCTCATTTTTCAGATAAGGAAACTGATGCCCAGGCATGCCCCAGCCAGTATCATTAATTTGTTCTAGAGAGGATTGACGTCCAGAGCTCCTGAAGCAGTGCCTCGAAGGCCCTAGTGGGAGAATTTGATGATAAGGAGGCCAAATTGCATGTGGAAATCAGCTCATTTTGTAACTTTCTTTGAAATATGCACAGAGCAAGAAGCCCAATAAAAGGCAACAATGGGAAAAGCAGGGCATATTTTTAAATATTCTTTGGGAGGAAACTACCATGTGTACTTACTAGCTGTGGTCATTCTGAGACATAATTTTAGGTAATTGATATGCCAATTCTATACAGCCTTATGTTTTGATCTCAGCTGACCCACTGGATCTAAGTTTTGATTCAATTAAAAGACTAGGTGACATGGAATTGGCCTTTGTTGGTAGCTCAGATGACAAAGAATCTGCCTGCAATGCAGGAGACCCGGGTTTGATTCCTGGGTCAGGAGGATCCTCTGGAGAAGGGAATAGCTACCTACTACTGCCTGTTTTACAAATACAGCTGTACTTATCTTTGGGGGGAAAAAAATGACATATGGCATTTTTAAGGGGATTAGATAAGGATTGTTGTATTTGCTGGATTTTTTAATTTGGGAGAGGCCACAATCTTCAGAATTTCCTTTAGATTATAAAAATTGTACTTCATAATTTGTATACTATAATATCGAGACGTTATAGAGTTGTAACTTCCAGAGGCTCCTGTATCATTAGTTCAGCACTTCTTCACTCCTTGCTGTTTTCACCTGGTAGGCATCTTGGCCAACTATCACATTTAATTGCCTTGGAAATTCTATAGGTTTTATAACTGTAGTAATTCAAATCCAGGTGTACTATATTGCAATAATTAAATATATTTGATTTCTTTTTTAAAGAATGAAGAATGTCTTTGACATCAGTCTTAGAAATATCTTTTTGGTTCTGTCTCCTAAGGCAAAGGAAACAAAAGCAAAAATAAACAAAATGGGACTCCATCAAACTAAAAAGCTTTTGCACAGAAAAAGGAAACTATCAACAAAATGAAAAGGCTGCCTACTGAATGGGAGAAGATATTTGCAAACCATATATATGATTAACATCCAAAATATATAAAGAATTCATACAGCTCAATATAGAAGAAATCCGATGAAAAACTGGGCAGAGGAACTGAATAAACACTTTTCCAAAGAAGACACACAGATAGATGACAAAATGTGCCAACAGGCACATGAAAAAATGCTCAACATCATCAGGGAAATGCAAATGAAAACCGTAATGAACTATCACCTTACAATCCTTAGATGGCTGTTGTCAAAAGGACAACAAATAACAAGTGTGGGTGATGATGTGCAGAAAAGGGAATCCTTGGGAACTGTTGGTGGGCTTGTAAACTGGTGCGGCCTCAGCGGGAAATAGTGTGGAGATATCTCAGAAAGTTAAAAACAGAACTACCAATGCTGGGTGTTTCTCCAAAGAAAATGAAAACATTAATTCAAAAAGATATATGTACCTCAGTGTTCGTGGCACCATTATTTATATTGCCAAGATATGGAAACAACTTGTGTGAACAACTTTTTGGAAAAATTTTTTTCCTTTATTTATTTGAGATTCTTTTAAATACCTGAATATATAACAGGCTGTTTCTTAACAATCTATGAGGCTCAATTTTTCTGTTATTTAATTCCTGTTTCGCTACCATAGTATTAGAAGTATTGTACTTTTGTCAATTAATTTAATATTTGGTTGAAGTCTTTTAAAATTATTTGACTGATGAAGAATTCTTAATAAATCTTCCCTAGCTATTTCTTTTTAATGAACTTTAGATTTATTTTCTTTGTTGTAAAAACCATATTGCAATTTCAAATAGAATTAAATGTGTAGGCTACATTAGTGAAGAATTGATATCTTCCAATATTTTGTCTTTTTAAAATTGAGGTATTAATCATTTTTTCATTAATCTGATCTTCTCTTATGTTCCAGTTTTCTTAATTTAGGGCTTTGACAAATATATTACTGCTTACTTCTAATATTACATATTTTTCAGTATCGTGAATTTTCATATTCAATGTGAATTTCCAATTACATTTTCTAAAGTGTAATTTCTTTTAAGTGCAAAGTCTTTATATTCTGTTTATACTTTACTATGACCTTTTATTAGATCTTTAAATTGTTCCTTCATAAATACTCATACATATTTTTCATAAGCAATCACAGACAAATAATGAAATGTTGTTTTCTCCTTTCTGAATCTTATACTTATTACTTCTTTTTCCTACTTTATTGTATTGGCTAAAGCTTTCAGATGAGGTGAGCTAACAGGCTTTGTTGTCTTTCTTCCCAGTTTTAATGAGAATGTCTGTAGTGTCTTACCAAAGTAGCATATTTTAAAGGCACTAGTGATTCTTGCTATTTAAAGGGCTTCTAAGAGCATACTTGATATATATTTTGCAAATGGAATAATTATCTATTAATTTATCTTCTGTAAAATAAATCATACCTTTACTTATTAATTTTATGTTAGGAGTAGCATACCAGTGTCTGGTTTCTCTTACCCATTATATTAACATATCACTAGAGAATCGTCTTATTGCTAGCATCAGGAGCAATGGGATTAAGTCTATTTGAGGTACAGCATCCAAATGAACAGAGAGGTTTAATTTCCCAGTAACTTACTCTTACAGATGTAGTCTAGCATCTGTGTTGCAGTATATTTTGACACAGAGAAAGAGTTTAAAATACAAAGAAAAATGAAAACAGTAGTTAGATATTTTTGGACTTAGGTTTTTTTTTCTTCTTATTGGAAGACATTTTTGTTTTGTTTTCTGTTTTATTTTTTGCTTAGCATAACTGATCTGTTTTCTGGGCAGGGCTTGAACGGCATTCATTCTGACTGGTTAAATATTTGTCCTTACTGATTATTATCTGTCTGTTCTTAACTGATAATAAATATATTGACTATCACCTCAGATTGTGAGATAGTTGGTCATTCACTGAAAAATAATATTTTTAATCTCGAGTACCATTCATCTCTGCATTCCTAGTTATTGGAACATAAAGTCATTTTCAGAATTTCTCTTCTGACTACGAGAGGGAAATGTCAATATTTAAAAAAGAAGAAAAGAAAGGCTTGTCTTTATCGATCGATTAATATCTACTGACTGTCCGGGATAACTCAGGTCATTGATAAGTGCTACAGAAGATACAGGAGTTATATAGACCATTTAATGAGCAAGTGTTTCCAGTCTAGGATTCTGGACAGTGAAACGATAGGCCTCTATTACTTAGTGCAACTTAAATATAAGGGTATTACCTTTCTTTTCTTTCTTCCAAACTCAGCATTGCCTTTTCTCAGGGAAATGTCTCTCTTTTCCCATGTGGAGTCCTGGCAGTTAAGGTTACCTTGCCTTTGCAGTTGTTTACATCCATGATAGCTCAGAAGACCGCCCAGGTTCAATGAGTGACAAATCATTACTGACTATACAATGTAATTAAAAAGCACAGGCATTGATTAGCGATGAGCTAAACCTAAGACCAAAAAGTGAGAGACCCAGAATAGCTGGCAAAACTTCTCATTGGATCTGTCTGAAATGGAAGATGTTTGCCCCTGCAGGCATGGCGCAAGGCCCATTGTGCATTTCCATTAGAGATCAGCACTGAATCTGAGCATGCCATTGATGTTGGCCTATTTATGAAAGGCTGTTGAAAGAGGTTTCAGAGCTAATTGAAAAGAGATGTTTCTGCACTGCAGTCTCTTCAAACAACATGGCTCCAAAATCTGTTTCACTAGTTTGGAAACAAGTGCATCTCCATGATTTGCACACAAAATTTAAACAAAAGATTTGAAACGAAAGCTCCGTAGGCATTTAGTAAGATTTAGTTCTTAAAATTATGAATTGGACAGTAGGCTGAGTTCATTGTAACAGTTCCTGCCCACCACTATCTGTGCTTTGCATTATGTTGTCTGTTCCCGTTTCCAGGGATGCCAACTGCAGCTGCCTGAATCTACGTTGTCTGGAGACTGGGCATATCGTTTTAACAGAATGCTGTCAACTACTGTTCAGTTACAAATTTTTATCTTCTAGGAAAGAAGAATTTCTCAAAACCTACTTTGCAAAAAGAAAAACTAATAATAACAAAATGACACCCTAAACATGCTCCCACAAGATTTTTCTCAAGGTAGAATGTAATAGAAAAAACTTCAGAGGAAGCCGAACCTCAACCACATTGAAAATTGAGTGAATTTATGTGAACAGAATGCAAACATAATTATTAAAAAATGTTCTCCCCTAGGCAGTTTTCAATCAAGATCTGAAAGCATTAGCAAACATTGATTTCTCCCGTAACACTTGTACTTATTATTGGATCTGATTTTTGTCTCTTCTTAAAGCAGAAATTGAGGTCTGATAACTGAAGCTGGTGTGGCCAAGTGTATAAGTTAGCCATTGCCCACTGGGTAGGAACACAAGGGCTGATGTATAGTTAGTCCTCAAAGCAGAGGGAGAATCAAGTTCATTGTTATTATCTCAATTATCATAATTATTCTGTCCTTAATGTTTTAACAACATGTTTTATTTTTTTTCAAAGTTGGGAAGACTGGTGCCAAGCAGTTTACCTGGTTAGGCATGTAGACGAGCTGAACCAGAAATAAGACATATTTATTACTGGCCCCTTATTTTAGTATGGTTTAAGGCCAACAATTAGGCTTTAAAAGTTTGACTGCTAAGGGTAATACAGAGTCCCAGTTTCTATGACTGATAGAGAAGGGTGTTTAAGGCTTAACTGCCATAACATCAATTAGATTTCACCACAGCTGAGATAATTTTATTGTTTGAATGACTGAAGTAACTGGATTAAAATAGTAGGTGAGATTACTTTGGTTATGTTTCTGACTGAGTTGTTTTAGCTTAGAAGAAACTATCCATTGCCCAGTACACCACTTGGTCTGAAAGCAGAAAATATCTTCACATCATTCCTCATTAGTGCTCAGTGACTGTTTTGTCATTCCATATCTTCATCTGCTTCTTGAGAGTCAAAGCAACTTTGAGAGATTAGAGGGCCTTCAGAAGAGGTGGCACAGATGGTAGGAATGTAGGGGGAAAAGGAGTGAGGCAGTCCTGACATTCACTTTCCTTGGAAGATTCAAAACTGGCTTGGGGCAATGTAAACAATTTAAGATTTCCTGATTCTGCCTCCTCCCAGGTAGCCAGTGCAGTACACTTCTTGTCCAATAGGTGTTCGTGAACTACAGTGGTAGAGTTTTAGTGCCTCTGGCTTGAACTGAAACCATCTCGAGAGCCATGCCTAGCTCATTTGGCTTTCTGTTTGTTCCTAAGTCGTGTCTGACTCTTGCAAACCCATGGACAGCAGCCTGCCAGGTTCCTCTGTCCATGGGATTCTCTAGGCAAGAATACTGGAGTAGGTTGCCATTTCCTTCTCCAGGGGATCATCCCAACCCAGGAATCGAACCCAGGTCTCCTGCATTGCATGCAGATTTTTTACCAACTGAGCTACGAAGGAAGTTCTCCGTGACTTTCCTCAACTAAGGCAGACTTCCGGGAGCTGACCTTTGATTCTGATCCCAGGTGAATTTCCTGGGGATGTCCTAGAACTTCAGAGCTGCAAGGGAGGTGAAATGCACAAATACACAAGGTAGTGATGGATAGTGAAAGGGTTTAAAACAAACTGATCTCATGGGACCTCATATTGATATAATGATTGTTTGTTTAGAAATGGAAAAGCAGCAATGTATTTTAAGGGGTGCTAATTCTGGATATCTTATAACCAACTCAGTATTTATGGGAGAAGAGGAGCGAAGAGGCAGAGAACAGGTCAAGTAACCTTATGCTTATTATATGCCAGGCATTGCGCTGTTCTAAGCATCCTCTGGTGCCCCTTATTCCCACTTTATAGATGGAGAAATTGTTGTCCAAGCAGAGGGAGAATCTGGTTTATGTCCAAGGTCAGAGCCACACATTGGTTTTCAAACCTAGGTATATCTTAAGCCTCACAACTTTCATTTATGTCAGAGTAAAGCAAAGAGAATATACAAGAGGAGGAGGAAAATGATTATAGACACAAAATCAAAATTTGTAGATAACCTGACTCTCTGGAAGTTAAATATTTCTCAAGTGGTTTCCCCATTATTTTCTAGAGGTATGAGAGCTGAGATCGTGGGGAGTGGTGTGGGCTAGCCATCTGAAAAGCCTAGAACTACCTTACCAACGTGGCTAAAATTCTATTATTAGGGATAATAGTGTGTGTGTGTGTAGGGCTGGAGGAACTGGGAAACAGACAAGTGTAAGGCATGCTGCTGCTGCTGCTAAGTCGCTTCAGTTGTGTCCGACTCTGTGTGACCCCACGGACTGCAGCCTACTAGGCTCCTCCGTCCATGGGATTTTCCAGGCAAGAGTACTGGAGTGGGTTGCCATTGTGTAAGGCATAAGTTGTCTTAAATTATAAGTTCAATTTGAGAATAGTAGTGCAATTAAGCATTGAGCTTTAATGTGAATAATTTTTTTTAAAAAGACAGTTTTTAGAGCACTTTTAGGTTCACAGCAAAATTGCATGAAAGGTATATTGATTTCCCCTTATTCCCTGTACCCACACATGAATAGCCTTCCCCATGATCAACATCCCCCACAAGAGTAGTTTATTTGTTATGACTGATGAATTTACATTGACACATCATCGTCACTAAGAGTCTATAATCTACATTAGGGTTCACTCTTGGTCTAGTACATTCTTTAGATTTGGACAAATGTATAATGACATGTATTCATCATTATGGTATCATACAAAGTATTTTCACAGCCCTAAAAATCCTCTGTGTTTGCCTATTCATCCTTATCTTTCTCCCCACTAACCTCTAGCAAACACAGATGTTTTCTGCTGTCTTCATAGTTTTGCCCTTTCCAGAATGTCATAGATTTGAAATCAAACAATAGGTATGATTTCAGACAGACATTTTTCACTTAGCAAAGTGGATTTAAGTTTCCTCCATGTCTTCTCATGGCTTGGTAGCTTATTTCTTTTTAGTATGGAATAACATTTTATAGTCTGGATGTTTATCTGTTAGCCTATTGAAAGACATCTTGGGTGCTTCCAAGTTTTGACAATGATTAATAAAGCTGCAATAAATATCTGTGTGTAAGTTTCGGTGTGAACAGAAATTTTCATATCCTTTTAGAAAATATCAAGGAGTACAACTGTTGGATTATATAGTAAGAGTGTGTTTAGATTTTGTAAGACACTTGTGAGAAGCTTTTTTAAGAAACTTGTGATACTGTCTTCCAAAGTGGCTACACCATTTTACATTTCTGCCAGCAATGAATAGTTTGTGTTGCTTCACATCTTTGTCAGTGCTCCTGATTTTGGCCATTCTCATAGGTGCCCAGTGGTATCTCATTGCTGTTTTAATCTGCATTTCCCCAATGATGTATGATATGGAGCATTCATATGCATATTTACTATCTGTATGTCTTCTTTGATAAGTGACTGTTAAAACCTTTGGTTAATTTTAAAATCAGGGTTTTTGTTTCTTATTGTTGGTTGTAACATTTATTTATATATTTTAGATGACATTAGTTTATCAGATGTGCCTTTGCAAATATTTTCTACTAGCCTTTCATTCTCTTGACCATGTATTTCACAGAGAAGACATTTTTAGTTTTATGAAGTCCAGCTTATCAATTCTTTCTTTGATGGATTATGATTTTTATCACCAAACCTATGGTCTGCTGGATTTTTTTCTGTGTTATCCTCTGGTAGTTTTAGTTTCACACTTTATATTTACTCTGTGATCTATTTTGCATTAATTTCTATAAAAGGGCAAAAGGTCTGTGTCTAGATTTATTTTCTGCATGTGACTGCCCAGTTGTTTTAGCATCATTTTTTGAAAAAAAATTATCTTTGCTCCATTGTATTTGCTTTACTCCTTTGTAAAAGATCAGTTGACTACACTTATGTGGGTCTGTTCCTAGGCTCTCTATATGTTCCACTGTTCTATTTCTAGTCTCTTACCAAAACGGCATTATATTGATTAGGGTGACTGCATAGTTGGTTGGGTATGTGTCAGTTCTCCAACTTTATTCTTCTTCATTATTGTGTTATTTTGGGTCTTTTGTCTCTCAATGTTAATTTAGAGTCAGTTTGTCAATATCTTCAAAATAACTTATAAAGATTTTTATTGGGATTTCATTGAATCTATAAGTTGGGAAGAACTGATATCTTGACAATATTAAGACTACTATCAAAGAACATGCATTCTCTCTTCACTTATTTAGTTCTTTGATATTTCCTCAGAGTTTTATAGTTTTCTTCATAAAGATCTTATACACAGTTCATTAGTGGTATACCTAAGTATTTCATATTTTGGAAGTGCCAATATAAATGGTATTAGGGCTTTAATTTCAAATTCTACTTGTTCATTGCTGGGGTATAAGAAAGTGTTTGACATTCATATGTTAACCTAATTGCTCGTTAGATCAAGGAGGTTTTTTTTGTCCGTTCTTTGGATGTTCATCATAGATATTCATGTCATCTGTGAACAAAGAGAACTGTGTTTCTTCCATCACAATCTGTATACCTTTTATTTCTTTCTCTTGTTGTAGTGCATTAGTTAGGACTTTTACTGTGATGTTGTAAAGGAGTGCTATTATGGGACATCTTTGCCTTGTACTTGATCTTAGCAGGAAAATTGAGTTTCTCACCATTAAGTATAATGTTAACTGTATGCTTTTTGTAGAGAGTCTCTACCAAGTTGAAGAAGTTGCTCTCCATCCCTAATTCGTGAGCATTTTTATCATAAACAAGTATTGGAGTTTGTTAGATGCTTTTCTCCATTGATACGATTATGTGTTCTTTTTTAGCCTGTTGATGTGATGGATTACATTTATTGATTTTTAAATGTTTTGCTCATAACTTTTACATCTATGTTCACAAGAGCTATTGTTTTGCTGTTTTCTTTTTCTGAAATGTCCTTGTTTGGTTTCGCTATGAGGATAATGTTGGCTTCATAAAATGAGTTGGAAAGTATTCTCTCTGCTTCTATCTTTTGAAAAAGATTATGGAGAACTGGTATAATAAGTTAAATGTTTGTTAGAATTCACTAGTAGTCCCATCTAGACCTAGTGCTTTCTGTTTTTGGAAGGTTATTAATTATTGACTCAATTTCTTTAGTAGATGTAGGCCAGCCGATTCAAATTGTCTAATTCTTTTCTGAGTTTCAGCAAATTGTCTCTGTAAAGAAACTGGTCTCTTTCGTCTACATTATCAAATTTGTGGGTATAGAGTTGTTCATAATATTCCTTGATTTTCCATTTAATGTCCATGGGGTTTATAATGATATCCTCTTTTTAATTTCTGATATTAAGTCATCTGTGTCCTCTTTCTTATTTTCTTAGTTAGCCTGGCTAGAGATTTATGGATTTTATTTAACTTTCCTAAGAGTTGACTTTTAGTTTTGCAAATTTTCTCTATTGATTTCCTGTTTTCAATTTCATTGATTTCTGCTTTAACTTTTTTCTTTTTTTAAAATTTTATTTATTTATTTATTTACTTTATTTTACTTTACAGTACTATATTGGATTTGGCATACATTGACATGAATGCGCCACAGGTGTACATGAACTCCCAAACATGAACCCCCCCTCCCACCTCCCACCCCACATCATCCCTCAACTTTTTATTACTCTTTTGTTTTTGCTTATTTTGGACTCAGTTTGCTCTTTTTTTCTTCTGTTGTTGGATAGAATAGTCTAGAGATGTCCATTGTATTAAATTGATTGATGGTGTTATTGAACTGAACTATGTCCTTATTGATTTTTTACCTGCTGTATCTGTCCATTTCTGATAGAGGGTTTTGAAGTCTCCAGCTGTAATAGTGGATTCATCTATTTCTCCTTGCAGCTCTATCAATTTTTGCCTCACATATTTTGATACTCTATTGCTAAAAACATACATATTGAGGATTGTTATATCTTCTTGGAGAATTGACCCTTTTATTATTATAGAATGCACCCTTTTTATCCCTGATAACTTTTCTGGCTCTAACATGTGCTCTGTTTGGGATTAGTTGCTCCTGCTTTCTTTTGATTAATATTGGCATGGAATATCTTTCTCTGTCCCTTTATTTTTAATCTATATGAATCTGTGGACTTCATGTAGATAGCATATAGCTGGGTAGTGTTTCTGATCCACTTTGACAATTTCTGACTTTCTATGGGTGCATTCAGATCATTGATATTCAAAGTGATTACTGATATAGTTGGATTAATATCTACCGTTTGTCCAAGGGACTCTCAAGAGAGATCAAACTAGTCAATCCTAAAGGAACTCAACCCTTAAATACTCATGGGAAGGACTGATGCTGAAGCCGAAGCTCCAGTACTTTAGCTACCTGATGCAAAGAGCTGACCCTTGGAAAAGACCCTGATGCTGGGAAAGATTGAAGACAGGAGAAGAAGGCGACAGAGGATGAGATGGTTGGGTGGCTCACCAACGCAATGGACAGGAGTTTGAGCAAACTGCAGGGCACAGTGAAGGACAGGGAAGCCTGGTGTGCTGCAGTCCATGGGGCTGCAGAGTTGAACATGACTTAGCAACTAAACAACAATAACATATTTGTTACAATTTTTTATTTGCCGCTTTGTTTTTTGTTCTTATTTTTGTCTTTCACTCTTTTTCTGCCATTTGTGACTTTAAAGTTTCTTATAAGGCAGGTATATTAAGAACTGATTCTCTCAAGTTTTGTCAGAGAAAGTCTTGTTTTTTCCTTCATTTTTGAAGGATAATCTTACAGAGTACAGAACTCTAGGTTGGGGTTATTTTTTTTTTTCTTTTAGTACTAATTATTTCACTCTATTTTTTCCTTGCTTGCATGATTTCTGAGAAGTTGGAGGTGATTCTTATCTTTGTTCTGCTAGAGGTAAGGTGTTTTTTCCCTCTGGCTTCTTTCAGGAATTTTTCTTTATTTTTTAATTTTCTGTGGTTTGAAATGATATGCTTAAGTACAGTGTCTGTTATTGAAAACTTTTTTTTTTTTTTTGCATTTATCCTGGTTATTGTTCTCTGATCTTCCTAGATCTGTGGCTTGTTTTCTGACATTGATTTGGGGGAAAACCTCAGACTTCATTGTTTCATTATTTCTTCTGTTTCTTTCTCTCTTGCTTCTCTTTTTTCTTTAGATAGTCTCACTACCCACGTTATACCTTTCGTAGTTGTTCCTCAGTTATTATTTTATCCTGGTTTTTTTTTTCAGTCTCTTTTCCCTTTGCTTTTCAGTTTTTGAAATAACTACAAGTTCAGAGATTCTTTCCTCAGCCATGTTCAGTTTACTGAAAAGTCTATCAAAGACATTCTTCATTTCTGTTGCAGTGCTTTTGATCTTGAGACTTTCTTTTTGGATCTTTCTTGGCATGTGTATTCCTCTGCTTACATTGCTCATCTGTTCTTGCATGTTACATGCGTTATCCCTTAGAACCCTTACGATCTTATTCATAGTTGTTTTAAAATATGGATCTGATGTTTCCTCTTCAAAATGTCATTTTTTGTCTTTTAGTATGCCTTGTAATTTTTTCTTCGTTGCTGGACACAGAGTACTGAGTTAAAAAGAAAAACTGCTGAAAATAGGCCTTTAGGACTGTGGTATGAGCTATCAAGTGAAGGCAAATATTCTAAAGGTTTATGATTAGGTCTTGACCTTTAAGTGAACCTTTGCCTCTGGACTATGAACTTCACATGTACTTTTCAGATTTTTTCCTTTCCTTGGGTGGAACAGGATGGCTAGAGTAGGCTGGAATTTGGTTATTTCCTTTCTTCCATGTGGAAGGTTCAATGTTCTGGAGCTGGCTATTTCCTTTCCCCTGGGTCAGTTAGGCTCGGATAGAACCCCAGCAGGTTAGGTTCTGGTTAAATAGCTTCTCTTGAGGATAAACCTTGCTAAGAAGGACAGAATGTTCTAGTGTATCTCAAAATGGCTCCTTTCCCTGTCTTCTTGCCAGAAACACAAATTGATTTTTCTTGGCTATTCACTGTGAAAATCTGGTAGAGCTTTAGAAGGTAAAACTCCTGAAAATCTGCCCGTCACTGCCCCCTCCCAAATGACTTAGTGTCAGAAGTGTTTAACTCTCAGAGTTATTTACACTGAACCTCTAGTAGCTTGTCAATTACACTTCAGATCTTCCTATCCCTGTACTGGTTCCTGAAGAACTTTCTGCTCTTGTGGATTATGATTCTCTGTATTCACTTGTCAGTTTCTTCAGTTCTGGGGACAGTTGTTTTCTTTGTCACCTTTCTCTCTTGTAGATCTAAGAAGAGTTGCTGACATGTTCAGTTTCTTTTTTTCAGCTTTTTTCTTGTTGTTGTGATGGAATAGCAACATCTAAGCTCCTTGCATGGTGGACCAGAAGTCAGAAGTCTCAGATTATATTTCCTATGAATGATTTTTACATAGCAAACAACCTTTCTAAAACAAATGATAAATCTGCTTTTGCTTCATGGAAATTATTTTTATGTTTTTTATTTTTCAAAATGTTTGTATTTTTTTTAACTCAGGAGTATAGTCATGTGGTCTTAGAAGAAAAAAATATAATCAAATATTCATGAACGAGGTTGCTCACATAACTGCTCTTGTCCCCACTGCTTTCTATAGATGATCACACGTTAGTTCTTGTATATACTTCTAGTTTATAAAAGAAAATACAAATAGATTCTTGTGAATTTCCTTTTTTACACAAAGATCACATATGGTTCATATTTTGTCTATATCTTACTTTTCCCCTCCTAACAATATATCATAGAGATCTGAATATCTTCCCATATTAATATAGCTTTATTTGTCTTTTATACAGCTGCATAGTATTCCATTCTGTTGTGTGGTGTATTATAGTTCCTTTAATCATTCATTATTGATGAACACTTGGATTGCTTCCTATTCTGCAAATAATCTGTTTTCAGGTTTTTTTTTTTTGTCATTTTATATGTAAGCAAGTGTATTTATAAGATATACAACTAAAAATTAGGTTGCCGTGGTGTGTTTTTTTTTTATAGATATTGCCAAATTGTTCTCCACAAAAGCTATATTAATACAATAAACTCCACAGATAAACCCTGGTTTTCTGTTTATGGTGTTAGCCATATTATAGGAGATATTTAATCCATAATGAAAAAGAGTGAGATATAATAGTCACAAGTTTCCCTTCTACAAAGGCTTTTAAAGATGATGAGAATTCACACTTCCCATCATTAGCAGCACTAGGCACTTCATGTTTAACATTAGCCTAATTCTGTGATCTTTTCTGATCACCGCAAAACCTCTCAACAGCTATTTCACCTGGAACAAGTTTCCTCAGAATAATAACTACTATTAGTCACTTAAATGACATAAAGTGAAATTTAGATGCTCCCTAGAGTAGAATTCAGCTTCCAGGTGCTTTGACCTCACAGCATCACATTTCACTGCAGCTGTGGTGTGAACTGGAAGTTTATGGCATGAAAAGCAGCTGGACTAAGCTTCATCAGGTGAGTAGCCATGTGACAATGAAGTGATCTGGTCAGGTGCTGCCAGCACTGTTTCAAGGGGCATGCCTTGCCAGCCAGCCATGAAGAGTCCTTCTGTCTCATATGCATGCACTAGGGTGGACTCTCCAGTAAGGATGCGAATGGCATCTAGCTGATAATTTCAGGTGAAGGATTGATCGAGTTAGAAGTAGGCTCAATCTTGCTGTGTGTTTTTACTTGAGTCTGGGTGAGTAAGCTCTAAGGTTTTAGAGAGAAAGAGGCAACAAAATCAGTATTGCTTGCTATTGTGAATTTTTATTCTGCCATCTTATTGCAAAATCGCAATCATCTAATATGCTTCCAGGAAGTTGGTATTTGAATCAGAATATGTTTACTGTAGGCTATCCCATTATATAAGTATCCCAGTCTTTTTATTTTGGATCTGGAAGTTTCAACAAGAGAGAAAAAAAGCTTTCTGTAGCTCATGGGAAAAGGAGGGAAAGGATAAAAAGAACATGCTGTTTGTTGAATGCCTACCCTGCCAAACCGAGCTAGCTGTTATACATGTAAGGAGAGACTAAAGCTAGGTTTTTGTTTTCCCATGAAACTTAGCAAAAGCTTTTTGATCTTAAAGTTCTGGGTAGCTTTTCTGACCCAGAAAATGAAGACCAGAATCAAACAGTGTATTAGGTATATACATTATTATATGACAGGGAAAGAATGTTTGCTGAGGAGCTGATCGCATTTTAGATGTTGTACAGAACACTGTGGATGCAACAAAATTAATTGTCTCTGTGCAGATAAGTCTGCCTAGAACACTGAAGTTATCAAATCACCATCTCTTCACAGCCCCATACCTATATGGCTCCTTATCAGGGGAAAAAAAAAAAAAAAACACCTCACAGATAATAGTTCCCTAGGAGTAAATTTCTTGTCTTATTTTCTCTTTTCATCTCACAGATAAAAATTGCAATATGAAAAGATAATTCTTCCCAACTCTCAGAATCCATTAGAATTTCTACAGCCTGATGCTCTTTAAGGTAAACATGCCGTATGCATTTACTGCAATAAACTCATCGGATTTACATTTTGATTGTCGAACACTGTACAAATTGCACATAATTGCCTTCTCTACGGCTACACTCTTGCTATTTGAAACTTTTGAAAATCTTCCTCATCTGGAATTCGGTAAGAGATTAATCTTCCCATCAAATAAGGGGACAGGAAATTGTCTTTTGCAGTTGTATCCTGTGAGGACACTACTAATTAGAAGCCATTTCCTGCTCTCTGACCACTTTCTTGCAGCCCTCCCCGGAGGTCCAAGAGAGGCCATGTGACAGCACTTGAGCTGAAGCCCTTGGTGGTCAGCAGCACTTGTCTACGTGCTCTGTTTGGGAGATAGTAGGAATCCAAATTATTTCCAGATCTGTTCTGTCTGTAGAGGACGGTTTCTCAAATGCAACACTATTGATATTCAGGCCATAGAATTCTTTGTTGTGGGGGCTGTCCTGAACATTTTAGGGTGTTTATCAGTAAGTCTGGGCCACTGCCCATTGAAGGCCAGTAGCAACCCGCCAAGTTTGACAACCAAATGTCTCCAGGCATTGCCGAAGGTCCCTGGGAGGCAGAATCACCCAAGTTGTGATTCACTGCTCCAGAGCTATTGGAATCACATTAAATATCCAAGCAGGCTGAGGTCACAGATGACGTTCAGATAAAACCATATGGGTGAATTTCTTCCCTATCTCTGCACAAACATCAGGAAAAAACTGATTCACGCAGTGGCTTTGTTTCCAAAAGTTCCTTCTGAGTTAGGTAAAATCAGAGTGGAGACTTGACTTCTTTGATCCAGTCTCCCTGTGTGTAGAGGAATGGCCCTTCTAGCTGTCAAAAGTTTCCAGAGTCCATGTCTTTTTTTTTTTCTCTTCCAATATGTACAGAGGTGGCCTAAAAATGGTAGGTGTAATTTCCATGAATGGTAGTGAAATTTATGTTCGGGATATTTAAGAATTCAAACTAATAAATTGTTTAGCTTCCATCATCTTGGTTGAATGAGATCAAACAAGAAAAATATAACTATTCATATCTTTCAAATATGTATTTGCGATTTTGGATGACAGATTGCTTTGGAGTTGGAGGATAAGAGACAAATGGCCCCAATACTCAATAAAATAAGTTTCTTTTTGATCTTGTGATCCACTGTGCATACACTTGACAGAGCAATTTTAACACTGTTGTTGTTCAGTAGCAAAATCCTGTCTGACTCCTTGAGACTCCACGAAATGTAGCACTCCAGGCTTTCCTGTCCTTCACTATCTCCCAGAGTTTGCTCAAATTCATGTCCATTGAGTTGGTGATACTACCTAACTATCTCATTCTCTGCCTCCAGCTTCTCCTTTTGCCTTCAATCTTTTCCAGGGTCAAGATCTTTCCCAAAGAGTTGGCTCATCACAATTTTAACACTCCAACTGCTTATTTATTTTTGTATCTGCCTCCCAGTTGTAGATGTTGGCTTCCACATGGCAGGAACCATGCCTGTTTTATCTGTGTGTCCTCATTATCCAATATAGTCGTAAAACACATTGGGCCAACAACACTATACTATAAATTCTATGTGAGTCGAATTATGTTCAGTCATGTTCCTGCAGTTTTCCCCTGGGTCCTAGCGCAGTGCATGGTATATAAGGCATTCAACACGTGTGTTTGTAGAACAATTGCATGATTGAGAATCACCCTGGAAGACTGGTTGAATCCTGGCTGCACAAGTCAAAGAAATTTTGGCTTCAGAGTTCAAATGAATCCAAACTAATTCACTTTAACCTGTTTCAGCTAGGGTTTGGGGGAAAGGTACTTCTCTTTTTAAATTTACTTTCTTTATAGGCAACCGAAAAGAAAAGTCAGTGCTTTAAGAAAGCATCCCCCATATTCTGATGGATACAAATTGATACAAATGTAGTTTCTCTCAATAAATGAAGTTTCCTCTGCCTAATTCAGCTGAAAGGAATGAACACATATATTTATTTTACTAGAGCCTCTTTCCCCTTTACATTTTGTTTTTAAAGGCAGTTTAGCATAGTGATTATACTGCCAATGCTAAAGTCAGACTGCCAGAATTCATCATACCTGGTGTGAATGTGTAACTTTCAAAAATCATTCAAATGTAAGCTATAACTAGAATGGCACAAATATAATTTAAATCTAATTCTGGAAGCTTAATAAATGTGAATATTTGGTAAAAAAAAAAAAATTGCCTAACCTTGCTATACTTTAATTTTTTAATGTAATAGATTCATGAGTTAAAAAATACTACTGACCTTATGAAGATAATAGAAGGATTAAATGAGTAAAAATGCATAAATGTGCTTAAAACTCCTGAGTGGCATGCTATGTTAAATTATACTTTCTTTGACACATATATTCAATTTGAAAAGTACTTATACACACCTACATATATATATATATACTGATCCTGTTTTATTTACATACATTAGTATACATAATATATATAGATGTACATATATATATACACACCTTGGTTAAAAATATTTTTCCTGATTCATATATATACATATATATATATACTTACATATATATATTTTTTTCCAGATAAAGAAATTAGATAAACTCCTATCTCTCCAATTGTAGGCATATGTGAACAACTGATAAAAAGCAAGATTCCACTCCATAGAAAATCCTAGAGAGAGAATATCCAAGTTGTCAGCTTTGAAGGCATGAAAGTCTCATGCCATTGCAGAGACATAGCTGGCCTCGTGGCTTTAGCAAAAACAAAATGCTAATGAAGAATGCAAAGGAACAGCTTTAGGGGAAACAAAGGAATAATGCAGCAGAAATTGAAGACTCAGAGGCTTCCATTTTGTAAATATTGGGGTTGGTAGAAATTTGTTAACTAAGGCCGTTGATTTCCACCTGAAAATGGTAGCAATATCTAATTCATTAAAGCCTGAAATAACATCCTTTGGGCCAAATGGGGTTATTTCATTCTTAACCTCTTAGTGATATATTAACAGTTGGAAAGCATTTGGACGCATATCTTAAAAAGTGCCACATTAACAGGAATTCACACTGGAAAAAAATTTAAAAGAACCCAAATCTACAACCACACTTGCTCTCAGAGTGGGGAAAGGCCCCATGGCCTCCAGCCCCTGTCTTCCTCCTTGGCAGTATTTTAAGGTCTGTGTTTAATATTGCCGAGCCTACTTGAGTGATAAATGTAACTGTATAAAAATTACTTATTACAGGCTGTCATGTTGCCTCACTCACATCGGCTGGGCTGCAGGCATTGTACATAAAACTTGAATCTCTACCTTGACAGCGTCAGCCGCACTGGCTTTAAAGTAAAATGCTTTCAGTCATGAATACAAAACATAATTTACCTTTTCATAATACTTCAGCTTGAAACAAGTTGGAAAGCTCATGTTACCGTCAGACCAATACCTGCGCCCAGTGGAGAACCAGCAAATTCCAAGCTGTCACCTGAAAGGCTCTGCTGCTCCCCTGCCGTCCCTTTGAAGCAAACTTAAGCTGCTAAACTGTGGGGCCTCTAATTTTTAAAGTCGTATTTGTGTGTAATTCCTTTTTGCAACTCCGCAGTGACAACACGTTGTCAAGATGGATTAGCTCGTTTTCTCAACTGGTATTTGTATTGGAATTCCTCGCTGAATGGATCTCTCTCATTCTGGAAGCTCCCAGACTCCTTCTAGCAACTGTTTTTTTGTTGGAGAGGTGAGAAAGCAGGCACTGTACACACCTATCTCTTAAAACGGAAGCGCTTACCCCTTTGCAGACACCGTCTGGACTCTCCTGGAGCTCTCTTTTAAACACCATTCAAACCAGTGCCTCGGCCCAGCCAGTGCGGTCCCCACTGGCCTGGGGAACTCACGGGTTGGTCCCGAATCTCTGCTTAATCGAGCCGCTGACTACAACCTGCGGATGTCAGCTAGATGGAAATCGAATGTGAAGGTTCCAAGCAGCCTCTCTGCAGCACAGCTGATTCCTTGTGACTGTTTTCATGGTTGTTCGTGATGCACACAGTATGTGAGGCTGCGTCCGCGGGGGGCGTCTGCCCACCAGCCTCCTGCCGCGCGGGCGGCCGGGCCCCCACCAGACCGCGGTGGCAACGGAGCCGCACACGCCTCCCGTTAGCCCAATTCCTTGTGACAATGTTCACATTCACTTAGGGCCCACAGTGCTTGTACTTGTCAGCTGGGATAAACGATGGGAAAAGAAAAGTCCCACTGTGGAACGCGAAACAGAGTGGCCATTCCAAGGACTCTTCTTGCCCCCTCCTCTGTGCTCCTCTCCTAAGCTCCCCTTCTTAAGAAACAGCTCCTGCATTCGCAAGTTCTCCTCCCCTTTGCCCAGATCATGAAGGCCAGAGGAAAGACAGCCAGCCTGCAGGGACATTCGGTATCATGAGTTGTTCTCTTTGAAATTCTAGGACAAGTGAAACAGATTCTGAACGAAAGCCAGTAGGGCATGGAGAGCCTCGCTGCGTAGACAGCTCCCCCGGAGATGCTGGATTTGGATTTCACAGTCTGCTTATTTGCTATACAGTATCTCGGGCTAAGGAACTTGAAGCAGCATCCGGACACTCCTTTTCATCTTTGTAAAAGCCCCAGTGATTATCTTTTTAATAGCAGTTTGAAGGGTTTCCACCACGGAGCTTCAGAACTCTTTTGTCCAGCTCCTTCCACAGGCACACTATCCTCCATTCCCCCAGAGGGGCTTGTCTTAGGCAGATACCTCTTCCCCTCTTCTCATCTTCCCAGTGCTGTCATTACACCTACTGTGCCAGTCACCCATCTCCTCCTTCAGTGCTTCCTTCTCTGATTAATGGAAACAAGGTTTTCTTTATCTTACGAGGTAACGAAGGGACATAGAGTAAATCCCAAGTTAAAGAGGCAAAGCCCCTTCCCTCTAGGGTGTGCCTCTTGTTCCATATACTTCCTCAGGCAAGACCCTTGCAGTGGACACTGGTAATAAAATGTCATGTCATACCCCCATTTCAACATTTACTGATCTTTACCAATGTGGCCAGTGGACTCTCGCCTGCTATATTATCTCTTTTCTGTACATAATTTCCCTTGGAGAGTATGTTCTTTTTATTTTTTAAAAATTTTTATTGGAGTATAGATTCTTTACAGTGTTACGTTAGTCTCTGCTGTGTAGTACAGTGAATCGTCTATGTGTATCCATGTGTCTTCCCTTTTTTTGGATTTCCTTCCCATTTAGGTCACCACGGAGGACTGAATGGAGTACCCTATGCTACACAGTCTATCATCATTAGTTGTCTGAGTAGTGTGTGTATGTCAGTCCCACTCTCCCAATTCATCCCTCCCTCTCCTCCTCTCTTGGAATCCACATGTTTGTTCTCTACATCTGTGTCACTATTTCTGCTTTGCAAATGGGTTCATCTGTACTGTTTTTCTAGATTCCACATATATGCATTAATATATAATATATGATATATTTTTTCTCTTTCTGACTTACTTCACTCTGTATAACAATTTCTAGGCCCATCTAAATCTTTGTAGATGACCCAATTTCACTCCTTTTTATAGCTAAGTAATAGTCCATTGGACAGTATGCTCTTCTAAATGCATAAGACCATTTGAGAGTGCTCATTTGAATTTAGAAATATATAAGAAGGCAATGGCAACCCACTCCAGTACTCTTGCCTGGAAAATCC
>SJYX01024462.1:358932-398376 GCA_006410675.1 Oreotragus oreotragus | reverse complement strand
AGGCCTGGTGTGCTGCGATTCATAGGGTCGCAAAGAGTCAAACACATCTGAGCGACTGAACTGATCTAAAATAAAATGCACAATCCTTTCTGAAGTTCAAGGTGGTGGCCTACAGGAAAGAGTGAACTTGGTCATCTATTTTAGACTATAAAGATTTAGAGTTGGCAGACCACAGTTGACTTCATAAATTCTGGCCAGTATGGACCTGCAGCTACTGATGATGTTGCTTCCACAAATCAGACCTGAGTGTCCTATTTGATAACCTATAGTCAGCTGCTTGGTCCTGACTTAACCTTATCCCTCTTGCCCACCCCCAATCCCACCTCCATACATATGCTCTGTGGTCCCCAATGTGTGGGTTCCATCCAGAGGGCTCTCCAAATGAGTTCTCCATGTAGGTGCTAGAAGACATCATTGTGCCATGAAGAAGAGCTCTGAGTCCAAGCCACTTTGCCTAATAATTCGAAAATAATGTTTCCTGGAGGAAAAGAAAGCCAGGAAGTCTTCACTCTTTCGTGCCCCCTCCTTGCTTCTTTGAGGTGCTCATGATGCCTTCAAGATGCTGCATTTCTTCTGACCAGCACTTGACAAGTATTTATGAGACAGTCACCAGAAGAAGGAGCCATCACTTGGTGCCTGGCCTTGTGTGCGTGCTAAATCGCTTCAGTCATGTCTGACTCTTTGTGACCCTGTGGACCATAGCCTGCCAGACCTCTGTCCATGGGATTCTCTAGGCAAGAATACTCGAGTGGATTGCCATGCCCTTCTCCAAGGGCTCTTCCCAACCCAGGGACTGAATCTGCATTTCTTAACGTCTCCGGCATTGGCAGGCAGGTTTTTTACCATTAGCACCATCTGGGATGCCCATATCTTGCCTTAGGTTGCGCAGTAATTATGTCTTCTCCCCTGCCCTCTTCCTGGGCCATATTGAAATGATCTTTCCTCACCACCCCCTCCTCTTCATTGCTTAAATTATATAAAATACTTATATATTTCAAAATTAAGAAAAATACAGTATACTGAAGAATATATTATACTTTCATTCAAAATTTCTTTTATTTTTGCTTTACACTGTGTTCACCAAATTTTGACTAAGTATAGAATCATGGTTCTGTGGCTGGATGGCGTCACCCATGCAATGGATATGAACTTATTATTATGTTCTAGATTGGAAAGACATAATTATTATTTCTAGAATGGAAAGACAAAGGAACAATCTGTTTAAATATAGCCTAATTTTTCCAAAGATGATAGACCACTTGAAAAATGAAGATCTTGATAAAAATATAACAAAGAGTCTGTTACATGTGAGCTCACTCTGGTCATCTGTTTACAACTGTGTATGACCTCATGGTGTTAATGGTCCTTCTAAACTTAAGCATTCTCAGAAACTGTAACTGACATAAAGGACAGAATGATGAGCAGGCTTAAGATTGGGTAAGAGAGAGGAATGATGATAAAGGTCAACAAGCCTTCCAAGAAGTAAACTGAGTGGGAAGGAGACTGGAGAAATAACTCATGAAAAGCAATTCAGAAGAGTACGGTGTTTTAAATTCCCAGTGTGGGTGCAGAAATAACAAGAAATGCTTTGATGACTCAGCGTTCATTAGGTAGTACTAAATTGCTGGTGAAACAAGAAAGTCATTTGCATTTCAGATTTACCCCTTCTCCAAATTTCATTTTATGGTAAGGGCCCTTTTAAGATGACTTAAATGAACCTTTTTCTTTTTTTCCTTTAAATTGCAGAAGCAAGCATACACACCTCATTCAGTGGTGACTAACATTCTTCATTATCTCCTCAAATTATTGAAATTAGTTGTGATGTGGTTGGGTCTAGTTGAAAAGTCATGCCGGTTTTTCAAAACAGAAACCCTGCTGGTCTCCCTGGAACCTTTTGAAAATTGAAGCCAGGAGGTGAAAAAGGTATATAACCTTGAGCTAGAATGCAAAAAACTAAAAGTGAGGTAGAAATTGAGTAAGAAGGTGTCTTCTTCCTGCCACGTTAACAGAGCTCATGTTTCAGACATTCAGCTACAGTTGGTGCCCTTGTCATATAGCATGAATACCCAAGAACCTGAGTCATCATGTCCTCTCGATGCATGAAATTTAGACAGGCATCCTAATTATTTCACGTAGTAGAGCACTAGCCGATCTGTAATTGGCAAACCACACACAGAAATGGAAGTTTAAAAGAAATGTTCTAAATCTCGGTTTACCAAAGGAGTAGGTTAGGTTAGAACTAACCCACTAACTAACCCAGTTAGATTTAGAACTGGCAAAGACACATTCTCTCATCTACCAATTCTGATCAGTCAATAGGCCTGCCTGGAGCTCTGGGTAGAGAAAGATTTTGATACCTGTGGGAAAGAAGGCAAAATTGAGTAAAAGCACTTGATGATGCCATCCGTCAATCTGCATGTACCTCCCTAGTCATTCCCTCTCCCCCTTTCCTAAGCTATTTTATTCAAGCCTTTGCTCCACTCAGATGTCCATCCTCCGTCCCCCTACTCTCAGCTGGTGATCTTGCTTCCCAGCTCCCTGAGAAAAGAGAAGCAATCAGAATAGACTTACCAAAGATTCCCACCATCACATCCACCCATGTGCCAGCATCTGCAGTATACAGTCTGCCTTCCTATTACTGTTCTGTTCTGAGGCACTCTCATCTTTTGCTGGCATTACAGTAGCCTCCTGGCTCCCAACCTTATCTCTACAATCTATTCTCAACAAAGGTGCCAGAGTGACTCTTTAAAGCTTAAGTCAGGTTATATCCCTTCTGTGCTCAAAACATTTCTCCCCATTTTGCTCAGAACCACAGTCATTTCGAGAGTCTCCACGGCCTACACGGATGACCCTTCTCCCCACCACTCTGCTTTCACTTCTTGTCTTTCCTCCTAGATCACATTTTCTGCAGCCACATAATTTCCTTAAACCATAAACAAGCCTGGCAAGCTTCTGCCTTACTATGTGTGTACTGCCTGAGCCATCTTTACTTCTGTCGTCGTGGTTGTCCACTCAGTCGTGTCCAACACTTTGTGACTCCATGACCTGAAGCACGCCAGGCTTCCCTCTTTCCCCATGTTTGCTCAAACTCATGTTTTTATTTCTGCCTCCCTCCAAAACATGGATGGCTAACTCTCTTATTTCTTGAAGCCTTTTCTTCTTCTTCTTCTTCTTTTTTTTTTTTTTTTGGTGTTTCAGCTTTTATTGGACAGTTAGGAAAATTGAAACAAAGTATAACTTTGTTTCTCAAAGGTCATACAACTTGTCAGCATTGACAGACATTATTTCTATAGCTTGTCAGATGCCTTTATTTTATCAGAGGCACTTAGCATGTATTACCTATTGTGATACATGTTTTAAACCTTTAAACGTTAACCTTATTCCTCTTTTTGCCATTTTCTTTTATTAAAATATAGTTGACTTACAATATCATGTTAGTTTGAGTACAGCATGGTAATTTGGTTATGTATGTAAAAATATATGTATATACCTATGTGTGTGTATATATATATGTGTGTGTGTATGTATTTTTTTCCAGATTCTTTTCCTGTATAGGTTATTACAAAATATTGAGTATAGTTCCCTGTTCTTGAAACCTTTTCTTATGTGCCACATTCTCAATAAAGCCTATTTGACCATCTTACTTAAAATGACAACTGCCACCCCTCACCCAGCACTCCTCATCTCCAGAAGTCTATTTTTTCCATAGTGTTAATAGCATTATAGACTTTATTTATTTTATATGTTGTATACATCTGTCTCACCTCAAGGAGAGGACAAGGATGTTTTTCCCCCTCTTTTGTTTCTCTGGTCAAAACCCACCCCAGGAACAGTCTCCAGCACATAATTGGTATTTATAAAGAATTGGTAAATGAATGAATAAATGAATGGCATCTGGTGTGGGTGTGGGAAGGAAGCATGGAACATTCATCTCTGGAATGAACAACCTCAAAAGCCTCCCAAATTTGACATTCTCTGATTCTTTTCCCCTGAAAAATCAGTATGCTCAGAGTTCTGTGCTCAGACTTCTGAATTCTTTAAGGAACATTTAGACTTCAGTGGATATAGGAGAGGAGAAATGGCCCTTATTGCCTTCTGGTTTCTCATTTCAACCCTTGTTTGCTTTCCATTGGGGAAAAGGAGGCTGAAGGCCCCAAGGATTCCTCTTGTGCCCAAGTTATTCTACTCTTTCCTATTTCTAGAACCTTCCAAACAGAGTCAATTGATTGAATGATGTGTCAAAGGGAAAAACCATTGCCCTCTGTATAATTTCATTTCCAAGTATAGTAACCAAAACCCCAGAATAATGCCCAGGGAAAAGGGGGTTCTGTTGCATTTCCAGACAAGCTGCCAGTCTCTGATACAAAGGGGGGTCTCTGATACAAAGGGCCAAGGATCTCTCTCCATTCCCTCCCTTTTCTGCCCAGGTACCAGTGGTACCTGAAAAATTAACATTCAAGGAGTATTTTCTTGACTTCAAGTTCACTACCCTTGACATACAAGTGCCCAGTGATTTCAAGGAGAGATTGTAAATGAGATTTAGATTTATTCTTGCCATAAAGATTTGATAAAGAGGAGAGGAGGTGAGATTTTGGAACCGTGACTAGGGAAAGAGACACATTACGAGAAAGTGAGAGACACAGAAGAAAAACCTGATGAATCTGCTTTAATACTCACTGTCTTGAGGCATAAGTGGATTCTTTCTACAAGCCAGAGACTACCACTCTCCTTTTTGTTCCTGATCTCCCCTTCTTCCTCCATGCTACCATCTCTTCCCTTGGCTGGAGGTGGATATACATGTTGATGTCAGTTCTCTTGGATAACTTGAATTATAGGGAGAGACAGTCCTTCTGGTGATGAGATTATGAAGGAGGTCAGGTTCATAAGCTTCAAGGTTGCTTCCATCTGGCCAGTTTCAAAGAGCTGCAGCATACTTTGAAACGAGACCTAGCACATCTTCTAAGGCCGTGTCCTAGGAATCCCTCCAAATAAAATAAATGGCAACTCGGGGGAACTCCACAGAGCAGCCCCCTAATGATGCTTTAAAAAGCAGGGGAAGAGAGGTTATGTTTTATCAACTTAACACATTTTCTAGGGCTGGCCTAATAGATTATCAAACTGAACATTCCAGATGGCATGATTCCCATATTCTGACTTGGAAACTTGGACCAATGTCTCTGTTATGGAGACTTCATGCCTCATATTTTCTCAAGCAATCATTTCATGTCATGTTCATCTTTTTAGTAAAGTGGATTTGTTCACTGTACACTTGTTTTGTGTAGCATTTAAACTCATTTCAAGTGATGAAATTAGAAAACCAAGGAAAAGAGATTTTTATCTTACCTTGGATCACTTACTTAGTTTGAGAGACTGTAATCATGGTTTCTGTAGAGCTCGTTTAAGTGGAATACTGTCATTTGTAGGAAAAATGAGACAGTTGCAGACCTCATCATCCAACATCTTATCATACAAGGCGCCCACATCCACTACCTCTCTCTCCACGGGCATTCTTCCCATAAAAGGATGAAATCAGACACCTCTGAGGGATGATTGAAAAGTGCTGGCCATCTGATGATGGCTCCCTTTGGATGGAACATGTCTCTTGGGGGAACAAAAGCCCAAGGAAACTAAAGATATCAACTAAAGGAGTCAATAAGATATTAATTAAAGGAGTCAATATATTTTTTACATGAACTTCAGACATCATTGATTGTACTGGTACTGATTGAAGTACCAGTAGCAAAAGATGCTCACAAGTAACTAAAGCATAGTACATTCCTAGCACCTAATTTTTTAATTTTATTCTTATGGAAAGAGAAAATCTTATTAGATTTTTTTTCTTATCCTTTTTTATATATATTAAGAAAATGCATTTTAAAAAAAATGACATGTTAAAACATCTTCCCTTCAGAGTTCAGCTCTTCTGCACCACTTTGCAATTCAGAGTAATTCAGGCTCATGTTTTTTTTCACATGAACTCACATTTTTGCCATCAAGATCAGCAGTGATACAGTGTTAAAGGAATCTATGAAAAAGCAAAAAGCCATTGATGCTGGGCTCTTCAGAAGACTGCAGCTAGTTAGATGTAGTGCTCATGTCCTTGTGAGTTCTGTTTCTGGAATATACTTGATTCTCCACTTCCTTCAAATTTTCCTCATCTGTTTAGTTTCTAGGAGTGAAAATAATGCTCTACAACTTTTGTCTCTGGCATTTTACTTCAAACCTTAATACTTGTTCCGCTGCTTCTAATGCTCATGTGTTCAATGATTGCCATTTAGGATAATCAGAGGAAGTATTTGAGTCATTTGATGAGTTTTATTCTTAATTCTTATTATAACCTTTAGGCATTCTTTGAATTTTTAATGCCTAGATATATCATTAAGATGAACTCTTAACATAAGCTTATTCTCCCTTTGAGACTGATATTCATGAGATTGGATAGGAAACAATTCCTAAAATTAAAAAGATGTAAGAACCCTTAAGGCTTACCCTTCATTCTGGCTGAGTGAAACTTGCATTTAATAAGCATTGGAATTAAGGTATGAGTAAGAAGTGAATAATGCAGTCTCTGTTTGAATTAATAGGATTTTGTGACAGTAGCTTGATCAAATAATTACATTCAGGACAGATTAAAATAAATGTCTCAAGGTGATGAAGTGACATCTTTTGATTCTAGAAGTAGATAGATGTTGAGGAAGTGGCAGATACCCTGATTTTAAGATGAAAGTTTAGTCATTTTCCATAACACTGCTGTTTGTAATAACACAGGCTTGTTTACACGGATGTTCCAGAAATCAGGGGACAACATAATCTTATTGGTTCTTGTTGGTTCTTCTTAGCCCCAATCATTTTGTTGGTCCTGTTATCAAGTAGAACCTTAGTTATTTATCTCCCCTACATTTGGTGAAGTCTCTGAGAATAACCTGATTTTCTATAATTTTATTTCCTCCATTGAAATCTTTTCATTAAATGTGCTTAATTTTCATGTCTCAATGAAAATGTTTATGTCAACAAATCATACAAATACAATCCATTCCTTTGCCAAATTGTTTTCCTGTTTCTAGTGAGGATAAGATGGTCACTGTACCGGTGAATCAGTTGTACACAGCAGAAATGAAGCAGAAAGTTAAAATTTTGGAGTTTGTCAGACTCAAAAGTTGCACATCATGCCTTAAGATGCTTGAAATATTCTGTAATCACTTAACTCAAAATGGGTCAACAGGCTATAAACATTTTGGGCCTTTTTCTGGCTCTAGCACTTTTTAGACCTAAAAGATGTAAATGTTTTTCAGAAGAAATTGTTTTTCTTGATAGAGAGTAGACTGGCTGTTATTACTTTAGGTTTATTCACCATTACAAAGGACTGTGTGTTCAGCTCGTATCCAGGTGTGAAAAGTGAAATACTCAACTCTTGAAAAAGATCATAAGTGTGAACAATGGGGAAAAAATAAAGTAGAAAAACTCTACCATGGAATCCTGCACTGTCCAATATGCTAGCCACAAGCCATCTGTGGCTAATAGATCACTGAAATGTGGGTAATCTACATGAAGAGATGTCATAACTGTAAAAGACATCCCAGCTTTCAAAGGTTTAGTATGAAAAAAGGAATATAAAAGATTTCATTAACAAATTGTATATTGATTATATGTTGAGATACTATTTTGAATATATTGGATATTTAAAATATATTATTAAAATTCACTTTGTCTTTTCTTTTTAACCTTTTAAAAAATGCATATACATTTTATATGGCTTACATTCCATTTCTATTGCATTAATCCCCCTAACCTATTCAGAATAAGGCAATTTACCTAGTCTCCTCTGAAACAAGACACCATTAGCTCTGCCAAAGGGATGGAGTCATTAAAGTGGGGCTAATCCATGGTCTGTCAGTGGTTGGGCTTTACAAATTTAATTAGCTAATGGAGCACTGGCTAAGAACAAGGTCCATATGGTTGTTTTCTCTTCAGTTAAGGGCAAAAATGTGTAGTCACTTCTGCTGAAAACTGAAGTATGCAGTTGTTATTATGGTTACCCTTAATTGGGATGGAAAAATAATCTGAAAACCTGTAGTTGATTTTCTTAAGGAATCATGAGGGTGAAAATGATCAATTTTAAATGTGCTTATAGGCTTTTAGGAATTTTTAGACCTTGGAATTTTCTATAAATGTCATATCTGGAATAATTCCACAGTTCTTATTAAGTAAGTAAGTGACCTAAACCAATCATGAAAGAGAACAATGTATCCTGAGTTTAAGATGTTTTCTGACCAGACCTTCAAGCATACTGCCTGAATAGAGACAGCAACAAATGGTGTTTAAAAGTATGTAAGCGTGTTTCAAATGTCATCTAAAGAACACACAGATCTTTTGCATTTTTGTCCTCCCTCTCTTAAACTTGGTTTATAAAATTGTTTTTAACACTCTCAGTGTTAGAATGTAAGAACTTAGATGAAAAGAAATGCCCCAATTATCAGCATGGAATTTGTTCATCTTCTTCCGTTTATGATTCTATTGGTTTTCTCCATATGTTGTTATTACATACTTTTGGCTAAGTCTCCTCTGAGCAATTCTTGCAGCTCTCTTGGGCAACTAATGGTAGCTTCAGTAGTGGGCTTACTATGGACAGCATTTTTTTAGTCCAGTGATGTGGGAATAACTCATGATGTGGAGCACTTTCTGTTTAGGTTTTGCTGGCCATCACACTGGACAAATAGAAAGAGCCAATGGCAGTGCAATGTTATGGGGAAGCAGGATGCCTCATTTCTAAATACATTTTAATGAAGTTCTTTAGCTATACACTACCCCAGTCTTTTATTCCCTTTAGTTTATTTCTGGATATACTTAAAGTCTCTTTCCATTTGCTAATGAAAGTTGTGTCTCCAGGTTTATTACCTCCAGGATCAGGAATGCAGGGTTTCTAATAAGTGACATTTGGAAGGAATTGCAAGTAAACATGTTTAAGGGGTGCTGAGCAAAGCAGCACTAACATCAGCCAATTGGGGAGAATGAGGGAAGGCAACCAAAAGTGATCCCTTTTTTAATGGAATGTGAGTAGTTGGCACAAACACAACAGTCCCATGTAACTGTCTGAGAGAGACTCCAAGCTGAGCATGGCTGTAGAGTCACTGAGTTCTTTAACACAGTATGTCATCCCCTCTGGCTCATCACAAGGGCATTTTTTAAAAGCATGCCTATAGTTGCTTATCTAGGTGCCATTCTAATTGGTATCAGTCTCCTCCGGGACAAGCAAGATATTCTATCTGGGCCCAGAGACAACTTCCTAATCATGAACACATGCTGTCAAACCAAAGGGCACTTCCAGTTCATGACAGTGAAGTGACATACTGGCTGTCCAGAGCCATGATCTCTTTTGACTTCTCGAGATGAACCTCTGCCTGCTTGTAGGTGTCTAGTTTAGCTCTGACCTACTTCTAAACCTATCGAATGCTCAGTCTCAGTGCTTTCTACAAATGCTTTTATTTTTTTAAAGTGGGGGTAATGATACTGGCCCAGAAGAAAAATAAACGTATGTGTGTGTGTGTATGTAGTCATCTCTACATATTCTAATTCAATAAATATTTCCTGATTGCTTTCCCTGCTCTTTAGAAATGCAAAGTTGAAGCACAGATTTTTTTTTTTTTTTTTTTTCACCAGCCCAGTACTGGTGATCAGACAAGAACAAAATCACCATGCAAATCAGAAAGTGGTACATGCCATGTGAATTTATAAGAAAAGTGTGATGGTAAATTCGGAAAAGAAAAAAGTAATTCTGAATGATGAATTATAGATAACTTTGTGGAGGAGGTGACCTTATAGCTATGTCTTAAAGGACTGAGTGGGCTTTGGGCATGGAGAGACATGAAGAAGGACATTTGAGGTAGGGAGAATTATATCAGAAAGTGAATACAGTCAGATCCCAATGAGGACTTCAAACATTTTGACCTGTTCACCTGACCTCACTGAGTTGACAGCATGGGATTCATGTCCATTCCTTGTTCTTTGTATTGTGCTGATGTAATCTCTAAAAATCTATCCTCTAAGGATAATAGACTCTCCAAAAAAAAATGGTCTGAAACATACACACATACCTGCATACACACACACACACACACACACACACACGAAAATGTTCAGCACTTCTCAGGACCTAAAGAGACTTCCCCTGTTCCAGATCGTAAAACCCTTGGCTTTACATGATTCATATCAGCATAAGTTTCTTCAAACCAGAGTATTCAGGAACCCCAAAGCTTGGATTTCCAGAGCTAAAGCTCGTGGAAATATCATGCAGTCATTCAGAGAAAGCAGAAACATGCCTGTGCTTTCAATCTGGAATCATGGTTCTCCACTGGAGATGATTTTGCTGAGGCTGATTGTCTGGATCAAGCTTTATTTCCATTTCTTCTCCCAAATAAATTACCTGCCCTTAAATCTCTGGTTTGGAGGAACGTTGTTGTTGTTTAGTCACTCAGTCATGTCCAACTCTTTTGTGATCCCTCGGACTATAGCCTTCTATATCCATGGGGTTTTCCAGGCAAGAATATTGAAGTGGGTTGTCATTTCCTTCTCCAGGAAATCATCCCAACCCAGGGATCAAACCCATGCCTCCTGCATTGGTAGGCAGATTCTTTACCACTGAGCCATCAAGGAAGCTTGGAAGAGCAGATAACCTCAAATTTACTACGAAACATAAATTTGTAAATCCAGTTTTGTTTTGGTTATAGAGCCAAAGAGCATTGAATGAAGAGGAAATAGTTATCAGACCTTGACCGAGTCACAAGAAACTGAAAGTCAGACCCATGAGAAACAATAGCAGCATTTATCTGACATGTCAGGGTAATCTTGAAGAAGTATTTAATTTATGATTTTTTTTTTTTTTTGCTTTCTTTAAGGGAATGGGGTTGCCATTCAAGAATAGAATAATACTTCTGAGTTTTTTGGTTTTATAATTTATGCCCTACTTTGAATCTTCTTTTTGCTTAAGAGGTAAAAAAAAGAGAATAAAACAATAGAGGGAGCATTGAGAAAAGAAATGCCAGGATTCCTTGTAATACTAAATATATTAGCTTGTTTTGCTAACATTGTTTGTAATGATTGGTTTTATCTTTGGTAGATACCTAAGTGGGTTGATTTTTGTGACATGAGTTCAGTTCAGTTCAGTCACTCAGTTGTGTCCGACTCTTTGCAACCCCATGAATCACAGCACGCCAGGCCTCCCTGTCCATCACCAACTTCCGGAGTTCACTCAGATTCACGTCCATCGAGTCAGTGATGCCATCCAGCCATCTCATCCTCTGTCATCCCCTTCTCTTTCTGACATGAATCTTTCATTTAAAAAATATATTATGGACATTTAGAAGCTTGAGGTCAGTTAAGGGCAAAATCTCTAAAAAAGAAAAAAATTTTCTTTCTTTCTTCAGGCCCACTGCAGTAGTTGGAAAAGTTGTAGTGACTTGATCAGCAAGTGATGTGCTCATCTGGCAATTTGACCATGAGGTCAAATTTACCTGAGGGTGAGTTTTGTCAGTCACCCTGCAGTTCTTGGTCCCCATTCTATCATCAGGGGCACAGAGGTTAAAGCAAGTGGGACTGCAGGAGAGATAAGAGAGAAAGGAGGAACTAAGCTTCCAAAATTATCATTTCCTTAATGTTCAGAGTCCATATGCATTCTGATCTTGAAACTGGAGTTGTTATCTTCCAAGTTTCAAATGGTCTTTAGGAGAGGTAGTTCACATAATACTCGTAAGCAATGGACCGTAAATGAATTCAAGGTCACCTGGCCCCAAGAAGGAAGGGAGAAGAAAACAGACAAGAAAAGAGCTCTGACCAATGGCCTTCTACCTAACCCAAGAACAGATATCCATAATTTCCTCCAGGGAAAAAAAAAAAAACACACACTAGAAAGGATGTTTTCTATTGCAGTGAGTTATGCTGCAGAGAAACATGGAGATTTGTAGGCTGGGAGCCAGCTATGCAATGTTCTGAGAAAATCTTAACTCCTCCTACAGTGTGTGCTTGGCAAGTCCACTGGAAAGATCTAGCTCATCCTCTCCCTGACAGTATACAGAGGAACATTTGTGTGATCTATTTAAGAGTGATGTAAGCTGACGTTGTTATAAAAACAATGTAATTTTAACGTTGGAATGACATCTGGCCTGTGCCACAGCTCTATCAGAATGAATAATAATGGGGGGGCGGGGACATGAGGGTGGAGAGACTTAGCCTTTGCCAAATATGGTCACTACTGAGTGATGCTTTTCAGTCCTCTCCTACTTCCCCTGTGAAGACTGGAACTAAGAGCAAGAGCCTCACACAAGTCCTGTCCATTTCCAGGTGACTAGTTACCCTGGAGGATCATCGAAGTGTGTCAACACGCACAAACTCTGGGGCTGAATTTTTATAGTTCCGTTTTTCTAAATGAGGTGAGGAATTTTGAAAGTGTAGTTTCCTAGCAAGAGAATAAGACCATGTGCTCTGCTTCCTTCAGAATCCTAATTCATAGGGTCTGGGATATACAAAGACAGATTAAAGCTTCTCTTTATTGTCTGATCATGATTCAGGAGTGGTAGCAATCTCTTAGAAAAATAAATCCTACTGGCTGCAAGCCTTGTGATCACCTGTGATATAATACAGAGAGACTATACTTATGATCCCTATGGAGGTCTATTCTCTGTGTAGTCTGACCATGATGGATTAAGAATATCACGTGTTGGTCTAGAGGCATGCTGCTTCAGGAGAACACACAGCCTTCACACTCCATGCTCTCTCCTAAGCAAGCCAGGATCCAACGGGAATTCAGTAAAGGTTCTCAAAGTGAGTAGTGATTTCCACCACTGCAGTGTGTGTGTGCTAAGTAACTTTAGTCGTGTCTGACTCTGTGCGACCCTATGGACTGTAGCCTGCCAGGTTCCTCTGTCCATGGGATTCTCCAGGCAAGAATACTGGAGTGGGTTGCCATTTCCTTTTCCAGGAAATCTTCCCAACCCAGGGATCAAACCCATGTCGCTTATGTTTCCTGCATTGGCAGGCAGGTTCTTTACCACTAGCGCCACCTGGGATGAAAAGTGAAAGTGAAGTCATTCAGTCGTGTCCAACTCTTTGCGACCCCATGGACTGTAGCCTACCAGGCTCCTCTGTTCATGGGATTCTCCAGGCAATAGTACTGGAGTGGATTGCCATTCCCTTCTCCAGGAGATCTTCCCGACCCGGGGATCAAACCCCGGTCTCTCGGATTGTAGACAGACATTTTACTGTCTGAGCCACCAGGGAAGGATTCTAAGTAGGCCCAGTCATAGACTCCAAATCTGATAACTAAAAATAGGGAAAAATTTTAGCCCCACTCTAAAATGGGATCATGTTAATTTTTGGAGTTTTGTTGAACAACTTCTCACTATGTTAGCAGCCAATTTCTATATTTATTAACTTCATTACCAAAGAATTGTAAAATATAATGCCTTCTATCAAAAAACAATTCAGAATCATGTTTATGGGGTCTAGAACAGGTCCTAGTACAACTTCTTTGTTTTTTATTTCAATGGACTTTCCATAAAACTGCAATTCCTATGGAAGCAGTTTTGAGCACAGAGAAATCCCTTTGACTTCATCTCCACAGTAAAAAGGACTGACAGTTGAGTTGATGTGAATTTTATCACCATAATAAAGGTCTGGAAACTACATTTCAGAGTCAGTCTTGGGATAGTTAGTGCCTTAAAGAGAGGACCTACACAGTATCTTGTCAGTGTCCTTATTAGCATGCTTCCAAAGACTCTTTGGGTCCAACTGGAGAGCAGATCAGATACAAAGATCTCTCACTTTGGGGTTCAGTCTCCTTATTTTTTCATACCACTGTGGAGTTTTGTATTTTTTTTTTCCCACTGTGGGTTACTTTCCGTATTTATGCTCTGAGTCAGATTTACTGAATTCAGTCTTTTTTTAAAAAATCAAGAAATAGTTTTCTCACAGCAAATGAAATTAATAATACCTGAACTATTTTCTAAAATTTAGATGAGTTAGTGAGATACAATGCCAGGTGTTTGGGGGCATTTCAGACATCATACTACATAAATATCTCACACTGATATTTATAGATCATCTTTCTTTATATTTGCATTAAGGAAATGCAAATAAGAACTCTGGTTATTAGCATTCCCTGAAAGACCGTCCAGTCAATTAAGCTCTTGTACATGAAACTAGTGCCCTGTTTCAAACATAGTTGTTCCCCAAGTAAAGAGAAATTTTTACTACCATTCTCTTCCCTACCACGAACTCCTCCTTTATTTGTGTTTCCTGTTTTACCCATGTTTAGACAATTTTTTTGCACTTATATCTTCGTTTAACCTGCTGCAAATTCGTTTGAGAAGTTAATATATACCCAACTTTATAAAACTAAGGTAGAAATAAAATTTAGTGATTTTAGTGATAATTTTATCTTATATCTTCACAGAAAAATAGAAATCTCTGATATTTTCTTTTTCCCAAAGACCTGCCTAGAGTTTACAAGTCTTTCTAGAAGTTTGGAGGAGACCTAATAGCTCAGTTGGTAAAGAATCTGCCTGCAATTGCAGGAGACCCAGTTCGATTCCTGGGTTGGGAAGATCACCTGGAGAAGGTATAGGCTATCCATTCCAGTATCCTTGGGCTTCCCTTGTGTCTCAGCTGGTAAAGAATCCACCTGCAGTTGCAGGAGACCCCGGGTTTGATTCCTGGGTCGGGAAGATCCCCTGGAGAAGGGAAAGGCTACCCACTCCAGGGAGTTGCAAAGAGTTGGACAGGACTGAGCAACTTCCACTTTCACGAAATTGTATAGTTCTCTGCTTCTCTCCATCTAGCCAATTCTGACAGGCATTCAAGGGGGTCCTTCTGACTTCCACTCAGTTTGGCACTCAAAGGCAACTGAGAGAACCGAAATGCAGGAGAGAGGCACTGCTTTTCCTCCACAGAAGCCATCCCCATGGAGCATTCTTGGGCATCCCTTTTCTCCTGCAACTTTCATATTAGATCCTTGACTCTTGAATCTCAGAGATAACACCACTCTCTCAGTTCCACAGAGTTGGGGGGAAAAAAAAGATGAAGCAAGATGAGAAAATTTCCAAACCGGAAAGAGTCTGGGAGGCAGTCAGTTTCACTCTGTTCTCTCTCATCCTAAGAACACTCAATTTTGCTTGACAGACATTGTTTATAAAAGTTTGAAAATGGAAGTGGGCCTAAAAACACATTCATCAGAACACATTCCAGAGGAGGGCATGAAAAAGAGGTCTCTTCCTAAGGATGGAAAGTACCTCATTTTATTATAACTGCCTGCTTAATTAAAAAATGCATTTCCTGGCTTGTTTTATTCATAAAAGTCAGTGGGTAGGTAAAGGAATAATTAGTTGCTCAGAAATTGGCAAGTACTTCCTAAAGTACAGTCTTCTTTATGATGTCTTTGGCATTTATGGTTTACTAGTTGCATTTCCAGGCTTAGGCTCTGCACCATAAACTTATAGCTCCATCCTGAGGCTCCAGCTGTCACTTCTGCGAATAATCTCTGGGCTCAGAGAAAATAGCACAGTTAACCACATGCATGGAAAGTGGATCCCTCTGTAAAGGCTAAATTTATCAGGAAGGATGTCACTATTGGAACACCCTGACAATTATTTTATCTGGCCCCCAAATAGGAACTGGAGCAAATGACTTTGCATGGAGTAGCGCCAGAGAAACCTGGTCCAGTTCCACAGTAATAAATGCCAGACTTCATCCTCTTTGCAGCCCCTGATGCATGTGATTTGTACAAGAGCATTTCCATGAGATATTCTAATGGACAGTTATACAGGATGCAGAACAAATCAATCTACCATAAAGAATACCCCCTTTGCAGACTGTCACAGATTTAGACATTCTAAGAGCTAATTTATGAATTTCAGTACATTGCTAATCAATGTACTGAAAATAGACCTGATGGAAAATTTACCTGCTATGTTACAGTGAGCAGAATCTGCAAGGGCAACAAAAACTACGTTTTGCTTTTACCCTGAATAATAAACAATATGATCCCTGGTAAGTCTGGGAAAATATTTCATAAACTGTTTCGATATGGGAAATAAAGATATGGGAGACAGGTTATTTTTTAAGGCCCTGTTCATAATGATACCTGCTGCTGAAACTAGTAAAATAACTTCCTAAGGCCAGTTGATGGATCACAGTCTTAGAATTATTAGGGCAGCTTTTTCACACTGTAGATTGCCCTACTGAGCCCTCATCTATGCATCCAGGGTTCTGATTCTATGGTGAGGACAAAGAATCTGTATGTTTGTTTTGAAAGCTCTCCAGGAAATTCTGGTGGTCCACTGGATTGGAGGAACCACTGGTCTAATATGTTCTTTCCAAAAACCTCAGGACTCACAAGTTTAGAATCTGATTTCACATAATGCCATGAATCTTGTTTTCACTCAGAACCCATTTCTTCAATTCTAATCCATGCTTAATTTTTCTCAGGCCTCTTCCTAGGAAAGTCACCGTTCATCACTATTGCTCCTCTGATACTCCTCCTTTGCTTTCTCTTTGAGTGGGCCACAAACAGCATTGCTATCTTGAAACCTTGCCTTATCTCCCTTCAGCTTACCATGTAAATCAGTCCTTTGGCTCATTTCCAATAGTATCCCCTTGGCCCAAAGCATGAGCTTTTTTGTTTGTTTGTTTTTGTATAATTGTGGTTCTTCTGATTCTGCATGTTAAAGTCTCCCTCTTTAAGTGAAAGCTTACCCTAAGCTTCAAGGACCTTTCAATTTCTGTCGTTCTATGGTTACTGGTGCCATGCTGTCTCTCTTGATCTCTCTCTCATCTCCCTCCTACCCCACACCCCCACACACATGCTTTTTTTTCCCCCTCCTTTTTTTAACAACATTGCAGTATTGGATTCTGCATTCCTTGCCTTGTTCTTCTAAAATCACCCCTTTGGCAAGTCTAGCAGCTCATATAAATGGCTTCAATTTCCATTTCAATATTCATGACCAATATATACAGAATTCTCACCTAGACACTTAATCCCCACTAAAGACCCATATTTCATAGATTCTTAAAGACATTTCTCCATCAGAGCTTGGATTAAATATATCTAGACCAAAATTTATTGTATTTTCCCTACAGAATTCCTTAACCATCCATGCTATGATGTTAGCCATCTCCTATGCCTAGATGCTTGAAAACACCATTTATTTAAATAACTAATAGTTACAGATCATCATAAAGAAATAGATAACCATTCAGAAGCTACTAGGGAAGAAATAGTCTATGGGCTTCCCTGGTGGCTCAGCAGTAAAGAATCTGCCTGCCAATGCAGGAGATGCAGGTTCAAACCCTGGGTCAGGAGGATTCCCTGGCAGAAGAAAATGGCAACCCACTGCATTATTTGTGCCTGGGAAATGCCATGGACAAAGGAGCCTGGTGGGCTACAGTTCATAGTGTCCCAAATAGTCAGACATGACTTAGTCAGACAACAGCAAGTAGAAAGAGTTCCAGGCAAAGACATTATGGTGGCTGCAAGTTTTCCTCCAAATACTTTTTCAGCCTTATCCTTTTCCTCCATTTCTCCACAAGCCCAGATTTATCTCAGCCGGCTTTCCCATCCCCACTCCACTCTGATCTGAAGTAGGAAGGATTTTAGAAACTCTGGGCCTCAGCATCACAGGAAGTTTATTTGCCATCAGATTCTGACCTGTCTTCCAGTTCCAATAGTCCAGGCTGTCATTTATCAACTACTGTGGAATTGCTGTACATCCTGTGTATCCTTTCAGGCACTCAGGACAAAAACAGTAAACTGCTAGATTTCTGGAACTGATTTGAAAATGAGGTTTGGTTTCCTATCTGGTTTCTGCCTTCCTGTCTTGATTTCATAACTTCAGTCTATCCTAAATGAAGGTCTGTCCTTCCTATAACCAGTTCCCTTGGAGGATGGGTGCCTCCCCCAGAGAAGGACAAGGTTCTGCTGCATGGTGCTGTGTGCAGCCCTTTGCAGGCTTCTCCTTCCAGTCTATACTTATGTATTGGCTGCGCCGGTCTTTGCTGCTGCGTGCAGCTTTCCCTAGTCGCAGCACGTGGGGGCTGCTCTTCGGTCACAGCACACGCGCTTCCCGTTGTGTGCTTCCTCCTGTTGAGGAGCAGAGGCTCTAGGACCTGCAGGCTTCAGGAGCTGTGGCTCGTGGGCTCTAGATGGAGCAGGGATGAAACCAGTATCCCCTGCATTGGCAGACAGATTCTTCACCACGCAACCACCAGGGAAGTCCCCTTTGAACTCTTGATGTTGTTTTGTCTTCAAGTCCTCAACACTCAGCTCCTTGCCCGTCTGACTCAGTGGCGTACCTGGCTTCCAGTTGTCATGGATCTCCATACTTTCTGGGTGCTGTGTCTTGCCACTTTGGAATGAACCTCCTCCACATTTGGTGGCTTTCTTCAGCCATCCCTACCCCCAGCCTCCAGCCCTAGTCCAGTGGGCAGATTGTGTTCTAGTCTCTTCCTTCCCAGTCGATTTCATCCCACTGTGATGAATCAGGCCTGGCCCTCAGTCATAATACCAACTGTCACAGCTGAATCCTTGTTACCTCCTTTGCTTTCATCCCCTCACGGTTCCTATCTGCCTAACACAAAGAACTGTGAGGAACAGATGTCATTTTATTCATGCTTTCAATCTTTTTACATCTCATTTCCTCTGATAGTAAATTACTATTTCTCACCATAGTCCTCAAGACACTTTGTTTTCTTTTTTTCCTCTCTCTCTTTCACTCTACACACACACACACACACACACACACACACACACACCCACCCACCCATCTCCCCTACTAAATTGTCTAAGAATCACTTTTTTCAGTGACCTCTCACTGTATCAGGAGAATGATATTCTTTTTTACCCTTTTCCACACCCCAACCTGTAAATTTCCATTTCATTACATCGTTTTGGTTACATTCTCTCACCAGTCCTCCTGCCAGTACTATATAAGGTAATGTAATGTGATAGCAATTTTCTATATAATTCATTAACCTGAGACTTCAGTTTTTGATGCTTTCATTTAAAAACTTAATGTACATATCTAGATATCATTTTGTCATAAAGTGTGCCAAAACCACTCACAGTTGATAAAAATGAAATATGTGCTGAAGCCTGAATTGATGGTGGATAATTAAATTTTTATGTTCATGAAAACCAGGTCAGTTTCTCAACCTGATGATGTTTTGTTCAGCAGAATTTGCATTTTACTACCTCCATCTTGCTATATGAAATTGATCATGGCAGGCAAAAGGAGGAGCTCAGAGAGACTATTTCATGAAATTTCAATTTGTTTTCTCTAATCCCTAGAGAAGTTTTCAGGAAGGTGAAGTTGCAGAAGAGAAATTAAAGCAATTTCTCTCTGTTTCTTCAGCTCTGACAGAGCTAGACTGAAAACTGGGAACCAAATACTTTCTGGAAACATGCTGCTGGAGGTGTCCCTGCCTGTATATTCCATCAGGGACTTTAGGATCTCGCAGTCCAGGGGAAAGCACTTTCCCCTTGGTGGCCTCCCTGGCCTTCTCCACTTTTTCTATTCTTCTGCAATACAAGTTTTATCCCAGAGTTAGATTGTTTTTTTCTAAAGGTCACAATTGATCATGGCAGCCCAGCCCATGGGTCTTTATTACCCAGTGGTGCCCATATGACAGTATTCCTCCTGATCCCAATCTCCTTTCCTTGATCCACTGCTCATCAACTTTCCTTCATATAATGTGCCTGGAAAACAGAACAGACAGCACCTCACCCTTGTTAAACATGGTGTGCCTTTTCATTTCTGTTATTTGCATCATTTATTTTGTTTGTTTGTTTTTATCTTTGACCTTTCATTGCATTTCTGCCTCACAAAACTCTACTCTTTCTTCAAGACCTGGGCCAATCATCCCAGCCATTTGTGAAGTTGCCCACCCTCTGAGCTCTCACAGCATGGAGCCCACACATATATTTAGCATTTAGGGAGGTAGGCTGTCTTCAGTTTACATGCCTATCACTCCTCTAAGCAGTGAATTCATATTCTCCTTTTTTTACCCCTGTCACCTAACGTGGGCCTGACCCATGGTTAGATACCAGATAAAGGTTTGTGGAATGGCTGGACAAAACAACGTGCTGTGGGGATCTGACATGTGCCTGATAAGTTCACTTGGCCTTTCCTAGGAAAGGGCAAGTTATGAGGTTGAATCATATACATGATTCTGATTTTGCTCACTCTCACAGCCAAATCTATGCTAAAAAGCCTATCTTTTCATCTAAAAAATGTGTGGGCTGATTTTACTGAGAAATCTAACAGTTAGACCTTGATGGATCAGCACAAACTCAAGTACAAATATGCACAGTAAGAAAAGCTATGTCGATTATAAATGCCTCTTAAGCAAACAGCATGTTCTGGCACTATGTTCATTGCCATGGGAAATGCATACATAGTACCTGGGGCTATCCTGGCCCTTGGCGACAGGGCTCTTGAGTGTATATGGTTTTGCCAAAAGGTTTTACATTACTGGGGCTCTGAAAACCCAGAATTGTGTTTCAATGGGTTCTCAATTCCAACATCAGTCTCACTGATCTTTTAATATCTGTATCAGGAAGTCTGACTTCATGAAAGACCGTTACTTAGAACTATAAAGAGAATTTTGAAGACTCCAGAAACTCAAAGATAACTTATTATTCAGGACTTAAGAACGTTATATGAGGACAGGAAGTTGACAAAGAAGGGAGAATCCATAGATAACCTTTAAGGGTTTTCTGGCTTAAATAGTAAAAATAGATAGATAAAATAAATAATTTTTACTTCTAGTGAATTAGTAGAATTTATTCAGGATACATAGCCCTATCTTTGAGACACACTCTTATTTCTCTTTTATCGCTTTATGTTATTAAAGAACCATATATGATGATTAACAAGTTTCAGGTGGCACAGTTGTAAAGAACCTGTCTGCCAGATGCAGGAGATGCAAGATTTGATCCCTGAGTCTGAAAAATTCCCTGGAGTAGGAAATGGCAACCCACTCCAGTATTCTGGCCTGGAAAACTCCATGACCAGAGAAGCCTAGCAGGCTACAGTCTGTGGGGTTGCAAAGAGGTGGACACAACTGACCACAATATGCTATATGCCAGGCACTATATTATGATTAATAGCAGTTAAATCCAATTCTACATGATTAAAGTCAATATAAGTGTTAAAATCCAGTAGGACAGTATCTTAATAAACATTTAATAAAGTATTATTTCATGTTCTGGCAATCAACAGTATATGTGGCTATAAATTCTAAGTTTTAGTTATATAAATATAAAATATCACTCTGAAATGAGATCCATGATAAGTTGTCAGATATTATTGCTTTTCTGTTCACACACAGTAAACTCCTGTTTTCCAAAAATGAATATTAATATACATATTCTATACATATTTTAGAGGGAAACTGAAGAGGCAATAATATAAAATTATTATAATGAAGTGACCTAAGTTGCAAAACGAGAAGATTACGTTAGCACCCTACATTTGAAAGTGCTCAAAGTGCAAAAACTTTTTTCATGTACATTATTTCATATACTTTTCTTGTCAACTTCATTCTGTAGTCAGTGAGTTTGAAATTGAGAGAAAGTGATGTGACCAAGGTTATGCTGCTTAAACATATATAAATATACATATATGATATAATTATAAGCATATCTTTACATGTTTCTATAAATGTATTTATATATTTATACTTATAGCCAAAAGCTATAAATCTGTATTGCAAATGCAAATCTAGGTCTCTTATGTCCCCTCTACCTATAAATTTGCTGAACAAAAGTACAGCCTTCCTAGAGAATTTATAAAATAGCATAAATCCTAAAAACAATAACCTTCCCTTATAAGAAGATTATGTCTGCATCAGAAGCTGATATAATGGCGAGGATTTGCTTTTTGAACACTAACTATGAACTTCATGCAATCCATAACAAAATCAAAAATCAAAAATTTTGCCAAGCCGACTTAACAGATTTTCCCCTATAATCACTGTGCACCTTAAATGCAGCTCATCAGGATCCTTATAATTAATCCCAGAATTGCTCACCAAGTACTTTCTCACAGTGTTTGGTCTAGTAATTCAATATTGTTAAACAGTGTCATTATTTGCATTCTGTAAACCTGTTCTTGTTCTATAAAGTCTAACCAGGGAAAAATTCTATTACAAACAAGAAACATAAAAGGGAAAAAAATTAAAAAGCAAAACACATTTTCAGTTCAAAGCCAGTAAACTCTATTCCAGTTTTGGTTAATTTTTATTTTAAGCTTTAAATTGCTGTTATCAATAAGAAGCTTTATTGTCTTCTTGCTGATTTTCTCTGTGATGATTACCTATAAAGTGCCTTGGGTTCCTTCTGTTAGGAATATGAGCTCCAAATGTAACTGTTTGGGGGTAGGATTCAACTAAAAAGAATACCTAGATAAGATTTAAGCATCCAAATACGTTCTGCTCTGGAAAGTTCAATGTGAGTCCACAGTCAGGGAATTATTGTGTCCTGCACAGTGGAAAGCATCAGCAGAAAGCAGGGGGCCTATTGAAGCCCTTGATATTTTGCTGGTAAAAACTTTTGATTCAACATTTATATCAGTTTTAATTTTTACCTGTTTGTGATTAGACACTCAGGAGATATTTCACCACATAGAAGTACATTAGTCGGAGCAATTATAGAATTGCCACGTGGCTGCAAACCTGTTTTCTTTCATAATTACTCCCTTTGAATTAAGCAAATAAGGGTCCTTTTAAAATTAGAAGTATATTTTAAATGGAAAAAAATAGAATTATCAACCATTCTTATCTCAGTACAAATAGATCATCAGGTTCCTTATCTAGTGGTTAATAGGAATGTACCATGGCTCTGACTGAAGAAGGAAGGGAAGGAAAGAAAAAATGCAAAGACACATAACGGCTAAACACAGTGCCCAGAAGACTTGGAATACAAATAAGACTACGGGTTAGCTTTTATTTATTCTTTCTTTAGTGTTTCTGTGGATATCGTAGATTCTTTTCACATCAGAGGCTCACCAGGTCATGACTCTGCTCAGTCATCCTCACTAAAGGAAGTCTGTATTTTCATCCTCTGAGCCATTTAATTTGTAGAGCATCCACCAGTAGAATGGACAATGATAGAAAAGCAGTGAGTTAATAAAGAATATCATGCATTTCCTTCTGTTGTCAGCATCAGTTTTTACTTCATTAAGAAGAGATGGGAAAGGAAAGGTTTTCTTTGAAGAGTGGTGATCAAGATTTCAGCAGTACCCAAGAAGAAAAACACTAGGATAACTGTAGAGGAAAGGAGTACCATACTTGGATTTAGAGTCGTGTGTGTGTGTGTATGTGGTGTTGTGTGTGTGTGTTGTGTGTGTGTGTGTTAGTTGCTTAGTCATGTCTGACTCTTTGTGACTCCATGAACTGCAGCTCACCAGGCTCCTCTGTCCATAGGATTTTCAAGACAAGAATATTGGAGTGGGTTGCCATTTCCTTCTCCAGGGGATCTTCCTAGCCCAGAGATGGAACCTGGGTCTCCTGCACTGCAGGCAGATTTTTTGTCATCTGTGCCACCAGTGAAGCTCAGACAGTGAAGTCTGGAAACTAATTTTAATCCTGATTCTTGCATCTACCAACGTTGAGGTGTTGGCTAATTTCAGTGAATCTCAATTTGCTCATCTGTATAATAATATGAACCAGGAGATTTCTATGACCAAGGTTTGAGGAACTTCTTTAAGACTGGAAAGTAGAGTATTGGGAAGGCAAGAGCTGAATTCGAGTGGAAAATGACCACTACTGTTTTGATGACAAATTTGGGAATGTGTGATTAATCATTGGTGTTTGTCATTGATTTAGCTCAAGGAACTATTTGTTACAAAAGCAGTGGAAGCTTAGCAAGGTAGCCAGAATGGCCTTTTAGGAAAAAACACTGGCAGATGATTCTTAAAAACTTTTCATCAAAACTCGCTAAATGATTAGAAATAACAAAGGAGAGAATTTCTCCTTTTAAAAAGGGATGTATAAATTTTCCATAGGACAGAATTCAGACAAGAACTTCAATAAAGACCACTAGGAATAACTAGAAGAAGAAGGTTACCATCTATACTAGGAGTCCAGGATAGGGCTCAAGCATATAAAGAGGAATGTAGGGAAAATAAACATTCAGCTCTAAGAGACCTAATCCTATGTAGCTCATCCATAGAAAAATGCCAGAAGTTCATAAAATTTTCAGTTTGTTTTAGTTATTCACTCCTCTAAAATGTAGATCAGTCTATTTAGATACAGTAGAAAGAAAAATAATGAATGTCCCACAATTCGTTATTATTATAATCCATTATCAGATATAATGGTAGAGATATAATTAATCACATTATTGTGAAGACATTTCATGGAATATCTTGTGCCATTTTAAAGGAGAGTTTTTATATTTTTTATGTTATGGGAAATGTCCAAAATATAACATGAAGCAAAAAATCATGACACCAAATTTTATTTATACACACCCACACATACATATACACAAAATATGGTCCGAATTATGCAGTTGTGTATTTTAAAAGCTAAAAGCAAACATTTTTAAAAGTCAGATAGTAATCTCTACTGGCAGGCTTTTGGGTGATTTTTCTTTTCCTTCATTTCTACATTTGTCAAATTCTCAAAATGAATAAGCATTTTCCCATTAACAAGTGGGAAAAATACTTTAAGACAAATAACACACAAATGACCTGAAAGCAGTTTATATTATTTAAATTGTATTTAGTGAAAAAAAGCCTATGAAGTACCAACTTGCTCATTCTGCCAATTTAAGGTGTTTGACATGAACAAGGTCAGAAGTCTGTTCAGAATCAAGTTTTACCTGTATTATCAGGGAAAGGAAATATATTCACTGAAGATTTAATTTAAAAATCTGTATTACTGATTTCTACAAAGCTCCCTCTTAATATCAGTAATTAGCCTTACTAAAATACTTTAGTTCCTAGTCCCTTTCTTCTTTGGACTCTGTAACAATAATTATTTCCTTGTAGCCCAGCGTTTCTCATGATGTACTCTGCATAGAAGTTAAATAAGCAGGGTGACAATATACAGCCTTCACGTACTCCTTTTCCTATTTGGAACCAGTCTGTTGTTCCATGTCTGGTTCTAACTGTTCCTTCCTGACCTGCATATAGGTTTCTCAAGAGGCAGGTCAGGTAGTCTGGTATTCCTCTCTTTCAGAATTTTCCACAGTTTATTGTGATCCACACAGTCAAAGGCTTTGGCATAGTCAATAAAGCAGAAATAGATGTTTTTCTGGAACTCTCTCACTTTTTCCATGATCCAGTGGATGTTGGCAATTTGATCTCTGCTTCCTCTGATTTTTCTAAAACCAGCTTGAACATCTGAAAGTTCACGGTTCAAGTATTGCTGAAGCCTGGCTTGGAGAATTTTGAGCATTACTTTACTAGCGTGTGAGATGAGTGCAACTGTGCAGTAGTTTGAGCATTCTTTGGCATTGCCCTTCTTTGGGATTGGAATGAAAACTGACCTTTTCCAGTCCTGTGGCCACTGCTGAGTTTTCCAAATTTGCAGCCATGAAATTAAAAGACGCTTACTCCTTGGAAGAAAAGTTATGACCAACCTAGATAGCATATTGAAAAGCAGAGACATTACTTTGCCAACAAAGGTCTGTCTAGTCAAGGCTATAGTTTTTCCAGTGGTCACATATGGATGTGAGAGTTGGACTATGAAGAAAGCTGAGCGCCGAAGAATTGATGCTTTTGAACTGTGGTGTTGGAGAAGACTCTTGAGAGTCCCTTGGACTGCAAGGAGATCCAACCAGTCCATTCTGAAGGAGATCAGCCCAGGGATTTCTTTGGAGGAAATGATGCTAAAGCTGAAACTCCAGTACTTTGGCCACCTCATGAGAAGAGTTGACTCATTGGAAATGACTCTGATGCTGGGAGGGATTGGGGGCAGGAGGAGAAGGAGACGACAGAGGATGAGATGGCTGATGGCATCACTGACTCGATGGACATGAGTCTGAGTGAACTCCAGGAGATGGTGATGGACAGGGAGGCCTGGCGTGCTGCGATTCATGGGGTTGCAAAGAGTCGGACACGACTGAGTAACTGAAATGAACTGAACTGAATAATAATTATGATAACCACCACTGATTGAGTGCTTTCTCTATGCCACGTCCTGTTCTGTTTTCCCATATAGTCCCCTGAATAATCTCATGATATAGTTGTAATTATTCCATTATTACTGATGAGGAAGCTAAGGCATAGATTAATTCATATGCATGAGTTACAGGTAGTTCAGTCCCAGTTCTTAACACAACATTGCTCTCGGTCATAAGAGACATAGCTAATTTAGCACTTCATGTACACCAGTCTCCATGTTAAGCATCTTACACGTGTTGTCACAATTTGTTTGCAGCAATCAAATGAGATAAATACCATTTTTATAACTGCTTTACAGAGCACCCTTAGAGTAAGTAACCATAGGTTCAGTAGTAAATGACAGTAAGAATTTTGCAACCTGTGTCCCTTTCTTAAGACAGCATTTTAGGAGGCTGTTTTACCCCACCAGTATGGTGGAACCACTCAGAGCCATAGTCATGCTTACAGGGACATGATTAGCCTTAATAGTTCTGTTATTTGCAGATATAAATTAACATTGGAATATTTGATAGACTTTCTGGAGAGCCTTCTTCATGACACCTTCAGGATTAAGAAACCTGAACACAGCCTCTTGCCAGTCTTATACCCACTGGGTAAGTTTTTTTTATAAACCATAGGCCTCCATTGTGAGACAAAAAACTAAATTCCAAACATATTTATAGGATAGATAGGGAGAAAGAAAAATTTCTTCTGCCTTCTAGGTTCTTCCAGCTGGTCTAAGAATTAAGTTGATGTGAGGCAGATTGACAGGAGAAAAGACAGGGATGCCTGGTATGCTGCAGTCCCATGGGGTCACAAAGAGTCGGACATGACTGAATGAGCTGAACTGAAGTTCATATATACTGGGACCCAACATGCATGAGAGGACTAGAGATCCGATCTACATGAGAGGATCAGAGACAGAAAGGTAAAACAAGGTCTGTATGTCATCCTGAGCTAAGGAATGGGATAGGAGCCTAGGGCTTCCAAGGTCAAGAGGGTCATTCACAGGACTGAAAGCAGAAGAACAGATGTTGATAGTTAGATACTGACCCTGCCATACAGGTAGGGTCACTTAAATAAAATTTATCTTTGTGAATAACTTTTTCTGGGAAAAATCCCCAAATTAAATTCTTCTAGGTAGTTAATGGAAGGACAGTAGTTTCTCTTGAATCCGCAGGGTCTTGACTGCTTGTAGCTCAAAATAATCCTCATGCAGCAATGGGAAGGCTCATTCTGAATCCCCACAATAGTGTGAAGACATAAGGATTGATTGCTTAATCTAATGTAAAATAGCAATAAAGCATTAGCGAGGAATAGAAGTGTGATATATGAAAATTAGCATCAGTTCATTAATTATTGATTTAGTTCTATTCANTGGGAAGGCTCATTCTGAATCCCCACAATAGTGTGAAGACATAAGGATTGATTGCTTAATCTAATGTAAAATAACAATAAAGCATTAGCGATGGAATAGAAGTGTGATATATGAAAATTAGCATCAGTTCATTAATTATTGATTTAGTTATATTCGAGGAAATTGCTGGTATCCTGTCTTTTAGGATATTTTATACAAATGCATGCAGAAATTGGTCTGCCATTCAATATTCTATGACTTTGGAGAAAAGGAGGGAAGGAAGAAAAAGAGAGAAAGGATATGAATTAGAGACCTTAGGAAAACTTAGCGCTATTTCTTGGCATTCTGTTTTTTAAAGCTGGCATCTTTCTAATAGGGATTCCCTGATAATTCAGTTGGTAAAGAATCCACCTGCAATGCAGAAGACCCTGGTTTGATTTCTGGAGAGGGAAGGAAGAAAAAGAGAGAAAGGATATGAATTAGAGACCTTAGGAAAACTTAGCGCTATTTCTTGGCATTCTGTTTTTTAAAGCTGGCATCTTTCTAATAGGGATTCCCTGATAATTCAGTTGGTAAAGAATCCACCTGCAATGCAGAAGACCCTGGTTTGATTTCTGGGTCAGAAAGATCCGCTGGAGAAGGGATAGGCCACCCACTCCAATATTCTTGGGCTTCCCTTGTGGCCCAGCTGGTAAAGAATCCGCCTACAATGTGGGAAACCTGGGTTTGATCCCTGGGTTGGGAAGATCCCCTGGAGAAGGGAAAGGCTACCCACTCCAGTATTCTGGCCTGGAGAATTCCATGGACTGTATTGTCCATGGGGTCACAGAGAGTCAGACACGAATAAGCAACTTTCACTTTGATACTTTCTTTTGATTAGAATGCTTTCAGCATATTCTAGCTGCGTTCCTATAATGTTCTAAGAGTGAGATCTTTCCACTGCTTTCCAGGGACACTCTTTAATTTGAGCAAAGAATCTTGACAAAGGAGGAAGGACCAAAGGTATAAACAATCTCTGGAAAGAGTCTAATGACAAACCTAGGAATGCTGAAAAAATTCAAGATGAAGAGAGCTTTGGAGAACGTTGGGAAACCAACTGTGTCTTTGAAATTCAACAGCTGCCAATTTCATCTAATTTCAAATTCTTATAAAGGGCAGTGGCAAATTGAGGACTTAACAGAAGTTCCTACAACTGAACTAAGATGTTTATGTGTTCAGTTTGTAGAAAAGACATTCGATGCTCCAAAGTACTCTTAACATTATCCTCAACTTTGAGGAATTTGTTAAAACAACTTTTTCAAGAGAAGTTGACATTTTTCATTCCTGTTAAGGAATTCAGTCAAGATCTCAGATTACAAACAGTCCTAACAAGTTAAGGAATCAGTTTAAAGTTGGTAAGAATCTTCCATCATTTTGTTAAAAGTCCCTCTCTGATGGAACTTGCACAATGTCAATAGTGTTAAACAAAACAAAACATTAGACTAAGATCCATTTTGGTGTATTTCAACATGGTACCCAATGCTTTATCCATCTTGTTTTTCACTAAATTGACAAATGGTCTCAATGTCTCCAGTGCACATGGAGGTAACAAACTCAGGATCCTTATTACTTTATCCTTGAAGTGTACTAGCTGCAGGGGATAAAACAGTGGGAAAGTATAAATTTTATACGTCACAAAATTATAGGCATTTTTAATACCTCCAGATTTCCGCATTAAACTATCATCATAGGATAGAAGCTTGTGGGGGAAAGGAGTTGGATTCTAGAAGTCTCAGCTTATTATTTATTGAAATAACAATTCTAGGATCCCTGCAGTCTCTCTTTTAAATGGTCAACCAGCATGTCTTCTAGGGACTGGAAGGTAGGTCTGAAGCTAACAAGAGAGAGATCAAAAATAATCACACTTGTTCCTATTTTGCATCTGAACAAATGAGTTGGTTGCCATTCAGATTCAAAAGCAAACAGAGGAAAATAGAATAGAGCAAGGTTCTGCTGGGAAAGCCCCTTCTCCAGTGCTCTGTAAAACTGTCCTGGAATCCCCTGAGAACAGCAGGATTTTAGCTATTTCTGCCCCTTGCTCTGCTTGAAGCAATGATTTCAGTCACCACTTGATAATGCAGAGAGATCAGTGCAGGGATGACAAGGCCTCCTGGAGAATTACTTTGGTTTAGCTACTTTAGCACCTCTCTTCTTTGGAGTCTATTTGAATTAAAGAATAGCACCCATCTGAGTTTGCCAGGCTCTGCTTCATAGCAGGAGCTCTAGGAAAAGTGTAACTTCAGCCCCCTTTGTGTATCTAGCTACCCTGGTGAGGGGATACCTGTTAGGACTGGGGAGCTAACCAGTTACTTCTTTTCTTTTTATTGAACTATAGTTGATTTACAAAGTTGTGTTTATTTCAGGTGTATGGCAAAATGAATCAGTTATTTAGACAAATACACATTCATATATGGCTTTCCAGGTAGCTCATTGGTAAAGAGTCTGCCTGCAATGCCTAAGACCCAGGTTCGATCACTGGTTCGGGAAGATCTCCTGGAGGAGGACATGGCAACCCACTCTACTTTTCTTGCCTGGAGAATCCCATGGACAGAGGAGCCTGGCAGGCGACAGTCCATAGGGTCACAAAGAGTTGAACACAACTGAAGCAACCTAGGATGCATATTTATATGCATATATGCAGATTATTTACCACTGAGCCACGAGAGAAATCCTCCATTGAGAATTTTCTGACACCCACCTCTGCCATCTGCCAACTGCCCCTTTGGGTGACTAGTTGAAGGAGAAAGTTAAGAACTATAAAGTAAACCATTGCATTTCAGTTAAGCATAACTCTTCCTAACATGTTATCGTTCTTTGCAAAATGGTTTTGCATGCATTATATTATTTGATCATTGCAGCTACCTGTGAAGTTTTATTATCCACCATTGATGAATGATGACACCATTTATGCGATCATCATAACACTAAACTATATGACTGTCTAGAAAGATGCCAGAACTGGTCCACAGATCTCAGCTAGAAAGTGCGAGTCAAGATAAAAATCCAGGGTAATCTGACTCCCAGTTTGGTGCCCTGGACAGTTCAACAAAGGAAACAATAAATTTAAGTCATGATCTAGTCCCTCTTCTGTGACTAGTTTACAATGGAAACTTAAACAAACTCCTAAGTGAAGTCAAGGCAAAGAGTTCCTCACCAACAATCTGAAAAGGATGTAAAAATATTATTAGAAGTAATATGAAAAGCAGTCTGTTCTTATCCTATTTGGAATGTTAATTGGAGGGAGAATTGATTTGTGTCATGGAAAATGTTGAGAAGATATGTGTGGGTCTTCTTTGACTGCCCCTTTCTTTCCCTAATTCCAAATCACTAAGCAACTCACAAAGTCAACTGTTGAAGAGGGCCGCGGGGGGAAGCTTAAAATGGGCAAGGAATTCAAGCCAAGTGATACAAAAAGGTAACCCATAGCAAGCATATCTTTCCTTGTTGGTAGAGAGAAATCAGTGCCAACAAGAGCACTGGATAAAGCCCTAGGTGATGTGAATAGAGCTGTTGGCTTTGCAAGGGCAGCAGGCATAATCCTTGATGGAGTTTTTTTTCCTCTCCTTTTAAATGAATGCTATGACGGAAATGCTGTTTCTGATTTTTTCTTAAGACTTTATATTTAGAGGGAAAGAAACCAGCCAAAGAAGTCAGGCCCGAGGTAACATCCACCAGAAATGCTGTCAAAGCATGACATCAATAGCCCTTGACCCTGGAGGAGGCAGCGAGCATTCTGCCTGGGGAGAAGGAAGGATTGAAGGGTGAGCGAGCTGGCAGACACAGCGAGAACACAGCTTTGATGCAAATTGTCTTTACTGTCCCATGGCCATGCAGCACCCTAGCTCCCTGTTTGGCAGACTCACAAAATGTGAAACTTCTAACTGAAAATTCACCCTAAACCTTCTCACAGCCTTTTCTTACCCTAAGAAACAGTCTTTTCTATATCATGATTTTATCCTGAAGCTTGCTTTCTGTTGTTGCTGTGTTTTGTAATAACACGTTTATTGAAATACAATTCATATACCAGAGAATTCACCGATTTAACATGCGATTCAGAGGGCTTTAATATATTCTCAGAAGTGTGCCACCGTGGCTTAATCTACTTTAGAATTTTTTCATTACCCCAAATGAAATCCCATGCTCATTAGCAGTCACCTGCCATTCATTCCCCAACCCTCAGCCCTGAGGCAACCACCAATCTACTTTCTGTCTCTATGGATTTGCCTACTCTACTTTCATATAAATAGAATCTTACAATGTCTGAACTTTTATGTCTGGTTTCTTTCAGCTAGCTTAATGTTTACAAGCTTTATCCATGTCAGAGTTGTAGGGGAGGAAAAATAATTTTCTCTCTACCATTTAGAGTTCTTGGCAGAGAGCATGTCATAAAAGACAGATTAGCAAGAGAAAAATAAACAATGTTATTAACATAGGTACATGGGAGATACCCAGGGAGAAATGAGTCATTCTCTGAGGTGGCTTAAATGCAATCTTAAATACTATCTTTCTAGGGAAATGGGAAGGGGGATTTAAGCTTCTAGGGGAGAGTACATAATCATTAGAAAAAAATGAATGGGCCCTTAGAAAACAGATGGGAGATAAGTGACGTCCACTTCTAGTCTCCTTTCTGGTGATGAGTCCGTTTCCCTGGTTGATGAAGCATCTGTCTTTAGGCAGATAGGGTTTCAGAGAAGTGTCTCCCTGTATTGGCTATTTTTAGGTGCTCTCAGCTCAAAGTGGGCTTCCCTGCTGCTTCAGCAGTAGAGAACCCACCTGCCAATGCAGGAGACATGGATTTGATCCCTGGTTGAGAAGATCCCCTGGAGAAAGAAGTAGCAACCCACTCTAGTGTCCTTGCCTGGGCAATCCCATGGACAGAGGAACCTGGTGGGCTACAGTCCATGGGGTCTCAAAGAGTCTGATGCGACTTAAGGACTAAAAACCGGTGACAAGCTCAAAATAGTCAGAATACCAAAGCAGTATGTTTTAGGGTGGCGTATTATGCTACCTCGGAGAAGGCAATGGCACCCCACTCCAGTACTCTTGCCTGGAAAATCCCATGGACGGAGGAGCCTGGTAGGCTGTAGTCCATGGGGTTGCTGAGGGTCAGACACGACTGAGCGACTTCACTTTCACTTTGCACTTTCATGCATTGGAGAAGGACATGGCAACCCACTCCAGTGTTCTTGCCAGGGACGGGGGAGCCTGGTGGGCTGCCGTCTATGGGGTCGCACAGAGTCAGACAGGACTGAAGTGACTTAGCAGCAGCAGCCTTCTTTGGTAGCTACTTTAATTCTTAGGCTCTCTGGAGCATGATGACAGGACCTGCTTCATGCAAAATACAAATGGGGGACTGTTTCAGTTATTAGCCAACCTTCAGTGAGCTAGAATGTTTTGGAAATGTGCTTGTGAGGGGAGTAGTCTGGATTTCTTGGGGACCCAAGTGAAACGTATTATCTTGGAATCGCCCTTTGCTAACAGTGCAGCCTCTCTGAGACAACTTTCTTTCTTTAGTCTGTAGTGCCATTGTTGGTCAGGTGAGTGAGGATCTGGTCGTATTTTAGGAACCACTGCAAGAAGCCAGGGTAGAAAGTATAAAAAATTGGAATGGCTGTGCTGATCCCAAAACCTAGTTTGATATGGTTGGTTTATAAATGACATCCCTCAGAATTTGCTTCTTTCTTCTAAAATTTGAACTTCCCAATAACAAGTAAATGGAAATGTACATATTAAAAAGAATTTAGGGATTCTTACTCATCATGAATGTTATTATCAGGAACAGCACTATGTGATGATAATGATTATGTTATTATTATTTTGGGGAAAGATAAAATGAATGAAATGAAAATATAATGGTAACTAACCTCTTATTGGGAGCTACTTTAGTTTGGGAGAGAATGTGTTTTTGTTTCATTTTGTTGGTCCTTGAGACTGGGCTTTACCCCAAAATCCCATAGTAGCCAGGTTAAAAATGTCTTCTTCAAACTGGCTAGAGAAAAAAATAAGGGAGAAATAGACAACATATTTTACTCAGATAATCTCTCTTTTAAATGGGTTTTCTTTCTAACCTCCTCTGAAAGTGAAAGTCACTCAGTTGTGGCCAGCTCTTTGCAACCCCATGAACTATACAGTCCATGGAATTCTGCAGGCCAGAAGACTGGAGTGGGTTGCCATGCACTCTTCCAGGGGATCTTCCCAACCCAGCAATTGAACTGGGGCCTCCTGCATTGCAGATGGATTCTTTACCAGCTGAGCTACCAGGGAAGCCTCTGAAGTCATGCGATTCAGCACGCTCTATGGCTCTATGTCTTCAGTTCTTGACCAACAAGGCCCAGCAAGTCTCCTGGGACAACATTCTTATTGCACTTGGGGAGGGACCGAAGAGATCATCTCCTCTATCTGTTTCTCTCTCTATCTCTGGATTTCCCTGGGGCTTATTCTTCATATTATATACGCTTCTAAACAAATATATATATATACATACACACACACACACACACACACACACAGGTATGTGTGTGTATTTGCGCTAAGTCATTTCAGTTGTGTCTGACTGTTTGCAACCCCATGGACTGTAGCCCACAGGCTCCTCTGTCCATGGGGATTTCCAGGCAAGAATACTGGAGTGGGTTGCCATTTCCTTCTCCAGGGGATCTTTCCGACCCAGGGATTAAACCCAGGTATCCTGCATTGCGGGCAGATGCTTTAACCTCTGAGCCACCAGGGAAGCCCATATATATATATGCTACTGCTGCTGCTAAGTCACTTCAGTCGTGTCTGACTCTGTGCGACCCCGTAGATGGCAGCCCACCAGGCTGCCCCGTTAAGTAACAGTTTTCCTTTTTTTTTAAGCGATAAGTCAGAATGTCTCACATTTAAGAAAAGAAAACAAAATCTCTTGGGAGCAGGTGTACTGGTCCTCTCTTGCCCAGTAGGAGTAACATCATTTTGCGAGGCAGCCTGTTCCATTTTTATAAAAAGCAAGGCCTTCTTTCTGAGGTTCAGAAACAGTTATTCTGGCATTTTCAAAGTCCCTGGACATGGAATATTCCAGAGCTCGGTCAAAGGAGCCAGACCTGACCTGAATCCCACAAAGAGAGAACAAATTCTGTGTGGCTCAGCATTCAGTAACTTCTGGAACACTGGACATACATAGGTGGTACTATTTTCTGCCAAGATGTCCATCTTCCCCAATTGTGACTTCATTGTATGTTGCTTTGCAGAAAACTTGCTTTATTTGATGAATGGAATTCCTTGGCTGTTTATGTTTCAATGGATAACACCGTGGTCATCGAAGATATCAGTGAGTCCTCGGCCGGTTTACCTTCTCGGGTGGTTGGGTATGGAGGTTCTTCTCTACCATTCAGAACATGTCAGGGGAAGAGAGGGAGAAAGAAAGAGACAGCGAGAGAGAGAGAAAGAACAAACACACACACGCTCTCTCTGGCCTGCCCCTCTAGCAAGACGGGAGCACAGGGCTCTGGTTAATCATTCCCTGTGCCCTTTATTCTCTCCCCTTTCAGCTTTCTGAAAGGGAAAACGTGAGAGGCTCTTTGGTGTGCCTCGGTGAAGTACCAGACTCTTTCCCTGCAGGACCCCCCAAGTGCAGATAATCAGACCGCCCATGGGTCTTCTCCGGCCTGCCCCTCCTCCACTGTACTCCCCAACATGGGGCTCGAGAGACCAACAGATCCAGTCCCTGTTTCCAAGGCCCTTGTAGCCTACTTGACAAATGAGAGTCTCCCAATGAGCCCATCATATCTGAGGAGACACAAGGAGTGTTCAGTTGCCAGAAGGAAGAGAAGTAAGGGCTGGACGAGTACCCTGGGCTTCCTGTAGCAAGTAGGGCAGCAGGGCCCCAGGTGGCAGCGGGAAGGCCCTTCCGGGTGGGGACTGTCATGTCCGGTCTCCCTTAGTCTTGCCCATGGTGCATGGTGCCCCTTGCTAGAGGGGCAGGCCAGTCTTACCCCTTTTTTACCTAGCCCTGTCTTCTGTTTCTAGAAAAAATGTGCCGCACCCTGTCCTTGAGTGCCGACACACCTGCCGAGAGGCCCCTGGAGTCTCTGACTGCTTCCACCCAAAGTAAGGGCCCCTCGGCCTGCTGCATGGCCTGGAAACCCTTGCTGCTCATTGTGCCCCTCCGCCTAGGCATAAACCAAATAAACCCTGTCTATGTCGACGCCTTCAAAGTAAGTCACACCTTTCCCCAAGCCGCCTGTGGCCTGCCCATCCCACCACCATCGTGAGCCCGGAGATCCGTGAGCAGCAGTCCACATGTGAGCTGAGACTCTTGCGTTCTCTTTCCCTCCAGGAGTGTTTTAAGATGCCACAGTCTTTAGGGGCATTAGGAGGAAAACCAAATAACGCCTATTATTTCATAGGATTCTTAGGTAAGAAAAGAGTAATCACAAGTAAGTCACTGTGGGCTAGGGGAGGGCGGGCCCAACAAGGTCTACGTGGAAGACCAGGCAATTCCAGTTGGGAGGCCCTGGCCTAGCCTGGAGATGCTGTGGCCTGTAGGCAGCTCGTCCTGCCTCTAGCCTGGAGAGTAACACCTACCTGTGCCTCACAGAGACCAGTGTCTCCATCTCTTTGCCTCTCAATATGATGGTTCCATGGCCGTGTTCACACTGGGTGACCCCAAGGTCACAGCATTGCTTCAGCACCTCTTTTTTCCTCTGGGACCCAGGGCAGCAGGGCTTGACTTCCCTGGCCTTGACGATCCCCTTCTTACTGGAGCTTGGGCATTTGGGCCAGGAGCCATCCTCTGACTTCCCAAGACCGCAGAGCTGGGCCTGCTAGCTTATTGTTCAGAGGCTTGACTGGGTGGAAATTAGAGGAGGTGAAAACAGAGGTATCCCTTTTATGATAATGGAGGCTCAGCCTTAAAACAACTAAGCTAATGTGGATCCTGATGAGCAGCCCAACATTCCTGCCTCAGTGGACAGCTCTGGAAACCCCGCCATCTTCCTCACTAGCTGTGACCAGAGGCATTGAAGGCCCTTGGCACACAAAAGGAGCAGCCCGGCTCTTCCCAAACTTTCATGTGCACATGAATCACCTTGAGATTAACATGCAGGTTCAGCAGGTCTGGGGTGGAGCCTAAGAGCCTGCATTTCTCACTAGGTAGGGCAGGTGCTGCTGGTGCCACACTTTGAGTACCAGGGGCCTAGATGCCTGGTTAGTGCTGCAGAGTAAGGGAGCGATGTGGCCAGGGAAGCGGAATACCACCATTTCTGGCAGAAGTGGGCTTTGAAGAACTTAACGAGTTTAGGGTGCAAAGGAGAGCCAGAGCAGGCCTGGGGAATGGTGTGAGGGATGTGCAGAGGACACGGTGAGATGAGCTTGGCCACCCTCCCGACCCATCTCTTCCTCAGAGATTCAGGGAGGTGAGGTGAGTGCGAACAGACAGACCTGGCCTCTGTATGTGGCCTGCCTCCCGCTGGCTTGGTGTGTGACAGTAGGAAAAGAGAGTCAGTTCTTTCAGTCTCATGTTCTCTTTATGGAAAATAGGGCTGACCCCCAGCTCACCATGTTGTCACCTCACAGTAAAGCACTCAGTAAAGAGCCAGCCTGACCCCAATGCTTCTTTCAGCTGCTTACTTTTCTCTCCTTAAGGTGGGGTTTCTCTGCAGTTGCTGGGCTCGCTCTTGAATGCTGCCACCTCCTGGTCGAGCTTAAGAACTACAGCTTGATGGAACATTTGAAAAGTGGAGGCTTTTACTTTCTAAATCTTCCCTGGTGGCTCAGAGGTTAAAGCATCTGCCTCCAATGTGGGAGACCAGGGTTTGATCCCTGGGTCGGGAAGATCCCCTAGAGAAGGAAATGGTAACCCACTCCAGTGTTCCTGTCTGGAGAGTCCCATGGACGGAGAAGCCTGGTAGGCTACAGTCCACAGAGTCCCAAAGAGTTGGACACGACTGAGTGACTTCACTTACTTACTTTCTAAAGTTCAAAACCCAGTACTTGGAGTTTTATAAATTTAGCTGTTCTCTGTTTCTAAGCTTCTGGGTTCCTGTGAAAGAAACTGTTGCAAAAATCGAATTCCTATTGTCTGTGCTTAAAGACAAACTGAAAACAGATTGGAAAATAATTGTGGAGGGATCTCAATGAATTGCTGGGCGCCCTGGCCTCCTTATCCCAGGCTACCCAGAGAGAATTTGCCAAGTTTCCATAGCCCTCCTTCTCTTGGGGGGCCCCTGGGCTGGGGAGACTTTGGTGGAGTTGGACTGCTTATGAAAGAGGTGTGACAATCCCCAGTTCCCAAAACAGGTTTACATAGTGTCCATTTGCCCATTAATTTCATAAATCTTTTGTTTAACCTTTGCTTGAGGCTCCAAAGTCACCTCAATTCCCCCTTTCTGACTCACCTGGTTACTGTATTAGGTTTGGGTGGGGGACCAGATTGATAGAACATCTGAAGGGAGGGGGCAGATGAGAGCTTCCATTCTCTGAACCAGGAACTCTACAGGGGGTACTCTCTCTTCCTCCATCCCCCTTTCTCTCTCCATGTATGTATGTATGTATGTGTATATATATATATATATATATATATAATTTATCATTATAGTGGCTTCCCCAGTGGCTCAGCAGGTAAATAATCTGCCTGGAATGCAGTAGATACAGGAGATGTGGTTCGATTCCTGGGTCAGGAAGATCCTCTGGAGGAGGAAATGGCAACCCACTCCAGTATTCTTGCCTGGAGAATTCCATGGACACAGGAGCCTGGTTGGCTACAGTCCATGGGATCACAAAGAGTCAAACACGACTGAGCACATATACTGATCATTACATTGTTTATGATATATAAATATATATTTATATAATATATTGAAATATAAATACATTTATAGAGAGATACAGATTAGTATCAATAGTTATATAGACATGGGGCTTCCCTGGTGGCTCAGTGGTAAAGAATCTGCCTGAAATGCAGGAGATAACAGGTTCAATCCCTGATCCACGAAGATCCCCTGGAGAACGAAACGGCAACCCACTCCAGTATTCTTGCCTGGGAACTCCCATGGATGGAGGAGCCTGGCAGGCTACAGTCCATGGGGTTGCAAAAGAGTTGGACACAGCTTAGCGACTAAGCAACATGAATATAGAGATGTATCTAGCTGTAGATAAATAGATAGATAGGGTTAACCCTAAGGGGTAGAGATCATTATTTCCATTTATGCCTAGTGGAAAACTTAGAGGGGCCGTTTCCTCAAGGTCACTAAGCTCAAAAGTAGCAAAGCCAGAATTTGACCCCAATTTGGCTGTCTGTGCTAACATACCCCCTTGCTTCTCTAGTGGTCTCTTGCCCAGTAGGAAGCTGGGAGATGCTCCTGGTGTACAACACTGTGGCCAGGGTGACAGCCTGGCTGGGTGATTTTTTCTGCTTAGAGAAGAGATTTTTGTCTCCTGTGGTTTGGTAGAGGGCGCCACCTGGAGCTCTGTCACATGAACTGGGTGTCTACAGATGGTGGACCTGCCTGCTCCTTCTTCCTGGGCCTCACTAGAGACCTTGATACAGTTCCCATGTAATTTCTAGGGATTTTTCAATCTACTGTATCTCTTTTAAGCAATGTCAGAAACAGGCCAGCCCACAGAGCTCCACTACACACTCATACATGCATCAGTTCAGTTCAGTTGAGTCGCTCAGTCGTGTCCGACTCTTTGCGACCCCATGAATCGCAGCACGCCAGGCCTCCCTGTCCATCACCATCTCCCGGGGTTCACTCAGACTCACGTCCATTGAGTCCGTGATGCCATCCAGCCATCTCATCCTTGGTCGTCCCCTTCTCCTCCTGCCCCCAATCCCTCCCAGCATCAGAGTCTTTTCCAATGAGTCAACTCTTCGCATGAGGTGGCCAAAGTACTGGAGTTTCAGCTTTAGCATCATTCCTT